>SMGT01005968.1:508499-523754 GCA_004794575.1 Lanistes nyassanus
GGTGAAGATCTATGATCTGCTGGAACAATCACCACGTTGTTCTCGCAGCTCCCAATCTCCGTTTGTTTCACGCTTGCATCTTTGTCCGAGGAGAACAGGAAAAAAAATCAGCCTCACTTGAGAGGAACAAGAGCCACGACGTACCAAATCCATCAACGTCTTCTCTCTATCTCTTCCCCCCCCCTCCGCACCCCGCCCCCATCTGCCCGGCAGCCGGAGTCCAGCAGCAGCAAAGTGGAGGCTGGAGGCTGGAAATAAAGGCCACCTGTGCGGGGTCAAGAGAAGCAGGCAGACAAAGGGTTGCCGGCTCGAAGTCTCCTGTTTGTCTTGCAACCCGATCTTCAGGTTACTCCTGTGCCTCTCGTGGTCACTGCCTAGCAGTACGGAAAGGCGAACTGTTTATCTCCGGACTCAACAATGCCGGGAAGGTTGACAGAATCTGTTGCTCATGCAGGGGCTTCCGTGTATTGGCATTCGCGTGGTTTCTTTGCAGGGCGCGCTACAGCGTCAATGTTTGGGTGCTCGTGGCGGGGCTCTCTGCACGCCCAAACAGCTGCAAGGTGACGGAGAAAAGGCTCCTACTCCCAAGATTGATTTTTTTCCTGAGGGAGGGGGAACAAGGAGACGAGAGTGCTGGGGGAGTTGGGGGTAAGAGAAAGAACTACTGTTTTCATTCAGCAGACAAGCGCGGCTACTACAGGCTCCTTAAATCGCTTACGATGATCTTCAAAGCCTGCGCGAAGCAGGCCCTCAATACGCCCCACCATTGACGCCGCCGGTCTCCCAAACCATCGATCTGACAGGACTTTTTTTTGGAGGGGGGGGGAAGGGGCGGGTTCTCTTGTGATGTTCGTGAAAGTAGAAAAGCTACCAAGCTTAGGGGAAGGGGAAAAAATCTGGAAAACGCTCAATAGTGGAGCAGATCATGACGTCGAGTACTTCTTGAACACTGCTAGCCCACGACATTGGTTGCAGTGTCGGCATGCTGCAGTTTTTCTCTCCTTTGCCAAGGGTCTGAACATTTTCCAGCCGTATCCTGTATTTAAAAAAGGTTTCCCCACCCCACCCCCCCAAAAAAAAAACCAACCAAGCAAACAAACAAACAAACCGACTTTCTTCTAAATCATCAACCGCTACGGCGTCTCTAACGGCTCTGTCTACTCGGCGTGTATTAACCATCTTCTGCCCATCCACGACTGGCAAAGGGGACAAGACACTCCCACGCCTTCCCTTCTTTTCTTAGAAAAAGAACCCAGCGAATTGAAGTCCGTGGCAGTAACTTGTGGTGTGCATATCGCCTCAACTGGCGGTGTCTTGTAGACCACAGCTTAACACTGTGCACTTTTAGGGTGATAGACTAAGAAGCGTATTTGAGATAATCCAGTACAACTGCTAGGGATACACACTGCTTCATTAGACGAAGGACGTAAGGCATGTTGAAACTTGTTCCTCTGGCCTTGTTAGTTTTTGGAGATAGGGAGGTGTTTTCGTTAAACATGCGTGTGATGGAGAGGGGCTCTGATGAGTCTTTAGTACAATGAAATAACCATTGCATCATTAAAGAGGGAGTTAGGGCAAGTAAGTTGTTCTGGCATTGTCTACACAAACTGCAGGATGCAAACAAGATGTCACGCGTACAGTTACGGCAGTCTTCGCTAGAAGTGTTGAATCAAAATAGCAGACGACTGAGAAAGCTTTGCGTCGAATGAAGATTGCATGCAGACCCTGGCCCAGCCGCCATCACTACAGCCCGGCACAAGTGTGTCGATAGGACCGTGGACGCTTTCTCCAGAATCACCAAGTTTCGCAGGGCGCCAGCCTGCGGTATACGCCGTAATCTGTCCCATACATGGCGCTGCTGACACTGACGTGAAAAATGACTTCGGCCACCCGTCCTGTCTCCGCCGACACCAGGCAGCAGTGCCTCGCACCATCACCACGTACGAACACGCACTCCAGCGCGCACCAAACGCCGTGAAGGCCTGCAGCCCACTCCCCCCGCCGCTAGTCGACTTCCCCCTCCCCAGGTCTCTCCTCTCTCTAGACACCGTCTGCCCATGCCACTCACAGCTGCCTCGTGTCATCCGCTTGTCAGGTACCGCTTGTGTCCCCATCAGGTCACAACATTGTCACGAAGGGCGGACTGTTTTGGACAGGAAAAAATGCACACTTTCTAGTCGGCTGCTGAGAAAGAAATCGGTGAGGAGGGTCTGCAAACAAAGCTGTTTAGATCTGCCCTGCGAAAAATTGATTCTGAAAAAGGTGAACTATTTTCTGCAACAAACAAACCGTTCTCTCATTTAGTCCCTTCCCCTTCTGTAACCTGTTTTCAAAATAAACCCTTTCTTCATCCCCACAGCTAAGACCATTTCCGTCGTACAAAATTTTCAACTTCGACAGGAGGGGAGGGTAAAAATCCACCCGTCGTTTATTTCCGTGCTGTCCCCTACCCTGCGTTTCGAATCAGCACTACCTCAATTCACCCGCCACGTGCAGGTAACGGTAACCATTAGCCTGGCGGCGCTATGGCCGGGGCTTGACACAAACAGGTGAAATGAGACACAAGCTGCAACGGGAGATGCACTGGGGCCAAAAAAAACCCCGCTGGCGATGATTTATCGCCTGGTTTCCCGCAGAGATTTGAGACCAATAAGAGAGGAGCCTGGACGCAAAACTACAGGTACACACAGGTATGGGTTTGTTTTTCTCCCCGCCGAGACAGGCAATCTTAACAATCGATCACTGAAAGTAAAAGTCAAGGGTTAAAAAAAGGAACTATTTTCTCTCGCCACGAAAAAGTGCCGACATCTGTTTTCTTGCCAAGTAGGCAGTGAGTGATTGGCAAGTTTTTTGTTTGCCAATCTTGCAACGCTTAGCATTTACAGCTACTTAACTATCTGACGTTCATTACTACGTCACAGGGTATCTGACTTTTAAAAAATGAACAGACAATTACAGGGACAAAAGAGGAAATGAACTTATGCTTGAAACATGTACTTTATGCGTCTGAGTACTATTTCGTACTTTCACGGGTCACATTTCAAATGAAATCAGTGCACAATAATCATTGCGTTAAATAAACGACTCCTGTTACCGCAGCGGTTCTTTTATTATTTTGTACCCACTGTTCATTCACAAGTGTTACCAAACTTCGGTTGTTTGCGATTTTTTAAATAGGACTGTGATAATATGACGATCTGCTGTAACCTCGTCTTTCGTAAAAGAATCTCATCTCTCCCGTTGCTCGTGGGCTTACTGCACACACACACACACACGGTGGGGCTAATACAGGACGTGTAAGAACTGGATATTATTGTTTCATCTATCCAAGGGCTGTCCAGTGTACAGACGGATACGGCGGCAGAGCGGTTGGGGCGGGAAGGGAGGGAAGAGATGCGTGAAACCAAACGTAACATTCCCCCACGCTGTGAATAATTACTGGCTAGGTCAGCCGCAACTTTTCGGGTCTTGTGTGTGTGTGTGTGCGTGCGCGCTTGCTTGCGTGCGTGCGCGTGTGTGCGTATTTTTTTTTTTACACTTCTGGACAACGGTAAACAAAATTCTACAACGCCTCCATCCAAGCGGCTTTACTGGCCAAACATTCCCTCTGCCTCTCGCTCAGTTGCAGATGGTCATCCCACTACATTCAAGGCTTTAATAATGAATGACTGCAGAATGTTTTTCAGAACTCGATACCACAATACATGTGAAATATATCAACAGACAGACATACGACAACAGGGTGCCTCCCCAACTCGGTAGTAAGCTGACAGCCCCCAAATCTGTCAGCTGTTTTAACACACCAAAGGAAGGCTAACACCAAGACATATGTGGGGGGGGGGGCAAGGGTGGTAGTGCATGCACACCCACACCCACACACGCCCCACCCCAACAGAGAGACACAGAGAGAGCGAAAGTTATGAAGGGGAAATGTCCAACTGTGTGAAAGTCGAAGCTACAGATATAAAGTGGTCATCAGATCGTCTCACTGGCGTTCCTCTCGCATATCATTCCCCTCTCCCATGCTCTCAGAAATGACTGGGCCATCTATCAGAAAAATGACCCAACTGTCTCTCTAGTTTATGTCATTAAATGTTACGTCGAGGGCCGGGCGAGGTACTTTGTTCTTGGCGTCTCAGACCAGCAACAAGTAGCAGTAATTAAAACAAGCTCGCAAAGATGAAGACAATACCGTCAGAATTTCACTCACAAGACTGCCTTTTCCGTAATTAGCGCCCGTGGCTCAGGGGGTGGGGAAGGCTGAATTGAATGGAGCCAGTGAGGCTGCCAACGTGTCGTGCACTGGTGCCCTACCCTAACGGCACCGACTGCCAGTCCGAGAGCGGCCAGCAGACTTGATGTTATTACAGCGATCAATCAGGCGGGCAGCCGCGTTCACGCTTCATTAAAAGGCCGGTGGGGTTGGGGGGGGGAAAGAGGAGAGGGGAGGAGGAGGTGCGGCAGACGAACGGTCTTTCCCGCTGCCCTAAAGTAGCTGGTCACCAATGACCTTAACGTTTAGCACAATATTGTTTGCTCTGATAATTACATGTAAAGTTTAGCGCAATATTCATTCCTCTGATAATTACATATAAAGTTTAGCACAATATTCATTCCTCTGATAATTACATATAAAGTTTAGCACAATATTCCTTGCTCTGATGATAACGTGTAACGTTTAGCACAAGATTCCTTCCCCTGCAAAAAGAACGGGCTGTGTTCATAATGCACAAGTCCTCCTATCTCAGTATGCTTACTTTAAAGTGTTCATAAACATTGAAAAAATAAACGGTCTCAAGAGACACTCATGGAGATGAGAAACAAACAAATCGTAAAACTCGTTCGTCCTTATGCATTTAAGTACACCTCCACGAGTGGACAAAATTTACGAACGTTCATACAAGCTAGCCCCAACAGTCTAGTTGCCAAGATCTTATCGGCGCGGTAGGGAAAGAGAAACGTGTGCCATCTTCCTGCGTCTGTTGCACTTCAAAAGAACTGTCCTCCTCGCAGCAGCAGACAGCGCACATAGGTTTCCTTTCACTGCGCGCTAAGCCCCTTTCATTCTTACATCTCTTGTTGTCGCCCCCGTCTGTTGCAGCACTGCAACACGAATTCGTTCACAGCTGGTCAGCAGCAGATGTACCCTGGATAACCTCGCAATAAAGCCCGCTGCACGCAGCACACCCTTTCTACCGTCGACGAAGCTGGAGTTTCAGGGCCCCTAGCTGTCCGTGCCCAGGTGGGTGCGATAATAAGCCACCCTCTCCTACCTCGCAACCTTTCAAGTTCTCCTCACATGGGTGCCATGATTTATATCGCCTGGTCATGGGCTGCAGCGGTCGGGGCCCTCTCCGAGCTCCCATCTCGGCCGTGAAATGATTATTTCAGTCATTCCAATGGCCCCAAAATAAACAACCCTTACTATATGCCACTCTTCGCACGCCAATCTTCTGCAGAGGAAACGCTCATATCGTCTAAACAACACGTACGTTCTGTCTCTCGACGAAGAGAATTACGAGAAGGGTCCCCTGGGGAGCACAGTTTTCCTGTGCATTAAGGACCTCTCGACTACAGGACCTTTGCGCGTGTCTAGACACACTTTCGAGGGTCAAACACGTAGATAACGCATTTACCAAAGACCAGGCTCACGGAATCAAGAGTGAGGAAAACTGCAACGATGTTCTCACGTGCTGCTTGTTCCTAATAAGAGCCTCGTGGCCTCTTGTCACTAGTCAGGTTACAATATATTTTTCACTACCTTGCAAACCTTCGGTAATAGAGAGAAAATACTTCCTTTAAATACTGCAGCTTAGACGAAAAAAAAAGCCGGGAGTGAGGAAGAAAATACAGACTAAGGATGTGAGTTGAGAAAGGGGCGGGGGTAGAACAGACACGGGCAGACGGGCCCGAAAACCCCCCACCAGCTGTAATGATCTCCCTCCTCTGGCGAGTCGAACTCACTGTTTGCTGCGGGTGGTAGGGCTGTCCAGGAGAGCCACAGCTGGGCAGGTGACGTTTCCAACACCTGACAGCCGTGTACCCCGGAGAGGTGTTCAGGAAGATTTATGGTGCCCTGTCCCCTTTCTCACACCCGGCGGCCACCTCTCCCTGCCTTCCCTAGATACGACGAACACCCGGAACCCCCCCCCCCCAGTCCCGGAGTTATCGTTCCCAGCTCGATCAAAGATGGGGAATCCCTCTCACCACCCATCCCCCATCCACTGATTGTTCTTGTCTCACAGGTTCGGACACTGCAGTAAATCAGAACTGCTATCATGATCTGGAAATTATGGGATTAATCTTTATACGAAAACCTGACAGCCGATGAAAGGTGGGGGGTGGGGGTGGGGGAACAGCTAAGGGAGAAGGGGGAGCAGGCTACAGGGTCAATGACCTGCTCTGTACGGATAGGGGTGGGGGGGCAGAAGAGGAGTGAGCGAGTGAGCGCTGCGATTGTTAGAAAGGGAGGCAGGCGTGTACAGTTATCAATCATCTGGAGGCACCGTTTTAAAATACCCGTTTTGATAACAATGCCAAGACGAATGAAGAAGCCCACTATCACCGACATCCTATTCTGCCCCCTACCATCATCCCTCCCCCAGCTTAGCCAGCACTCCATTTTGTTGGGGCGATGGAAACGTCGAGGAATGCAAGCAGGCAACGCCAGCAATCGTCTCCAGCTGGGAGGGTTCACCTTCCTCCCTTGCCCAAGAATGAGGGGCGCCACCTGCACATCTCGAGCTATCGGAGGTACCGCGACCCATGCTGCACATGAACAGGCCCCCCCCACGCTAAAACGTCTTCATCAGGTCTATGTTGGACACCGCTAGGCCGTTGGGAGTGAAAATGTCAGGTTTAACCTTATAATGCAGCAACCTCATAAGGCGACCGCATAATGCAGCAACCTCATAAGGCGACCGCATAATGCAGCAACCTCATAAGGCGACCGCATAATGCAGCAACCTCATAAGGCGACCGCATAATTCAGCAACCTCATAAGCCGACCGCATAATGCAGCAACCTCATAAGGCGACCGCATAATTCAGCAACCTCATAAGGCGACCGCATAATGCAGCAACCTCATAAGGTGACCGCATAATTCAGCAACCTCATAAGGTGACCGCATAATTCAGCAACCTCATAATGTTGCTGAGAAGGGTTATACGGTGTAGCAGAGTTTGGCTTGCTCTCGACAAACCTTCACGTTACAGCTTCCTTGCTTTCTGTCAAATGCATCGGCGTCTGTGGATTTTTCTTTTCTCGCTGAATTGTTAAACATCACAGGTTTAAGACTTAAGTCTGTCTCATGACGTAGACAGGAGGAGAGAGGGCTACTGAGGCTGCTGGAGAAAAAGCGGCAAAACCACAGTTCCTAGATAAAACCCCCGACAGTCAGCCCCGTAAACAGGTCCCACGCGCAAAGAACATACGTGTGCAGGGAGGGAACGAGATCCGAACTCGTACTCTCTGTATCGGCGGACAGCGCGCCTTGTCTCTGTATTATGGGAACCTCGGACTCGGTCTCAGAGGGCGGGGAAAGAGATCTACGAACGGAAAGAAAGAAAGAAAGAAATTGCGGTTAGCGGGGTTACTAAGATTAATCAGGGAAGTATCAGCGACAGGCGGGCGACAGTTCTGCCAGCTGATGTTCATTCTTTCCAGCCAGATGAAGAAGATACTCACCTTGATGCGTTCACCCCAGGCACATCGCTACTCAGAGCAGCATCAGATGAATACCTAATGCGGTGGGCAATAAGGAGAGATTGAGTCTCATACGATGATAACAGAGTGTGGCCAGCGATTGAAAATATCCTGAAGAGTGGCACATTAAACCCATAATTTCATGGCCAGACCGGATGGTCCCCCGCGCCATAACAAAAGGCTGAAAATAATCGCAGGCCTTTCCACGCGGGCTGCTTGCAGAACCAGGGTAGTTTTCTGTGCCATAAAGGGAGATCAGGGGTAGAATTGTACTGGCGCGTCCTGATTTTCAAGTTCTGGCCTGGACCATAAAACAGCGGGGAACTAGGCTGTTTCATATTCCGCGCGTCTGGATCGGCCAGGAACACGCTAGCTGGCAAGCAAGGCACTGCAGGGCTCTCCCACTGAAAGGGCTTTTGGAGGCAGAGTCATCAACTGGCACATCATGATGGTGATGAGAATGAGGAGGAGGAAGGAGGAAATGTCCATCGAAACTTTTCAAGAACGAAAATTTATACGTCCACGCACACCCTCTCTTCCTCACCCTTCTCTTTCACTCCCCTCTCACTGATCTCTCTCTCTCTCACACACACACACACACCATCCACTAAATCAAGAATTTTCTTCTGAAAACAAATACAGGCGTCTTCCTTTCCGTGTAAATGAGCAACGGAAGACAAATGAGATCTTATAACATTATAAAGGGGCCTCTCTTTATCAAAGTTCGGACTGTCACACTGCTGAATGGTCGACTTTCTTCATTTGCTTCAACACCCGCCATGTTTTCTGCTTAGCGTTGCTTCCAGAGCTGGCGAGCGATGCCAGTGACCGACAACTATGCAAGCTTTTAAAAAAAAGTTTCTGTAAGGTATGATAAAGTCAGTTTGACATGCATAATGTACCCCCATACGAAAGGTGCATCACGTTTAACAAATGGTTCGGAGATGGCACAAAGTTCGATGCGCAACACCCGATACTACGTACCCCGACATCAATCATGCTCTATCCTAGTGTTAAAAAAGACCCCGCTAAAATGACTGGCTATCAGACTAATCCTGAGAAGGCACTTGGAAAGCAGGTGTATAACACGAAATGAACCGACCGTTTTCTTTCAATGGCGTTGTGGCAGTTGACAGATGTTGCGTGTTTTGGTAATATCCAAAGCTAACCCGACGAGAAACCACCAATACGTATTATATCTCTTTCAAGAAACATGAAACCTACCCGTGCTGAACGGCACGATTTAAACACACAGTGAAGAATTATTTTTGAACGCCAACTACCGTGCAGCTGATCAGGTATAACATTTGTCGTGCACTCCTTGGAGCTTTTGCAAACCACTCTTCGCGTGACCTACTTCAGGGTTATCGCGCCATCTTCGCTCGCCCTTACAGGCCAAATACACGACTCGACTGAGTGAAAGCTAGCAGAGGGAACAAGCTCAGTCACTGGCAATAAATCATTTTACATGGACTAATTCTTTACAGAGGAATATTTTTCATTGAAATACTGGGATGAGAAGTTTGTTGGAGAGAAATTCTTCATCGAATTTAGTCTTGAATCCACGAGGGTGGGTTAGTTTCTTCACGACTGTTTTAGACGAGCTGGCATAGCCGAGTAGACCGCACATTAGAGTCTCATTCGACAGACGTTTGGAATCGCAGTCCGCACGCCTGAGCCTGTTCGCATGGCTAGCTATCAATCATCCATCACTGGTGCCAGTGTCAACGCCCCAATACCGTTCGCGGACACACCTGCGTCGGTGCCAGGAGTGCTCTGGATGAATATCTAGGCTCCTAGGTGGAGTTATTCTTTCACGTTGTTATCAGCCTATCAGAGACGGCGTCACATTACATCCGATCCCCGTTTCCCAGCAAGCAAGGCATTCTGCCCATAGGCCCTGTGTTTTCTGGCTTCTGCGTCCACGAGTTCGCTACATCACTTTGTAACGCACAGCTACGTCACTTTGTAACGCACAGCTACGTCACTTTGTAACGCACATACATCTGACCTAGAAAATTAAATATGATACGCAATTTGTGGAAGTTTTTCTCTCTTCTTTCTCTCCCCCCCCTCTCTCTCTCTCTCTCTCCTCACCCCCATGGGTGCAGCAGATGAAGCACATTCTATTCTAGTTCGAACAGTTTTAACGGATCGAAAGTGCAGTTTAGATTTCAACAGTCGCGGTGTTTTAGAAGTTTGTGAAACAAAGCAGACTCCCCAGTTCTTTGTTTGATGTAATAAACCTTACACCGAGGTATCTGCCACTCAACTATTTCAGCATTGCGAAACACAGAGAACTACCATAAATAGCATCCCAGAGACATGATAATGTCGCATGACGATTGCGCAAGAGTTCACCTGAAATCTCTCCCGCGTGCAAAGACGAGTTCACCTGAAATCTCTGCCCGCGTGCGAAGTTCGTGAAAAGCTAGACTGGCTTCGAACACCGAAGAAACGACAGCCGTCGCCTGAGGGTTTCCAAAACAAGAACAACAACAAAAACCAACAAAAGACCGTTTGTCAACAGTTTCCTCTCACCTGTGCAAAGAGCCTGGTGAGAAAGTTCCCAAGGTCTTTTAAGTGCAGGAATGAGCCCCGGTACAAACGTGTAGCCCCAAGGTCTACGTCGGACAGCCGTTACATAGCAAGTAAAACGTCTGCTGGGCAGCACTGTCAATCAAAAAATCCCCAATCCCCCATTCCCAGCCTTGCTTCGTTAATGAAGGCCTTCTTTAGGACTTGTACTGTAAACATTAAGACGTCCTCTTTCCCCCGGCCATGAGTCTTACGTTGTGAATGACTGACGGTGGAAACAGCCCCAAGGCCAGGAGACTCTCCGTCTCTAACGGTCACCTGTCACCTGTCACCGTGCCTCTTAGCTCCTCTCCCAGCGGACACACTCTCGTACTGACTTGCCCTCCAGGCCGCCCGTGTCCGCACCTTGTCTCCCGACCACGACTGTCTTCATCAAGACGTCCAATTTCGCCCTCTAGAGACGTCCTTTCACCCCACCATCACCCAAACTGCTTCACCTTGGGGACGTCAGATTTCGCACTCCGCGTTTCTTGCCCCGCTAACCTCGGCCAGGTTAATGTGCTGCGCCAAGTAACAATCCACAGTGAATGCGAAATAATATGATCATGCATTTTTTCGTCGAATAATAGAGCTGCACGCGGTTAGCAAGCAAGAGGGAGGGAGGGGGAGGGAAAGAAGTGGTTAGGCCAGAAAATGCATGCCCACGAGTGTCGGTACTTGATCGGGTACACAAACTATTTGGTTAAAACGATGTTGGAAACTGGTTCTAATTTTCTTTCCAACTTATCCTATTACAATGAATACCAATCCGTTTCCCTATCTTTTATCCTATTCAATCACGCTTCGATGTCAAAGCCAAATGTTCAAACCTGCTATGGCAGTGCCCTCGCCCAATATCTCCAGCCCCTTAATAACAGACACTGCCCGTATCAGGGTGATGTTTGGTCTAATAGCAGGTCATCGATTTAGTGACCCCTGACCTCACAGCCTAAGCAAGCTGACAGTGACAAGCACTGCTGTGCCAGAGGCTGTGACTGGCAAACAAATACTAACGCACACAGACTTCACTGTGGTGAGACACGAGATTAAATTAGCATAAGACGGTGGGGAGAGAAACAAGACAAACGAAATAGAGGATTTCAGAAAAAAGACATCTTTGCAGCGGGGTTGACCTGAGTCCGATAATTATGCAAACCTCCGACAACAGTGCTTGACATACACCCGACGTTATCGCTAGCAGAATAAAAATTATTTGGCGGGAAAACGTGGTGTTTCTGACAGGAAAACGTGGTGTTTCTTATTCAGCACGTCTGGGTTTCTTCTTGGGGTTATCCTTAAGAGACCTAGCCCAGTCTTGAAAACCACTCGTACTGTCGTTATATATATATATACCTTGATTACTGAATTTGTATCGAGTAAAGATGTGAGATAATCCAATAGTCCCCGTCCCCATGACGTGAGCCCGCCGCGCCCTGGAGGCAAGCCGCGGCCTGCAGCTCGTGTCAAACACGACTAAATAAATAATCTAAGGGGAGGCAATATACGACGGGTCGCTTTCCTCACCAAATCAATGACTTCCTGGAGCCATTTATAAGTGTGATGCTCATTTCCCGCTGCTCTCCACGCTCGCCACGCGCTCCCAGTGGTGGGTGCGCGCGCGACAGGGCTTCGGTGAGATCAATGGACATTGGCACCCGAGGAGATTTACTTTCTGTGTATCAGAGAGAGAGAGAGAGAACGGGTTAGGAGCCCATCTAACGCTCACAATAAATCCGTTTTAGCGCTGCAGCTAACAGCCCGGGACCGAAGGAGATATGTTTTGCTGATGAAACGCGCAGCTTCCTTTGACATGCACAGGCAGAGAGAACGCAGGAGTTACAACATCGCTTCACTGGAAGCTTTTTGGCAGGAATTTATAAGCGCTGTTAGCAGCATTGACAACAGAGCTTCTGCCTTTTTAGCCTGATGGCTCATACATGAGAAGAATAAGGGCTGGGTTCATATCTTGTATAAAAGGGTCCATAAATTTGCAGACGACAAACAAACTCTACCAGCACCTGTATGACAAAGGAGATATGAACACATTCTGATTCAACCAGCCTCCCGTTTCTTAGACAGCAATTGTGGGAGGGAGTTTATTTTAATTATTTTTTGCTTAACGTCCGGCCGCAAGCTTCGTGTCAAGACGGTGTTGCTTAGACAAAGTTTACGTGCTGGTACGCCTGAGACTGGTTGCACAACACAGGCTTCAGTCCCACCCAGTCGCATTATACTGACACCGGGCCAGCCAGTCCTAGTACTGTTCCCTGTAGTGTCCTACTACTGCTCCCTATCGTGTCCGGCGAACCACCGACCGCCAACATCGCAAGCGGACACTAAACCACCGAGGCGAAAGAGAAAGCAAAGTTTTTCGTAAATACATTTTTTGTTAAAAGTCTCACAGATAATTCCACCGCCACATTAACCTGCCAACCTGTTGCCAACCTGCCTCCCCAGAGGCTGTCCGCTATTTTGGGCCGCTTGACACGAGCGGCAAGGCTCGGCGGCAGGATGAGCGGCGACAGCAGCATCTGCGGTCGGACCTCAGCGACTGGGAGGTAGATGCCACACGGCGGCGCCAGCGGCAGCCGCTGACCCGTTGGGGCCCGTCGATAAGCCTGCCAGCGGCTACTCGTCCGCAGCCGGAGCGCGGGCGGCGCCTCTGACAGACC
Source organism: Lanistes nyassanus (assembly GCA_004794575.1). Taxonomy (NCBI): domain Eukaryota; kingdom Metazoa; phylum Mollusca; class Gastropoda; order Architaenioglossa; family Ampullariidae; genus Lanistes; species Lanistes nyassanus. The sequence continues at coordinate 521,453 of SMGT01005968.1, forward strand.
GTCTGTCGGACTGCAACCTGTCGCCGACACGGGCTGCTGGCTGCCTTCCGCCCTCACTCGCTGCCAGACTCCCCCCCCCCCCATGGCGGCCCTCCATCCTACCCATCCTACCTGGACCGCTACGTGAGATGGTGAAAATGAAAAGCATACATCAAAGCTTATAACGGATAGGCGAATAGAAAGCGTTGCTGAATGTTGCAAACCATAAAATGAAATGTCAAGCGTATAACACCACAATCTTCCCCCCAATCCCTCTACCACACAGTGCACACACACACACTCTCTCTCTCTCGGTGTGGAGTAGTGTAATAGGCGGAGTGATGGAATGTGTTACTTTCTGCGCAGAAGCATTTCGCGTACACAGATCACTGACAGGCAGCGCCTACCTGCTCCCTACCTGGTGACATGAGAAAGACGTCAAGATCTAAATGAACTCTAAATTGCCTCGTCGAACAGCAAGCTTTTCTCTTTTTTTTTTCAAAAGTCCGACAGAACGGTTAACCAGCAGCACCGCCAACAACATTGTCCGGCGAGAATGGACCTCGCAAGAGTTCTAAGCGCGCGAGGACGGGCTACCGACGAAACGCCGAGCCGGGGCCCACAAAAGCTTCAATTACCATCGGGGCGGGGACTGCACCCTGCCTTGTTTGGGGTGCTTCTTGAACGGGTCTGCCGGGTGGTGCGAAGCACAATAGCGTTCCTGTCCTCTCCCACTGATCGCCATTTTGTGCACCTTGTAGCTGCTCAGCAGACCCGTGGCCTTCCTGATGGATCTGCACTTGACTAGGGGCGGCCATTTCAATACATCAACGGAACATTTTGCATTTAGATTGCCGTGTTGGCTGGCCGGTGTGGGGAGGAGGGAGGAAGAACTAGGTGGGATAAAATGAATTAGCCTGTAGATGTAAGGGAAAGGCGACAAAAACTATCTTGGGCATTTTGTTCCCACTATTGTGGCTTAAATCACAGTACTTTCCAAACGTCTCAGCTGTCCTGGCTTGTAAATCGTCGCCGAGAAAACGTCAGTTGTCTAGTTTTATACTGAAAATGAGTGTGAACCATCGGGGTTCAATTAAACAAGTAATTGTTGGTTTTGGCTTGTGGAGATGCAAGCTGAATGTCGGAAAGGTTAAGGTTCGTGGACGTGTCAAGGTGAGCAAGTTTTGATGATCATAGCAGTCTAAGGGCTTTCTTCATTTTCCATTCCCCTCGGCACACCCCACAAAAACTCATCTCCTGTAAGGTTGAGAGCATGACTGAGTATTCAGCTAAATTTGAACTAATACACAGCGGCAGTTCAAAGGGACTGAGGTCGGGCTTAGAAGGACGGAAGGGAGGGCACAGCACGAGAGAGTGAGCGAAGGGAAGCGGAAGCAACTAGCATTTCAGGGGGTGGGTGGGGGTGGAAGTGCAGATACCATCTCGGGGGGGGGGGGGCGCTCAGTGGTAAGCTCAAGTCATTCAAAGGCCGTCAGAGCTTATCAATCAAAGCGCGGCTACCTGTAACCGCCCCTCCTCCCGTCTCCAACCTGCCTCACCCCACCCTTCCCTTATCAAGGCCGGCCGCCTCTGCAATCAAAATATGGCGGTGCACCAGGCAAGACCAAATTACAAGACTCGCGTCAATTACGTGCGATGATAATAAAACACCTCGCGGGTAGCCTTCGCCGTCAAGGCACGAGTGATACCGGTTTCGCGCGACCTGACCTCGCGTCTCCAGCGTAATGGGCAATAACGCCAGTCGCGGAAAATTCTTCTAGCTCCCGTTGTCTCACTCGACAATCGCTGCACCACCCACTCCTGCTGCCAGCGGCGCAGCAACCAGCCCTGTACCCTGCACCAGCAGTTTACAAACCGTTGTTCGTACTAATCGGGGTGTAAGTACAGTCTGACGCCTTGTGGGGGGGGGGGGGGGAGGTAACAGCAGGCTGAACGAGTCTTGTTCCGCGTAAACTTCAGGCTGCAGCCAGCGTCTTTATCTGGTTTAACCTGCAGGTCAGGGACTGAGGCGCTGGCCTAGCAATGACCAGACCAAGAGACGCTGGCAAACAATACGACAGAAGCACACGTTAACTTACGTTAACTTACCCAAGACTTTTGGGTTCTCTAGAAACAGTGTCTGAACTAACACTTCTATGCGGAGCCTATCCAACCTCGGCAATCAAAACACATCGCCGGGACCCTACCTATCACCTCTCTACCTGCTCGTCAAATCAAAATCACACCCCTTTAATTGAAGCGGGGTTTTTTTTTTGGGGGGGGGGGAGGAAAACACATCTGTGTCTTTTTACGGGAATAAACC
>SMGT01005968.1:531095-549488 GCA_004794575.1 Lanistes nyassanus
CAAAACGACGCCAAAAGGTTAATAATACTTAGCTGGTTTTCAGGACAATGCGCTCCACGTGCATGGAGTTGAACAAACGGTAGTAAAGCACTCGTCTGGTGTTGCTGCACAGCCAGTGGTGTTGCTCAAATAAGCTAATGGTTTGTGGTTACCGTTACTTTAGTCTCACGCCAATGCTAGGGAAGTGCGTTGTCCGCTGAAGTTGGTGTCACTGACTCCTTGACATCAAATAAGTTCACTGGGCTACTTTCGGCCGCTTTCCACCATCAAACTGTCCCCGCGTGAGGGGACACAATCCTAAGTGATCCGTACGCTTTATGGCCCCTAGAATTATGTGCGTCTCAGTCAAACGGCTTAGTTTCAGACGAAGTCTTCTTTCCTGCTTGTTCGTAATTTTCTTGACCACCAGTTCACAAATTTCTTTGGCCTGCTCAGTGACGTTTCACGTTATTTTTTTTAACAACTCCAGGTCTAAGGGATGAGAACAGGAAAATGTCAAAACGGAGGGAAAATGGGCAGGGACATAGGCAGCCACTGCTCTGGCCAGGTCGACCCCTGGGAAAATTTTTTTAAACACATATAACACAAATTCCACGCATTAGTGGGCATGTGAACAGAGAAAGTCATGGATACCTATATCAAAAGTGGTGGTAACATTGATATAGAGGGAATCCACTTCCTTTAGGTTCTGCTTACCGCGACCATGAAGTGTGTACTAGCCAAGACTGCACAAGACGCCATACTGGCTGTGCAGTAGCTGACTGTTGTAAAAGAAATCACCGCTCCTGGCGCTTTTTACCTTCATTTCTAATAACTTTAAGAAGGTATCTGACATCCTTTGCAGAACAGTATAAACACATTTGACTGGCACCTTATGTCGTATTTATTGGTACCCAACATGGCGTCTGATGACGCCAACGTAAACCCCTCTATTGGGATATTGCAGAAGTCTGACGCACCAGCAATCCAAATGAGAATAAACCAGGTCCGGATAAAAATTATTCTCACATAGCACTGCTGGCATTTTGCTACAACACACTGCATAAGCTTATATATAACCACAATTTTATCATCGGACTTACACTGAAACGGCCTTAAAGAGGAAAAGTCTTATTTCTGAGGTCTGGTAGATTTTATGGAGTTTTACAGTCTCCCACTCCTCGCCCGAGCTGACCTGCCGTGTCACCAAATGAGGCGTGTCCACTGCGCTCCGCCCATCCTGTGAACCTAAATGAATTATGCAAACAGTGGCTGCCCAGCCGCAGTTTGCTAGGAGTGCTGCCATCTTTCCCCCACGGCTCTGCATCAATCACATTTCTTTCATATCGTCAGCACCAAGAGCCGGGTGGCGGTGTCACGATTGTGCGGTCACTGACTATAGGACCAACCAACTGAATTAGACCCGGGGAGGGACAAAGATCTGTAATGATGTGGAAAATAATACAGCTCCGTTGTCCAGATATCGATTCGTTCTCACCAAAAGAGAAAGAACGAAAGAACGCTCTGTTTGTTATGGCCCAGTTCCCCTCACTCAATCTCCGCGCACACAGTACGACTGCACCAGAAGTTCGTTCGAGGACCACGTGATGTCATTCCTCCAGGCGGGCAAGGTGCTGTCTGCGTTCCATCTTTTACGGACTTAGTCGCCGCAAACGGAAGATAAATGATGAGGTCCTGAATGAGCAGACAAGTCGACAATCACGCACTTTTTGTTCGGGACCCTTGTCTGCCTGTTCACCTCGTTACTGATCTTCAGCAGGCGATCCCTCGAGAGACAGTCTTCGGTGGCCTATGTCCAGCCTTTCGTACCGCATGCGGCTGCCTTCGCTACGCAAATTTACGTACAACAGTAGCCAACCGAGAATTAGCGGCAGTCACCCCCCCCCCTCAAATATTTCTAAGGTGTCTCTATAAACGAACTTCCGTGTGAAATACGATAATGGTGGACTGGACGACATGCCCGGACGGCAAAGATGTCTTATGTTTTGCCAACTTCATAAATCTGCAGGGGCAGAATCGAGGAATTGATCAGGTGACGCTGCGGAAATGAAGAAACCTTTCATTGCCGGACAAATTGATGACCAGCTGACCACTCCTCGCTGGTTGTGACCCGAGGGAGGCCATTGTCTGACCGCGCGTCGACTCCTCCCAGGTCTGGATGCAGGGGACAGGCCTGTGGGGTTAGCTGTCCGAACCGCAAACGATCAAAACGCGATCAGGTTTCTCGGCACTGTCATCCGACCATCTGCGGACCTGTGCCAAACGGCCTGCTGGGGCCGTGTCCTCCAAGACAAAGGCCAGGCCACTCCAGGAGCTAAAGCCGCTTGCATAACAACAACCAGCAGCCCAGTCTTCTTGGGGGCGTTAAAAGGAAATGGATACGCAACACTAAACCATTTACGATGAAGCTATTAGATATTGTGTTTGCATGTTCTTTCAAAAAAAAGGATCAAACTGATGTGCGTTATTAATTCCAGTTGGAATTAATATGAACAATTCCAATTGGAATTAATATATCTGATAACATAAGCACTTTTGATGAATATAACATCCCTTCAAGACCTCTGCACAACATTTCTGCCTACCTTTAGTTTGCTCTTCTCAGTCTCATAACGTCTGCCCGCTTTCCCATCTTTCTTCACACACACACCCACTCCACCACCGCTAACAATAGTATGCACACGACGTATCAGCACCAATTAAAAACCACGAAATCCCATTAAAACTGTATTTGCTTGTTTTGTTTTTTGCTCATACAGTCTTCAAAACAAACTAGTGGCTAACAAATTACACATCTGACTACAATGGATTATCTGTTTTCTTAAGGACGTCGATGCCTACAAAAAGTTTGCACCAGCCGTCTATAAATATCTTGCAGATGTTTTGTGCGCCACAGCTCGTGTCATCGCCTGACACGTGCATAATACTGTCAAACTAAAGAAGGAAACTCTGCACTTGAGCTGCACCTGTACTGACGACGATCTTCCCGTGTCACAACAAACGTCGGGAAAACAACAAAGAGAATAATGCGTTCATAAGGCTTCAATGGCTGACCTTGCAGCTGGTCGGTCAGGTCACAGGTCAGCCGGGTTCACGGACTGCCGGGTAAAATGATTAATGGTTGGCTTCTCTGACAAAGGGAGTTAAATGCGAGGAAAAAGACGCAGACTAAAGTTTTTTTTTTAAAAACGACATCACCAACGTACTCGAAACAGTCCTAAGCTGGTGGATCATAAAAATAACTGGTGGCAACCAACGGGGAGATAACAAAGCAGAATAGTAAGGTGTCGCCGGTAGGGTGCAGGCCGGCCCAAGCCGCTAGGGCCACGTGGCCTGACTAAACCCCCTGAATGCATCTGTAATGAGGCATGCACAGCCAAGCACACAAAAGGACAGACAGGGTTTGGAATCAAGATGCATTCATTTCCGCGCGCGCCTCTGACGGTTCAGGGACAATGCCGTCCAGGCGGGTCAACATACAGTCGGGTCTCATCAACAGAAACATCAAGCAGACGTGTCTATTTCACAAGGAAAGACAGGGACGGGGTGGGGCCCAAAAGGGGTTTAGAAAATTACGTGATGTTTATGTGACTTAATTCTGGTTGTGTGAACTGCAATGTCTCCCGAATCCCTACTGCCGCGGTTGGAGGGTAACTGTGAAACTGGGGAGAGAAACTGGCGCAGGTTGTTGACAGAATAAACAAGGTTGACAAACACGTCACCTGGGTTCTCTCGTGACACAATTCATACCTGCGTCCCTACGGGCTGTCCCTCAGCTCCGAGAACACGGCAGCATTGTTGAAATTCATCCCACGTTCTCGGTATTAAAAACACCACCGGAATATAGAGCTTTCGTGGATCCCTGCCATAGTCCTTCCTGGTAATACGGTCCTCATCTACCCCTGTATCCCCACTTTCGTCCTCGATGAAATGCAACGTGTTAACGAATACATCAAACTACCCAACGTGACTTTTACTTTAAAATCGTCTCTTCCTTCTGAAAGAACGATAACCGCCCAAGTGGTTACTTGTCTGTGTTTTTCTTTAACAGTTTTATGTAATCATTTTCTCCTGATGCACAAGACACCGACGCAACGGACTGGAAAATGAGACAGCTTTGCACTGCTAAGGTCCCTCGACATAAAGACTTCCAGCACCAAGGTCTACAGTTTCAACAGCCGCCGCCGCAAGTTATTTCACAAGCAAGAGCATCTACCACCCCAGCGTCCACGTGCAAGATCGATGCCAGACAACGTCGGAAAACCAGTCTCAGTGAGACACTTCATCTTAAGGCCGGAAAGGATTAGAGAGCGCTCGGCTGTGTAAGTCGACACCGCGCCTCCGCGCTGGCTGGATTTTTCACCTGTAATCGAGATTCCTCAGGTGGGCTTCGTTGCTGGAGCCCCGAAAAGAGCTCCAACCATCTGATAGCAAACCAACGCCTGACTGGAAGGAGAAGCGGACCGCACTTAGGCCGTTCGGGAGCGGCACGCGGCAACGTGACAGTGGTGTACTGCCGCGCAGGAACTGGCCCGGCACCGCGGAACCTGTGCTCTATATGGAGCGGGGTATATTTTGTCGCTGCGACACTGCTGCACGTGCTGCTACAACACTGGTGTTGCTGTTTCATAAGCGGAAGCACGACACTACGCACACAAAAGATAATGCTAAGTATTTATGCTATGCACTGTAAACAGGAAGTGTTCAATGTCACATGTCACTCTTAGGGTATCACCTGTCACTCTTAGTTTAGCCTGCTAGCTCCTCCCCTTCTCTTCACACTTAGGCAGGTGAGTGATACGCCATTGGTCAGGGCAGCTGCCCTGCTCCACCTAGTCTGACCAGAACCGGTTTACTCGAGGTTAATGCGTCAGAAAGCCTACTACTTAAGGAGGCAAAAACGCGATTAGGATACACGAACACACAGAGAGGACAGGACATGGAGAGAGAGTTAATGTAGGAGGACCACAAGAAGGGGACACGTGTAGACCCACGGATCGCTACCCCTCGCCATCTTAGCCAAGACGTGAAAAAGAGTAAAGGACTCCAGCATCTCACGCAGGTACCCGGGGTGTATTCTGCCGACTACTAAAAGTAGTAAGTGACTGTTGTTGTGCCTTGTAGGAGTGCTTTTGCCATAGATTATGGGACTCGTGTTGATTTAAGATAGGTGGTTTCGTCCTGCCGGAGACCGGAGACGTCATAAGCTAGTGGCCGGACGTTCGTCAAAAGGGAGGTAGCGGTAGTGCTGGTTGTACCGTGTCATAACTTCATTGTCGGTCGTTGAATAGCTTTAGAGCTGTGTATTGCAGTAAAGCAGTGGTTTATGTAGTGCCAAGAGTAGGTGCTCTGTTGTTGGTCACTTATTGATAGCGTTAGAGCTGTGTATCACAGAAGTTGTTGTATCAGTAGTGACAAGAGTAGGTGCTCTGTCGTTGGTCACTTATTGATTCAGTTTGTATAGCTTCATAGTTGTGTATCGCAGAAATAGTTGTTTCACTAGTGACAAGAGTAGGAGCTCTGTTGTCGGTCACTTACTGTATGTGTGTATTGAGCGGGATCATAGGCCGTTTTGCAGTTTGATTTCCCCTCTGGAGTTTGATTATCTTCTTTGTCTGATACCACGTGGTATGACGTAATCAGGCAGCGTCTTACCCTAGACACGAGCAAGGTGATTCTTTGTAAATAATCTGTAGATATATTTGATGTGGTCGAGTCAGTTAGTGTTTGAAATATATGTTGAATAACCTGACCAGCATGCAACACCTGCCCCTCGACCTAGACCCAGCACCCTGACAGGTGTGAATAGGGACGTGAGGGACTAGATGGCGGCTTGTAGAAAGGGATAAAAGACTTATTTAAGGGTGGAGGCTTATGGATGGATCACGCCTAAAATCTATGGTGCAGACTGCAACTCGCGACAGTGTATGCTCTCGAAAGTGTTCAAATTCCTGGAAAATGTATAAAGTGTGTTCCTATGTACGTCAGCAGCAACAGTTCAGTCAAGTAGGGGCATGTTTAGAACACTTAGAACACATGTAATACGTCATCTTACATACTTTTTACACATGCAGAACATTTTTAAAAAAAATTAATTTCACATTTCGACTACATTTTTACAAATATCGGGCGCCACAAAAGCTAAAAGCTTATGAGCTGGTCACCACACACAATCTAAAGCATATCGCATGCAGCCGTCACACAAGAGTAGTACACAATAGAGGTCGTGACAAAAGATGAAGGATAAAGGTAGACAAATGTTTAACACTTACTTCAACCCTTGTTATATGTAATTAGTGTTTAAAATATTTAGAGTAAGAAGTGTTGATTAGATTAGATTGCCCGACAGCAACGAACTGAGCAGACAGATGGAAGGTGAAATTAGTCTGTAACCCGTCGCAAAGCTTATATTCCGCTGTAGGAACACTGAACCCTCGATACTGACGTCCTTAAAACTCCCCCCCCCCCTTATTACCTGGACTACAGCCGGGCCTCCCATCCGCTGACGTCACGGGGACCCCAGTACCGGCGACTCTGCGTCCTTTCACTGGAGGCTGTGGGGAAGGGCGGAAGCCATCGCCGTACCGACGTCAGATCGACGTTCTTCCTGCTTTTAGCCACAGGAACTGAGTAGCGCGGGCCAGCAGAGAGTTCAAACAAGGGAGGACGCATTCTCTCTGCCTCACCTGCGTCACTTTGCTCTAGTATAACCCCTCCGCCTTGACACAGACACCCACGGGTACAGGCCCCCGCCTAGCGCATCTGCTACTGGTGATGAGACGGCCCGCAAACAGATAAAAAAGCGGAGACTTTTCTTTCTGCTTTTAATGGTAAATACAGAACTGCGGTCAGCTAACGCAAGCTCACCTGACGTCAATGAAATGTCTTGCTCTTATCCCCCCCCCCCAAAAAAAAATTGCCTTGCAATTAAAAAAGTAAAAAGTGGTGAAGCCGTACGTTGCAATGCAGGGCTTCTGTCCTGCCAATGAGTCCTCGGGGTGGTTGTGGAAGCTTTTGCAGGGTTGAGATAATAACGCAGTTCGTTACAATTGCGTGTCGCACAATTGATAATGCATGTAAGTGCGCCAGAAACACTCAAAGCTGGATGCGCATTCGGTCAGTTTAAAATGGCCACTCTTCTAAGGTAAAGGTGTAGAGAAACTTTTCAAAAATTCAATTCTCTCCCTGTGAGTCAGACATAAAAAATTTACACTGAATAATGCAGTAGGGATGGGAAAGAGTGAAGACAGAAAAAAATACAAACAACTCAGATGTTGCGATTTCAATGAACCAATCCCTAATTGACTCCAGGGACCGCTGAGGCAGCGTCTCTCGTCGCCTGGAAACCCTAGCTGTCTATCTTCTGCCACTCACTGACAAGATTGCATCACGGCAGCGCCACCTCTCGGTGGGCATCTCAAGCCAGGAAATTGCAAAACGACAAGCGCGAGATGACGAGGCGGCGGGGGCCGGAGCTTAACCGAGGGTTTAACCGCCCCTTGCCATCGCGAGACAGAAGTTTCCGCGTCTGGCGGAGCGTGGCACGAGCTGACCCCGAGTGAAATCTGCTCACCGCGACGCACTCCCGGATTTCGTTACGTCCGACCCGCCGCATCGTGACCAGTCAAAAATCCCGCGCCAGATACAGTTCTGTTTCGCAAAGCCATTAGCGCAGTCCACGATAATGACTCTATTCTTCCACTGGATTTTCTTGGGGAGGAAGGGGAGGGGGTGCCAGCCAAACCGTTCAACGCTAGGGTTTTTTTTGCGTCACGCGTTTTCTAGACAAAAGACATAGCATCATAAAATTGTTAAAGTCGAATCAGTAAAAAAAAAAAACCACCTCCGTTATATTATACCATAACCCCTGGCCAAAGCCAGGCAGAAAAATCGATCGGTGCATTCATTCTTTAGAAGATTTTTTGAACCTCCTCTTCCATCACCCGATGCACCCCGTTCGACTAAGCCTGGTTTTACATTTCATATAAGCCGGGACGGGCAGCTCATAGCCTCTTTACATAGACAACAGTGATGAAATTAATGTCAATGGACCAGTTTACCCAGAGGGAACCTCCATGTGTAGGCTTTTAAAGAATCTACAGATAACCCACTCCTCAGTTCAAGAGGTCAGTCTAACAGACTCGGTCTCTACTCTCGCGCATTATTGATCCCTTCCCTCCCCCCGCCACCCACCCAACTCCCCGGTACCTTGGTCACACCCCTACTTGGATGCGACTTCAGGCTCGTCCGATGGGTCTGTTTGTTTTTTAAATGTATTTTTTCCCTGCGATCCTTTCTCTCCCGAGATCACGCACGGCCTACAGAAATTTGTCCAGCGTTCTATTATCATCAAACAGCACGAAGTCGGCGCATCAGGCACACAATAAAATTAGTCTCTGGCATCTTCAGGAGGCGTCAACTCCGACATGTCACAGTTCGCCTCCGAGGCTTATCAGGCTGGCGGTGGGCCGGGGCCAGGCAGGGCTTATTTCCGCAAGATGGGCCAAATAACGGGGGAGCGCGAGCAGGCAGCCTGCCTTTTTGGAACGAGATGTGACCGAGCTTTGCTGCAGATTTGTGAATTATCCCGCCACTACCATCATCTCGCCTTGCGTCCCCCCTCCCACCCCTCTTTGTCTCGCGTCCACGTCTGTTGTCCTCGGCTGACTCATCCCCACTGCAGCCAGTGCTGCATGCAACGATTCCTAGGAGTAATCTACTATATTTTTCTTTTCCTCCCTTTCTTGGGAGGATGTGAGGAGTGGGGGGGGGCAGACTATGAGAAAAATAAAAACAAGTGAGACATGTAATGAAATTTTGTTCAAATCAAATTTTTCAGTTAACCGGTCATCTTAAATGAAAACTAAGAAAATCAAGACTTGAACGGCTCGTGCGCATAAAATATCGTTACTGCCAGCAGCCGACGCCCTTAGAAAATTACGTCTCTGCAGCTCGCAGTTTTAAGCAAGTTTGATGCAGGTCAGACAAGAGCGTTTTCGCATTTGTGACCTTCTCCCATCCACTAAGTCGTTTCTTGCAATCGGATGAACTCTTGACAAGAAACACGCGCACGAATGAACCGTCTGCACGCAGGCCCAATGCCTGGGCGTGTATCAAAATCACGCTGTCATACAGATGTACCTTATGGTACCGTGACCAAAAGTGATGCGGCCAGATGCTTGGAGGGAGGCCGGGGGAGTATGATCGTGTATCTTTCGATCGCTTCCCTTCCACTCTTTCCTAATTTCCCCGTACAAACTTTTTACAGGGCACGTTCTGGTAAACCTCCCACAGTACTTTCTCTTCGTCTTTTTACTTAATCACGGACAAGGGCGGCAACCCTCCCAGAGCTCAGTTGTGGTCGTCCCTCCTTGCTTTTCTCACCCAACCCGTGCAGCAGCGAACCCCACGAAGACTGTGCACAGCAGTTTGAGGACTCGACCAAGTAGTTAATCAGGACAGACGCGAAAAATTAATCAGTCCCCTCCTCTCCCTTCCCCGCCCCTCGCGCTCAGAATGTTGCCAGCTTCTGCCAGTGATGGGTTCTGAGGACGTGTCATTTCCACGTTTTATCACGTTTCACGGATCAAGAGAAGACGGCCCCTCCACCGTCTTAATTAAACATGATAGTTTCTCTTACAAAACGCCGCCAAGCTATGGAACACTAGTCATAATGCGATTTCAGTTTTCCTTGACCGCTAGGAACGAGGCCAGTTCCGGGGATGCCAGAGATCCACATCCTCTGGCCAAGACTTCTGAAAGAAGTGTGTGTGTGTGTGAGTGTGAGTGTGTGAGTGAGAGAGAGAGAGAGAGGGAGAAGGGGAGGGGGAGAGTGAGAGACAAGGAGAGGTTCTTCCAGCAGGAAGGAAGGATCTTTCCAAAGGCTAATGCGCCTGATTGTGACTAGCTGTTACTGAACACCACTCATTCTTCATTTTGGGAAATCTCTCTAGTCCCAAGCGTATGATCAAGGTATACGGTGCAATTAAGGCTACTCACCTCGTGTGCTTGCCCACACTTCTGCATTTCGGGATTAAAGAGTTTGTCAGGTATCCGGAAATGAAATACTCCGTGACAGAACAAAAGTTGCTTGGCAGCATTTTCATATCACAGTTCGTTTTTTTAGGCAAGTCTCATCACTTCAAGCGTCCCTGCCATAACACGTCAAGTTTCATTCATTTTCTCCCTACGTAGTTAACCCTCCCTCCTTTAACAGCAACACCCCTCCCCCTAAAAATAAAAATCGGTATAATTTTCTTCGTTTTGTCTGGGCAGACAGTGAGGGTAGGGGTGGTGTCAGAGTCAGAAACCTGTTAACGAAGAAAGAATTATCTACCACACACTTGTCTCAGAGGACTGTAAGCAACGCGTCTTCAGCTCCTCCTCCTAACTCATTATCTACCCAATCGCCGCTCAAAAATTTCAGACATGGAGGCATGACTCCTGATTGTCATATATAATCCAGTCACAAGATCATACAACCTTCGATTAGCCAGGAAGCTGAAAGGCGCGCGACATCCGAATTTTACCAATAAATGTAAGGAACGATCACAGAAAAAAGTCAAAGGCGTTTCCTCTTTGCTTCTGATAACATTTTTTCCCCTTGATATTTTCCCCTGACTTTTTTCCCCTGGAAATTTTTCTTATAATGGTCCGCCAAGGACTGACTTCTCGGCACAAGTCCCTTGGTGTCTGTCGAAAACCGATTTCCCCCACTCCATACAATCGGGTCATGGAGACCTGGTCAGACGTTCCCCAGACTGGATCCAGCACGCGGCAACCCCGGCCACCCCTCCCCACCACACACCTCTCCTCTCCATCACGGCTAAAATAGCAAATTGACTTGCATAAGATTGTTTTAATTGCTCTGCAGGACCTCTGAACCAGAAAGCCGAAGACCGCATTTTGCAAAAGGTTTTCCTCCAGTACCGAGTTCTGTGGAGTGTTCTGTGCACAGTTACAGGCTGTCAGCATCACCCTGATTTCCCTTCCTTCCTTCCACTTTTTCCCTCCATTTTTAACAAGACAGCGGACTCGGATCGTTGCGGGAAGCAGGAAGAGAGACTATTATTAGTATTAATCAGGCAACCAGCAGGATACCAGCATTAAGCAGTATAACTAGGACGTAAGGAAGATCACAAACTGAGCACAAGCCATGAATGACGTGTATGGATGTCGTGGCGGAAATAATTTGACATGAAACAGTCAAGAAAGGTCTTACTGAGACAGGAGGATTAGAACTACGTGCTCGCGATTCTCTCAATCCCTTGCAGTTGTACCCTTTGTGTGCTTACTTTCCTGATCTGGATGCAATACAACTGGGAACAATATATATCATGGAGCAATAAATGCCTCCGCGGTGGAGAAATGCACGGTTAATTCACTCAGCGAAGCTTTCCTGCTTCTGTAATAATCAGCAATGTGATAATGAAGTGAAACTGATAATGAAGTGAAACAATTACTGTAATACAATAATTAATTCAATCTGTTCCCATAATTCTGCCGTTAGCACCAATGTAATAATGCAGCGAAGTAATACAATTCTCTCTCTCTCTCTCTCCCTTTCATTTCCATCACTCCCCACTCTTCATACAGGAGTTATGAGCTTCATACACGAGTTATAAGCCTGTCCATAACCATCAAGTCCAAAGAATCCATGAGGCTTAGCAAAAGCGTGGAGAGAACGTTCTCTGGAACAAACGATCGAGTGAGTGAACGAACTCCGCTCTGCTCAGAAGGACGTTCCCAGAACAGCTCGACAACCAATGCATGGCGACATGCTGCACACAGGGCGTGAGCTGAGACCTCCATACATCAACCATCACCTGCCTCGCAGTTCAAAGGCAGCTGCACCCTCACTGCATACCCCGAGCGAACAGGACAGGTGTGAAGGCCACCAACAACCCGGGTTCTGTTAGCGGGTACAGGTAAATCTTTCTTCGCAATCTTCAAGTCCAGGAGTTTGCCACATTCCTTCCCCACGTCGCTAGAGGCGACCCCAGTGCCTGCTGTCCGGGGGAGTCTATAAACAGACTCTCCAGCCGCCCGATCTACCGTCAAGTCCTGCTTGATATGCAGGACAGTAGTAAGCGAGTATTGCCGCATGGCGTCCCGGGTGACACATTGATGGAGGTTTAGCACTCGATAAAGTTGTGGGGTTCGGCTCGCTCTATCACGTGTGTGACCGAACAAACTCTACTTACTTCCCCTCTACCCCTTCTCAAAGGGGAAAAAACGGGTAACGCAAAAGAAAATGGGACAGTTTTATCAGAGGAAGACCGCCGCAGAAGACATTTACACATCTGCCTTGGTGGGCGATCTGGATTTAGGAACCCTCTTGCTAAATCTGGATGCCAAAGTGGCTGAAGCGCTTGCCTCAGAACCCGAAAGGGTTCTAATACCCCTGCGCCGCAGTTCACGCAGCTGCAACTGGGTACCTGATCCATTGTTCAGGGAAGGCAGCCAGGGAAGGAAGATAGCCCCCCCCCTCCCCCCGTCTCACGCTTCTAGCCCTCAGGAAAGTCGGGGCTGGGGGTCTAAGACAACCCTTGTAACCTAAACCAGGTCGCGGGACAACCACTACCTTTACCGCACAACGAACGCAGTATAGGACTTCTCGTTCAGATTTTTTGTCTTTACGAAAAAATAGTAAGGCTCTTTCTATTAAATGGAATGTGAGCCATATGAGACAATGACAGAGACAGGGCGAAAGAAAAAGAACTGAACTTTATTTCGTGGCCAGCATTGTCCTTTCAAAAGGGCGAGCATATGTTCGATAGAATAATACAACGATGAAAAATAATATAATGATACAAACTCGTCCGCACATACACCCTGCCGCTTGCATTCACAGGACAGGCGCGCGGAAGGGAATGGGTATAATGCTCATGGTATATAAAGAATTGTAATCTTTAGCTATAGAACTCATTCTGCAACCAAAGGATTCATTCTATAATTGTAGAATTCATTCTATAACTATACCAATGTAATTCTATGAAGACAGTGTATACTATGAGCAGAAAAGTCATAGGCCACAGCTGACCATAGTCGGTGGGTGGGGTGGGGAATCATAACCATTCTAATGCATTTGTAGAATTGAAAAACTGGCCAATGGAAGCCAGTTGTAGTTATTTTCTCCGCGCAGTAAGGTTTTCCTTAATTTATGGCGTAAAAACAAATCTGGCTAGGGACAAGATGCGTTTGGGGGTTTACAGTGTTCAGTATATCTAGCCGATGGTTATGAAAATGATGCAGGTTGTAGGTGAGAGAGAGAAAGAGAGAAAGAAAGAGATGAGTGTTGGAGAAAAAGAGAGGGGCATCTGATTGTGTGTTGTGTGAATGCACGAAGTGACGCCGACGACGCACAGTGTCTGCGCTGAATCACAGTCTGCGCAGTCGAGCAGATGGTGGGGTGGATAGGGGGAAGAGAACAAAAATTAATGGTTTGTTACAATTTTAATAAACATATAACGAAGCCGATGACTGATGCAGTCTCTTTTGCCAAATAGCGACTGGCACTGTTGGACTCCCCAGACTAGAATAATTTACCACTCAAAAGTTCTCCTTGCTCTCTATGCCCTCCCACTGACAGGTTTTTTGGATGATAAAACGACGTATTATGAAAGTCCAAGGCAAATCCGATTTTTTTGCGGAAAGATGGCGCTGCTCTATGGGAAGGAAAAACCCCACACGCCGCTCCCACAGCTGTCACCGCAAGCAGTGACATTGTCACCCTCGCCAGGGCTCGACCGGTCATCCAGCCAGCCAGCTCGACTGGGACCCGGCTCGGAAAGTCTGAACCACGTTCGCTGTTTCTGTCCCTTTGTCGACGCAAGATCGACACGAAGTGACGGAGGCTGAAGCCCTGGGACCAGGGTGAGGCAGTGCAAACCATTAAAGCTGCCATTCACCGAACAGTAATCCTGCAGTTTGAATCAAGAGATTTGAACGGTAATTTAAATGAGCTTTGACTGCCGTCTTTTGAGTCTGCTTCTATACAGCAATGAAACATTTGTCGACGTCGTGAAAAGCCTTTTCTGCACGTGCGGGTACTACAGGGGTGGTACACACGACTGAAACATCACGTCACCCCTGTCAGCGAAGTATGTCGAGCGACCCCCACCTTTGTACAAAAGCCAATCGGTATTGTCCTCCGGAAGGTATGTATCGTGTAGCGTACCCCGTTTTTCTCTTAAACGGGTTAGATGCACGCGGGCCCTACCAAATGCCACCATAACCGCCTACCCTTTCCTTTCTCTCTCTCCCGCACTCAGCCACGCCAGGACCAGGTGTTTGTGATAGCAATGAAGTGTCGTCACTGTCAGAGCTGCCGACAGTCAAAGACACTTTGTCACTGCGCCTCTCGTGGCCCGACCTGTCCCATAGCTGGCCGACTGCCGCACAAAGCCGACACAGCGGGCCGCCACCGGGGATGGTCTTGTGAACCTTTGTGTCCCGATCGGCGCTGCAGTCCCTACATCCACTCCGCTCCTTGTCGTCTGCTGGGACCATCCATACGCGCGCGCGCACCCAGGCGGGCACAGGGGTGCGTACACAGAAACGCGTGCGCGCCTATACACGCTACGCCACGCCACGCCACGCCACATACCCGGGAAAACGGAGTACCAAATTCAGTGCACAGGACAGATTTTATGATGCGTGCCTCTGGGTTCGTACGTGTGTTTGCGTATGTGATGAACCAAAACGCCACACACTCCTGCACACAAGTCGTCAGAGACCAGACGTACAGCGAACTTGACCAAGACGCAGGTGAACACAAGGCCCTGCCATTGCCCGCAACTACCTGGGCTACCTGGTAGACCCACAGCTACCTGGCCAGGCGGCACATTAAAAGACCGGCGTGAGGCGCACTCACGGGCAGGCCTGTAAATTGCCGCCCGACACGGCAGCCAGTTTAATGAGGGAAAGCCGAGAGGAGGCCTACTGTCTGACGCAAACTGCCGTTCCTTCCACCAGGCCACGTCCTCTGACCTCCGACAGGCGGAACTATCGCCACCTAGAAGAACACCTGGGTAGGGGTGCACAGGCACACATGGCTGACAAGCGGAGGAATGCAGACCCCGCTCTCTCAGCCGTCCCCCCTTTCCCCGTGCTGACATCGATCCTCACTAGGAAGAAACTGTACCCACGATCCGACTCGCCCCCCTCCCCCCCACACACGCATTCAAACTAGCATCACCCACGAACACTGCAATTACCAAGCAGCCGTTAAAAATAAAACCTACACAACGCCACCACGTAACCCAGCGGCGTGTAGGGCCGTTACATACCTGTCCTACCCGGCCAGAATCGTCTTGGACTGAACCCAAGCCCAGCTGTGCGCTTGTCTGCCTAAGGAAGATTTTATCGCCGGACTGGGCCGTGGTGATCAGGCCATCAAGCCTTCCGACACTGCTCCACGCCATGATGTACGGCCCGCCGAGGTCCGACGCCCGCGATCGGACGGTAATCATAGCCCTATGAGCACACAATGCTATCGCGCTGGCCGTCGGGGACGCAAGTGTTCTCAGGCAGAGGTCTCCTCCCTCCTCCACCCCACCTTCCCCGTGGTCGGGCGACTTACGCCACCCCTCTCGTCATCCTTTTCAGTTTGGACTTTTCGACGACATTATTACGTGTACCGTTTCTTCTTCAACGTCAGCACGATTTAAAAATGAACAGGAAGACGAGACAGATGTGTTCTTCTTCAGCATGAAGACAGATACTTCCATAAAAAACGCGGCTTGAAAAAAAAACTGAAACATTATTGTTATTGCTACTGCATACGAACACGAATATCGCCGACCCTGATTGGTTAGACGGGGCGTGGGTACAGACCCTCTTCCCACTCCCCCGTTTGGAGATGCGCTCTGCGCTGCCTTTTGAGTCCGGCAGTCAAACCCACAACCCTAAACTGTGGGCCCCTTCGGCTGATCAATACGCTCCGTGTTTACAGCCAAAAGCTCTCCAGGCTAGACAGCTCAATGTCTGTGCAACTCGTTTGTCTAAACAGCATGCCTGCTTTCAATTTTATCAATCCAACTCCGTAGCTCCCCAGCAGCACGCAGCAAACATCGAAGTCAAAACCGGCGCTAAGTTGTGAAGTGAGTTCAGCCTGCGCTATTGACCCAGAGTTCCAGGGATCTCTGAATGGCCTGTCGTCCACCCTCGATCAATTTTACTAGGCTGAAGCCGGGTGGGCGTCCAGCTTTGATAGGCAAGGGGGCGTGGTAAGTGCACCCCTCCTCTGCAGTGCTCCCACCTTGACCCGACGTTTGGCCTACTGAGCTCCTGAAACACGGGCCAGGAAGAGAACAGGAGGCGGGAGAGAAGGTTTATCCCGACTTGGGCAGCGCCAGGCTGGGGAGAATTCTGCTCAAACAGGAGATGGAAACCGAAGCTTAACGTTCAAAGCCAAAGGTTTTAGAGTCGGCTTCTTTTCAGTGTGTCAACGCACCTGTGCAGACAACGCTGGCTCGGGGCGCTCCCTGCCTACTGCACCAGTCTTAAAACACACCTGTTCAAAACACCAAAACAAGATGTCACCAAACTGACCGCCTGCTCAACACTGAAAAGCTCAAACAATTGTTCAAGTATGGGCGGAGTGGGGGGAGGAACTGTGTGCAGATGTAGCTCCGTGGTAGGGTTTGATGAGGCACACACCCACACCTACACATTCTGCCAGCAAAAAAAAACAAAAACCCCCGCAGTGCGCATAAAATGCCGTTTATCGACTACCCGTGGAACCAGAGCGGGATGAAGAAAGGTAGTGAAATCCGATCCCTTCCCCTCCCTTCTGCTGATCCTGCAACCTTATACTATTCAAACCGAGCCTTATTTTACGACAGCAGCATGCATAATCTCCCTCGTACCTCAAACTGAAAATCAACAAATTTTGATGGCGGCCGATTTTACCGATGTGCCACATTCTTGTCGCGACCCCGTGGGCGGGTTTTATGGCTACTGGGGAGCCCTGCAAGCAGCTCTCGAAGCAAACCTGATCCTTGTCTGATGCCAGATTACACGTTGCTGTGTCATTAATGAGGTGGGTGCTCTCCCCCTGTCTCTCCTCTTTCTCCACCACGAGTCGCAGATCATGTTTATTACGCTGCACTTTATCCCCACCCCCACCCCATCCCCGTTTCCCCCTATCCTCTCGCTCCCTCTTTCATTCAGTTCACCACCTCTTTTCTAAATATAGTGGAGAGAGATTGCGAAAGACAAAGAAAGGGGAGAGAATGAGAAAGGGAGGGAACTGATTTTCGTGGCATGATACTGACACAAACAAGCTGAAGACCTGTGTTTGGATATGACCTCTCGGCTCTGGCAAAAGGTCTTGTGAAAACCAAAGCGGCATTAACGCGTTGACTGCAGCGGTAGCGAGGCCTACGCTCAGGCGCGAGAGACTCTTACGCGACAGTCAAGGCGCGGTGCGATGAAAGGCTAAGCAGGACACAATGTCGGCAGAAGGACGGATTAAGTCCTGCCATTAATTCCCTCCCTGCGTAGCTCAATGCATCGCGGTCTCCCCCACCCCAACAGAAACAGTGCGTGGTTGAAAAAATAACAATTCTGTGCGCCCCGCTCCGCCCGCTTCACCCTCCCATAAACAGAAGCACGTGAGCCCGTCGTAACTTCCTGCCGAGTCTCCGCCAAAAGAATTTGCAGAATCTGCAAAAGGAAAGCTTGTCAAAGCAGAAAATAAAAGGGGAGGTGGTGAACAAGTGAATAAGGACGCACAGAAATAACTGTCGGCATCATTGCTGAGCGATGTTTCCGTTACAGAATTGAGACAAAGCCATTTTACATAACACGTGGTCTAGGGCACTGGGTTTTTTTTAAATGATAGGAAATCGCTGTCAAAAACAGCCTGAAAAGGGGACAGAAATCAGAGACAGTAACCCTGACATCTTTCATCCATCGTAATCCTTCCTTGTGTGGTTTATCTTGAGCCTTATCGTGACAGCGCCGATAACGGCAGCCCTTTCAATTCCGAAAGCCAACACCATCTCCCCCCATCCCCACCCACCTTCCTGGGCTTGAACATGGAGGTAGGGTTTCCGACTGGCTTGCCGGTGTGCAAGAGTAGGATCAAACAACAGGCGGCTGCTGGCGCAGTCAGTGTGAGGTGGAGGTAGTCATCAGTGAAATGGAGAACAGGCGCTGTGGCCGGCGGGTGGAGTGGCTGGGGGGGGGGGAACGGTCGGTAGAGGCTGAGGACCACACATCGTGTGGCGCGGGCCCTTGGCAGCCAGACTGTCCGGTGCTGATAAGACTGGCCGCGAGACAGAGGAAGGCACGACGCCTCATCCTCCCACCACCACCGCCCTCTCAGACTGGACAGCGTCTGCGGTGCTAAATTTCCAACTGACTTTCACGGGGGGGGGGGGGGGG
>SMGT01005968.1:549497-578149 GCA_004794575.1 Lanistes nyassanus
CACTCGAGTCAGCTGATCTGTACGTTGCAGATCACTCGACACTGGAGCCCAATGGTGCAGCAGTGGGGCTCTTCTGAAGCTGTAATTTTTTTTAAAGCCACTTCAGGTTTTTCGCGCCTTATGCTGGGTGCACACGGCGCGACGAAGTCGAATGAAAGCAGAAGTAAAAAAAACAAAAAACTAGCCCAAATGTGGTCATTAAAGACTTCATCTATCTCGATAAAGAATTTCTTCGCGAGAAGCTTCTCCACGCCGATAATGTTTGTGAAAATGTGTCTCTACAGAATTCTAATTACTGCTTTTTGCTAGTTGGATGGACGAATTTTAAATGATTATATTTATCCACTTGCTTGTGAAGGCCGATGCTCCTTCTCCACGTGACATGGTTTCATTTCCACAGAGACCTGCATTTCCTCCACACCGTGAATTTGCCATCCATCTGATAATTTAATATTTCAGCTTTGCTCAATATACACAGTTAAAATCATTTTTAAAAATTTAAAATTTTTCGGTGCTTATAATGACATTTTTTTGTTGGCTGGTCCATACGCACCGTGTTTGCTACAACCGTCTGAGTTGTCAAATGTTCGCGCGCATAGACCGAGATTCCCGGACAGCAGACTAATGTTTGTAATGCCAGCACCAGAGAACCACTGCCATAAAATCTCCCGTAAACAATCGGAGACAGCACGTGCGACGCTGACTGGCCGGATAAAAGTGGTCATCTCAGCTATCAGTATCACTACCTAGAGTACTTGTCCAGACAAAAATTGAACAATTGTAGCAAGGGTTAAAAAAAGAAAATACTTTTGTAATACCCCAACAAAGATCCACTAGCTTATTCTTTTTTCTCCTAGTCCTCATCTCTCTCGCTCACTTGATTTCTCAAAGCTTTTATAAGCAGCACTGGCTGTTTTTACACAAAACATAATTTAACCAAAGTAAACTGTTAACAAAACGCACCGTTGGAGATTTGTTGCAGTCCTCTATCAGCAACAGGCGTGGCGCCCATTTCCTGACAAAAGAAAAAAAACTTTCGCAGTCTACACAATGTGTGTGTCTGTGTGTGTATACATGCGCGTACATGTGTGGTTGCGTTTTGAAGGACAAATGTCTGGCAGCCCGACAGTGCCTGGTGGTCACTATCAGCATGTTATCGTCAGCTTAAAGCGGGAGCGCCCCATCCGATGTGGCACCTGGGCAATCTACGGCACCTGTTCAGACTCTGCTCTCCCCCGCACCTTGCCATGTTCGGGGTTCAAAAACAAGTGCTGATTCAGCCCAGCTCTCTGTTCCTCTCCCTGTCACAAACGCACAAGCCAGCAAGCGAGAGACGAAAAAGCTCAAGAACAGCAACGACTGCAACGAGGAACTGTTACAGACACCTTCCCTTTTTCATATTCTGCAAAAGTGTCAGCGCTGGACAGGCAACCAAACACGTCAAAAACGTCCTGCTTTAACAAGCCCGGCGGATGTTTCCGGGCCGAGGCTCAAGGTTTTTCCCTTCCCACGCTCTGGTCGGGTTTCAGCGTGCCTTGTCCAGCGACTAGCTCCGTCTCCAAACACTGCCATTTGAGGCCAGGGGCCGTGGCCTGCAGTCCTGTGGACAGCGACTGGTCCACCCTCGCCTGGTAAGGCTTTTCTTAACCGCACGGATGTGCACCCACTTATCTATACACCACATATCGGGTTACATTCTGATTCTTCCACATTTTCTCTCTGCAAATGAACGTCGCACACACAACACTTGCATCTCCTATCGATAATAGGAAGAAGAGAAATAAAGACATCTCTTATAACTATCGATAATAGGAAGGAGAGAAGTAAAGACATCTCTTATAACAATCAATAATAGGATGGAGAGAACTACAGACATCTCTTATAATAATCGATAATAGGAGGGAGAGAAGTAGACATCTCTTACAACAATCGATAACAGAAGGGAGAGAAGTAGACATCTCTTATAACAATCGATAACAGGAGGCGGAAAAAGTAAAGGCCTTTCGATCCACAGCTTTAAAAACATTCGTTGACAATGCTCCCAATAACGCAAGTGGACACCGATAACCGATAACGCAAGTGGAAAGACTAAAGATCAGGATATACATCTGCTGTTACAAAGACCAATAACATGTACTGTAGCCCAGCACGGTTACTGTTTCACATATCACCAGAGCTCTGAACTTGCACACTGCACATCCATTCGGTCTTCCGTGCTCGCCCTCACTACTTTGGCCCAACATTCACGTCTCGAACAATGCTTTTTGTGTTTAATTTCTTACAATGTAAAAACCATTCGGAAAGAAATGCTGTCCCTTGTTTACCTTTTCATTGTCTGAACTAATTCAAAATGTGGTGCAAACATACGGAGAATAAATGGTGAATCGAATGCACGTTAAGTGCATCTACCCCCCCCCCACCCTCCTTTGGTCAGATGGCGGCAGGGTGAATACGTGGGGGGAGGAGAGAGAGTATTCAACAAAGTGAAGGGCGGAAAGAGTAAGGGGAAGGGAAACGAGTAAGGGGGGGGGGAGTGTGCTCAGACAAAACTGTCTTTGTTTCGAAGGCAAATCACGGCCAAATCGGTGTAACGACGCCGAAGCGAGCGCAGCGTGTCCTGGACTGCAGTCCAAATTTGCCGAGTGAACAAGCTAAACAATCCTGACCCGACCGGGCCACCGCCAACAGACCAGCGGCCACCACACCAGCACCGCCACAAGGTATTGACAGGGCAAACGACCTCCACTACCACATCGCCCACCCCCATCCAGCCAGCGACTTCATGCACCTGTTCCATGCATCGGCTCACTAGCCCTCACCAGGAGGGGTAGGGGGCTGGCTGCCTGCATCGCCGACGCCGACGCTATGTTGCATGAGATTGCATTTACGGTCTTTTCTTGTAGACAGAATATTTGGTGACGTGTTAGCTCGTTGCTTTTTACTACTTTCTTCGCTAAAGCCTTTTCATTTGGTGACTTTCTTTTGACTTTTTTTCAACTCAGTGTGGCCGCACGTGTGCATAATATTACAATATTTTCCTGTCTGCCCATCCATACATCGACCTACACCTACACTGCATATCGTAAATAAACGACGACCTGTGCGCATAGTCATAGTCTAACACAGTACAATCACGCAAACGACTAGCGACAGAAAGCTGATTCCTACTAGAGCCCAATGTGAATATCCTATTCAGGGTCTCTTCACCAGATGTGAGCGCACAATAGGATCATGGAGTTCTCAGATATACCCGTGACTGTACACCTGCACGTAACTTCACCTCCGCAGGTGAGCTGGTCGCAGAACGCCCTTTTTGTCGCATGACGGTTCCCATTCTTGCCACGCGACTCGTCCCGCAGCCGAGCGGTCATCCGTGTCGATGGTTCTGGCGATGTGAGCTGTAGCGACAGCCACAAGGGGTGATCTTGTCAGCGTCACACTCAAACGAACTCGGGTTTGGGACCGCTCCTGCCTGCGTTCTCGCACGCACGCACGCATACGCGGTCAGTACTGGTGGCGAACATACAGTCTACCTGCGTTCTCGCACGCACGCATGCGCGTGTAGACGATTACGTACGAAATACAAAGCCACGAACACGGCGCGTGCGTGCGAAGATTACAACGACGACACAATAAAGACCAACTCCGTGTAGAGTCGTCTACCAGTTCCACAGAGCACTATGTTCCTATGGCTTGTTCTTTGGGCGTAGGAAACAGCGGATGTTTCCCAGCGTTGGTTCACGGTCGAGCACGTGATGGCTAATTTGCATAGAGGGTCGAGGCCCGGATGAAACTCAGACAACGGGGCTGAGACTGTTCGCCTTCTTCGTGTCGGACCGTAAGCCTTTCTTTCGTGCGATTGTCGTGGGAGGTGTACAGGAGATCCGCTGACAACCTGCACCTACACTGCGACACCGACGGTTGGCTGCGTCCACTTATTACCCATCCCTTTCTCTCAAATTCCGCCGCCAAGACCCGTTTCGTCTCTTCCTTCCCCTCGCCCCCCCCCCCACCTTGCATCCGCCCCACTTTTCCCCACTTTAGTCATAGTTCCCAGTTCTGGGCCATTCTCTTCGCCTGAAAAAGCAACCCTTCTCGTCCCAATCGAGGCGGTCCCGCCATTATTTTCAGCTTCAAAGGCACCAGGTTTGAAAACCGTTTCTCAGACGACATGAAAGTGCCGGGCCAGTGGAGGTGATCTGATAACCAGCGGTAAACGCTTCCCCCGCCCCTGACAGGACAAATATTTCTCCCAGACACGCCGCGGCCAAGGAACAACACTAGGTGGCACTGTAGTGGTGGGGATGGGGAGGAAGGAGGGAGTACAGGAAGAAGACGCTAGTCCTTCCTGGCTGAAACCAAGCCATGGTACTAATGAGATCGATACTGTGACGTCACTGCTAGAGGACCGACTGGCACGTCCAGGATCATCATCATCATCATCATCATCATCATCATCATCATCTCTCTATATATAAAAGACATCCACAGATGCATTCTCACAAACAGCAAGTTTCCGGGGACTTTATGTTCACCGTACTGCTGCAGTCTAATACGCGCTGCGAACAGCGCATTTGTCACTGTCAGATGTTCCAGCGCTCGACTGTATAGTCTCCCAGAGTTGAAGGCGACTCCTTCCGGCGCGTCAGATAACTAGCTCAGGTGTGGGGGCGACTGCCCCTCCTTCTGTCGTCTGCTTTGAAGTATTTCTTTAATCCTCCCACACGTGAGCCCCGCTGATGTCCGCACAGTTGTTTACCAATGCCACGGCTAAACTTAGTGTGACCTTTCTCAAAGCTTTCCTGACGGACGCTGTGCCTTTTGCTCTTTGGAGGACTGGCTAACAGTAACACTTTTTTTTTTTGCGAAGGGGGAACGACGAACTGCGAGGCCTGGTTAGCTCAGTAGGTATAGCTGGGGACTAGCAGATGGAAGGTTGCTGGTTCGAATCCTGATGTGGCCAAGGATTATTTCCTGGAGTTAAACATCGTGCCATTCGGCCATTTCCCCGTACATTAAACTGCCTGTCCGCACTGACCATCTTACTGCAGCCATCAGTCTGGTGGTTCTTTCAATGCCTAGCTTAGTAATAGGACCCCATCCCATTACCGCAAGGTGGAAGCACTGTCCCTCTAAATCACCACCACCGCCAGGACGAACGGCGTGTAAACATTGGATGAATGTGAGAAGGGAAGGCAGTGGGTGCGTTAAAATTTGAAGGCATCAGGTACCTCACTGGCAGCATTAGATATATTACGTAACTGACGTCCAGACAGCTGCTTTGTTTTTCCTACCTGCTAATTGCGTGGGACTTTTTTTGTTGCTGCTTTGTTCGCACTTCACGCGACATGACTCCCCCCCCCCCCCTTGCAGCACCACTTGGCGTCGCTATATTTCAAAGCCTTCACGCTGATGTTTTTGATCCAAGGGGCCAGTGGCCTACAGACCATTTCTCCAAAAGAAACTCTGAACTCTGGAATCTAACGAAGACGTATAGGTGGTGTGTGATGGAAGCCAATTATGTACTCTTCTAAGTGACAGCTGGTAGGAGAAAGATGCAATGCATGAGGTGTAACCAACAGGTGGAGACGGGTTGCAGCTTATGCATCCCTGGTCGTATGTGACTATAAAGGACCTTGTGGAAACACGTGGATCTTAGCATCCGTTTGTTGAGAAAGCGACACGATACGAAGGGACCAGGACAGACCAACTGAAACCAATTGGTGCACCGGTTTTTTTAATCCTAGCAACTGCAATAATAATAATAATAATAATAATGAAAAACGAAAAACGCCGTCAAGACTAAGTGAAAAAAATGTGACCAGAACCATTCGCCTGTCCTTAGCAGGCCCGTACGCTCCGAACTGTTAGTGTAAAGATTATGCTTTTGACTTTACTGTCATCACTGCAATAATTACTTACATTTCAACCCTGTCATTATTGAAAGAATCACATTTCAACGCTCTCCATGACATGATCAGATTTCAACCCTGTCATTAATGTAATGACTGCCGAGATTTCAGCCTTGTCCCTGTTGTACTGATAACTCGGATTCCAATCGACCTTCGCTGCTGCTTCAAACGGGGTTCACAAAGGGACGGGCCGGGTTTGTGGGTGAAAAACAGAAGTTAACTGCCCAGCCGTAAACCAAACCTCTGTAATCGTGCAGCCCCGCAGCCTCCTCGTCTCCACGTGAAACACCCGCTGCTTTCCCCTTCCCCCCCTCCCCCCAAACACACACACTTCTTCCTGCGACAGTCTTGATCACTTAGTCGATAGTCCTGTATCCGCTTCACTGCCTGCAAGCACTCAGCCCCACGAAAGCCAAGGCGACTTGACTACAGTCGAACACAAGCCTCCCCCACGGGCGACACCGGTACGCCGTTCCCGCTAACGACACGAAGCCGGAACGAGCGAAAACCTCACCTGTATTCCACACGTCAGATGTTATTTTTTTCCATGCCTTTTTTTTCTTTGCACGTCTCTGTTCTGATGCATGAACGACGCAGCATGTTTAGAGGCTGGTCAATCCGTTTTTCTTCGACTCAAAGGATCACCAGCAAAGGTTGCTTTTGCGTGCTTTTGGACAATCTTCGCGCAAAAGGAATGGTATCGATATACACGTAAACAGGTAGGTATTTTTAGAGGGACGACGCTTCCTACTCGCAGTAATTTCGCACTATTACTAAGCTATCCACTGAAACAACCAGCAACTTTCCACACGCTAGTCCGCAGCTATCCACCCCGCGTGTAGTCAGATTTTGGGATGAGCACAGGGGTTGGAGGGCCGGGAAGGAGTCGCGTTTCTGCAGCTAAGACTGTGCTGCGGGGAGAATCGTATCATGATAGCTGCCGTGCTGCACGCAGACTCGCGCCGCGGCAGCGGCTACTGAGCTAGACGCCCTAGTTTAGCGGACACTAGGAACAAAGAAAGCTGCAGGGTCCGCTGTGAGGCTGGTACCACGGCTCTCAGTCTTCAGAACGAGGCCCCTGGCCCAGACAGCTGACAGGGCAAGTGATAGTATCATCGCCCCTTGACTCAACCGACGACGTGGGGCGCCGTCGCTGGTTGATAAACATGAACAGGAAACGCGCTGAAGTGAAAACTGATGGCGGAGGCACCAGCAACAACTGGTTTATCTGAGGCGCTCTGCAACTCTCAGACTCCACAAAAAAGCCCCAGCTGCGGATAAAGTGCCTCACGCATACCTTCACAGAACCCCACTCTTCCATTACTGAAATAATTACTTACATTTCAAGGCGGGTGGATAGTTTTCTATTGAAAACCAAGCACATGAAAAACAGACAATTGTTCCTCTAGACAAAACCAGTTTCACTCAACTTGCAATTGAGTGAAAGAAAATGGAGAAGGACTGATAGAAAGGACGGGGATCTTCCTTTCGAGAAAGGATTGTCTGCTAGTTCATCTGGTCTGCACCAAATGCTGAAGAAGGTATAATCCTGAGTTCAATGGGTCTCCCCCTTGCCCCACAGCGAAAAGGTGGCTTAATCCTTACGTTGCCCCTTTAACACCAGCAACGAGCAAGCAGGGGTGGAGCGAGAGAAAGAAAACTATAAAAGAGCTTAGAGAGGGGGGGGCGGTGAGGGTGAAGTGCGAACTCTGCCCACAGGTCTACAAGCGCATCTTGCCGAGTCATGGACTTTCGCGTGAATGATCTTAGCAGTGCGCCAAGCGTGAGTACGAGATTTAAATTAAACGTAGGACAGGAAGACATGGGGTTCGCCTGTTTACAAAACATTAGAGTCGCCGACTGTTAAGAGCGCACACGCCCAGCCTTTTTTTTTTTTTTTGAGGGGGGAGGGGTGTGTCCCAGTTAGATGTGGCCCCAGAGCCTGCCATCTAGGGAGGGAGGCTGCACGTGTCGGGGTTGCGTTGGGGGCGGGAGGTCCGCGGTTACATCTAGCAGCAGACGACACGGCCCATAACGGATGGACATAAAAGACTTGAAAGGAGGACCGCGGCTAGTGGGCTACCCTATGCCGACGTCAGCGGGGTGAGTGGGTGCGGGATTTCTACTCCCCACCACCCTCCTTGCCGCAGACACTTTCTTTTGATCTCGACACCGCCGGAGCGGTACCTTACTGCACAGCAGCGTGGCGTCTGCCGAGC
The DNA here is from genome assembly GCA_004794575.1 of Lanistes nyassanus. Classification (NCBI taxonomy): domain Eukaryota; kingdom Metazoa; phylum Mollusca; class Gastropoda; order Architaenioglossa; family Ampullariidae; genus Lanistes; species Lanistes nyassanus. Next base: position 557,629 of record SMGT01005968.1, read on the forward strand.
GCAGCAGATGACGACTGACTTCAGATGTGGCTGTGGCCACTTACCCCTATCACAATTCGGGGCTCCGTTTAGGTCAAGTCTACAAAAACTCCCGCTGTGTGATTGTTTCGCTGGCGGCACACTCCCCCCACCCCACCTTTGTTTTAAATTGTGACATTATATCACAAGCAGCCTTCGCTGGATAAGCGATACAGGAATATTTCAAACTGCTCGAAAAAGTCACCTCTATCACACACACACACACGCACGCGCATACAATGTGAGTGTGTGTGGCATGAATCTCTCTGTCAGGTAGGCTAACCATCAGCTCAGCAACAGAGAGCCCCAGTGACTGTCTCAACATGACGTAGCGGGTCCAGTGAGTGTCTCTCCAGATAAGCTCGCGCCGTAACCGACCTGACCTCACGCCGGAGAGACCCCCGCGCCGATAAAAGGCCCGGCTGATACGCTAGTGATACTCGTGTACATAATAAATAGTCGCTAGGGCTAAAACAATGAGCCCACCTCAAGCCTCCAGCTGCAGGCGAGCGGCAGCGACACCGACCCCTGCGCGAGCCGACACAATCGGGGGTTAATCCCCTCCGCCGCACACGTCGCTGCCGTGACGACGGGTGTAGAGGTCTGCCAGGTAACACTCCACAGGTGCGCTATGCTGCTGACTGCAAAAGTCGCCTCCAAACGGACACTGTCATTGTGTGTCACACTCACGCTGCTACTGCGCTGACTGACTTGAGACCGCGCTGAGTGAACTGAGGCTGCGCTCTAACCTGTCGTGCTTTAACGCCATTTGCTACAGACTAACGGAATCACTGAGCTAACTCGTGGTTGTGCACAGAGAATGCAGACACGGAGAGAAAAACAGCTGAAGCATGCGCAAGTGCAAATCACACGTAGTCTCTCTCGTGCACGCGCAATCACACACACGCACACTCTCACACATGTTCAGAGAGAGAGAGAGAGAAAGAAAGAAGAACGTTAATTGCACTGTGAAATATTTTTAAACTCCGGTCCTAATGTGCCCCCCATCCCCCGACCCCCACCCTCACTATTGAACATGCCCGCTATTGCGTGAATGAATTTTCGAGGCCAAGAAAGTTTTTAATAAGCACACTCTTGTCAACATACATCATCATCTTTGGAGAAAATCCACATACATAGGTTCCAGATGAGTACTTTGTTTCTCGCGGTTTTAAGTCCCAACTGTTTCACCTGCACCTTCACGCGCGCGCCCCGGGAGCGTTTCCGGCATCTGGCATCGACGCACCAACTCATCCCAATGCACTGAAGTGAAAATTAACAATGTATTCTCCTTCAAATCGTTTTTTTTAAAGATCGCAAAGGTCGGGACACGTCACAATGAGAGATTTATTTGCTTTTTATACTACTGCGTGACAATACACAGCTCGCTGCACCCTGATACTGTTTTCACGTCATCTGGGAAGTCATTTTTAAAAATGCTCAACTGACATCTCTGCCCTCCGATTCTGCCCTTCTTCGTGACTGACCTGTTCAAGAGAAACTCCACAAAGCGCTGGTGACTCCAACTGCCCGTGACACGGGAGAACCGATTTGGAGGCAGTGCCGTTCTGTTTTCCGCGCTAGGCCTTCTGCCGGATTCTTCCCTCCTTTTCTAGACACCCCCCTCCCCCGCCGCCATTCGGCGAAGACCCTCATTCTGGCGGCGCTAGGCAGAGGATTCTTGACCCTTATTAAATCCATTTCTTTTCATCCAATTTGTTATCGAGGAAATCGCACCCTCGTCCTTCAGAGGCCCCTAGTCAAAATCGATAGCGCGCTGCCTTCGTATGTGTTGGTCGCCCGGTACGACGAGTGCCTGTCAAACCATCTTGAGACGGCACGGAGCTCTGCCTCCTTTCCTGTCTGCGCGCGCGTGTTTGCCTGTGCACGTATGCGTGCGCGAGTGAGTACATCCATGCCTATATTTCACACGCGACGGGGTTTAACCCCAAAAGAAAGAAACGCGAGCATTATGGAACAAGAGCAGAGAAAAATAACGCGCTAATGGAAACCATCCAAAAAGGGCTGCTGCGTGAAGTTTATGGGAAACCCGAAGACACGTGTTGTTCAAAAGAAAATTAAAACAATACGTTTTGTCTGAGAGCGGGAGCTGTTCTCCCACGTCGAGACCAGAGGGTGGGGAAAGGAAAAGCGAGGGGGGGGGGCAGCCCGCCGTCTCACGCAGGTCGCCTCATCATAAACTGCCAACGCCAATAGTTTCACTTTTTAAAAAAATGTCAAGGAGCCCGCACCTGCCCGGATTGGCTTTTGATGTTGACTGTAAGTAGCGCCCTGCCGAGCCAAAACAGACCTGTCAGCGGAGTGCTAAGGAAAGGGGGGCACCCAAGCTAAATTTATCCGCAAGCTGTGCTCCGTTTTTGTTGGGTCGCGTTCCCGACAGCGCCGGGCAGCGGGCGGTCCGACTGCGGTCCGCAAAGTTCTGGGGCCAGACGTGAGCCGTCTGACGGACCGGTCACGTCATACGGTCATAATAAATGCACATAACTGTTAGTCATACAGCTCTAAGGTGAAGTAAGATTGGACTTCATTTCCGGTCTATCACTGTGCCGCACAGAACTCTCCAAAACATTTCTTCCACCCGTTCCAGCAATACGTGTGGTATGGTATGCTCCAGCAATACGTGTGGTATGGTATGCTCATTTAAATGGACAGTTCTGTAAGTGTTCTCATAACTCTTCCCACCACAAACCACCATCATTCTGGGGCGCAATTTGCACAATACACCAGAAAATGGTCCACTGCTTCCTGAGAAAATGTGCCAAGCGGCGCATCTTTAAGCTGTAATATACTTGCTTGCGCCAGCCCTGTAAGTGTGTAAGAGCCTTTTTATTTATTTATTCAAAGGGCCAATGGTCCGAACATTATTTCTCCATAAATGAGCATCGCATCAGAGGCCTGACTTATTACGGAAGTCGACTGAATAAAGTTTGTCAGCATGCTGATTTCGAGCTCCAATGATCACAAGTTTTCTGCAGCTGGCTTAGCGCAGCACTTCAAATAAATGGCATTCCCACGAAGTGCGCGGCGTAAAAAATTTTTAAACTCTTTGAAACTGAGAACTGCCATTCCAGCTCACACGTCGCATTATTCACTACTCTGTCCCCTCTATCCCTCCCTCTGGGTCCACAATGACATGCCCTCTGCTAGTTCTGTCTCGGACGTGTCTGCGCCACACATGCGCGTCCTCGAGCGTGCGTTTTTGACAGGCATTGGACGTTAGACTACGTGCACTGAACCGTGCAGAGGAAGGAACTCCGACAACGTGAAATCAGTTCGTCCGCACTCCGCTCTGCAGAATTTGGCCCACAGACTCTATTAATTAACACAGCCAGGGTTATCTTGCCCAGCAGGCAGAATTTGGTAAACAAGCCATCTTGGCACGTCAGACAATGGTAAACGCTGGTCATCTTCCGCGGCAGAAAGAATTTGGCAAACACTGGGAAAGCAGGTAACATCCGGGCATATCAGCCACCAGCAAAAAAATTGGCGGCCTTGTACAATGAAAGCGCGCTGGAAACACGGTCTTGCCCAGCAAACAAGTTGCTGGTTACGATGTGGACTCCCCCTGTCCCAACAGATGTTGACGACGTGGGTTATGAAGACGACTAGGAGCCAGTAAAAGCTGCTGCTCAGCATGCATGGCGCCCTCGTGACTGGCGTTCTGCAGCCAAGAACTGGACCTTGAGTGCTCATCGAGTCCTTGCTAGCAGCGGTCACGTGACACAGGATGACGCTTGGCATGACCTTGACTTTAGACCACGGTATCTCTCATTTTCAAGTTTGATACCAGACAATATCACACGTATTGTCAATGAAGCACTAAGCCGCAACAGAGGTGTACAACGGTGGCGAGTGAATAAATAAATGAACACTCTGTGCTGCTACACGAAGAGAGGCAATGTTAACCATCACTGTTATGAAACCTCGACAACCACGCAAAATTGCATTGTAAACACCCACCACTCCCCCACCCATCCCCATTCGATTTCCTATCAACTTTGACCTGTGGGGACCATCCAAGCCTGTCCAGGCACGCCACAGAAGGTGGGACCAAATATCTTTTCTCGACTGAACATAAAGGTGGAAGTCCTGGGAGGATTAGAAACGAGTTGTTAGCTTTTCTACGCTTTCCAGCGACTGGCTGTGTTGGGACTCACGTGCAGCGCCACTGCAGGAATGCGAGCAGCGCGGCGAAGCGAGGCGAGAAGTCATTGAATAGACTCACGTGCACGCGGACAAATCAATGGCGGCATTCAATGATCGAACTTGCCCGAGTCGGCAGGACCCCCCCCCCCACACACACACTTTTTTTCATGCTGATGGTAGCAGTTCTGTTGACAGCAAAACAGCCTAGAAATCTTTTCAGATTTGCCCTAATCTCAGCTTGCTCACAATCTGTGTAACTGGAGTGAGGGATGCGTAAAGACAGCCTAATAAAACTTTGCTTTATTCTAGCGTAGATTACTCCGACCCAATCTCTCTCTCTCTCACACGCACACACACACACGCGCGTGGGATTTTCAGCTGTCAGAATGACAATACACAGACTCTCTATGCATTCACTCAACGCAAAAAAAAAACCCAACTAAATAAACAAAAATTTGTCTGTCAGCTCTTTCCCATCTCAAACTCCACCCCCACCCCGACACCCGTCCACACAGTCAGTCCTTAGCGAGGTTGCCAGCGCTTATGGTGTAGCTTTATAGTCTGCTTTGAGAAAATGTGAGAAATAATGGATGACGGTCCGTGATAAAATATCATTTAAGAGTCAGATTTCTAAAAGAAGTTCACATTCTCGAGAAAATGCGACTCCGCAATGACTGGTTGTTAATACTTATCCATTTTGATATCTTTTGTATTGAGGGATCTCCGCAACTGAAAATTGTAATGGTCTGACTTAAAGGCTAAGGAATGTCTCGCTTCTGGGGTCTTGTCGCAGCCATTTACAGGAAAGCTAAAAGACACACCCACCCACCCCTCACTATCCCTTGAGATTGCACGGATATGCTTTTCTTTCTTCCTTGTTGCAAACAAAAAATAAACATACAGCTGCAGCGAAAAATACACTCCACCCGGTGCACAATGCATCACTGCCTTGTCGGGAGGCTTTCGCACAGTACAATGCGGGCACGGCTCACAGCATACAGACATAGCCCGACCAGTGCAAATGATCGTGATTCCTGCCAGCCTTGCCATCTCACTGAACATGTCAGCTTGAAACATCACCAAATTCTGTTGTTCAGGAAAACGACAAACAATCCTAGATAACTCTCCTGCCCCACCCACACCTTTACTGAAGTTATTGCGGTTCGTTTGCTTATAATAGTATTTATTTAACGTCTGACAGATTTTACTAGATGTGGGTGGGTGAGGGGTTTCAGTCAGCGAAATGGTTCATCACTTTTACACAGTTTCACCTACCCTCACTTAGTCTTTGCACCTCTCGCCTACATTCCACGAGCCTAACAATCAAGAAATGAGCTGCAACATATTATTCTGAGCTGCGCAGTTCTGGTGCTTAGAAAAATGCACGTAGTGCTGTTTTTTTCTAGCAGTTTGGAACAGATAGGTTTACACGGCACTGCAATCATGTACTACCGTACCTGAGTTTCTCAATATCTACAATATACTCCCACCACCCCCTCACTCATCCCAAAATCAAACCCCTAACACTAACACGCACATTCCAGCTGGATTTTTCGGAATGCCCACTAATGCCGTTCTAGAAATCTCCGCTGCTAGACAAAGACATGGTCGCAGCATACATGCAAAGATGAGTTTCATTCCGGTGGCGATCATTTCACGTCTGTTTGGCAACGGTAGATTCCCCAGACTGCTCGTGCAAATTAGGAAGAAAAAAGTCACCCGCGAAGTGAATGTTAGAGTAATTAGACATGGGTTTCACCGAGCCACATAGCTGCAACACACCGCAAACCAGCTGGGGAACTAAGCCCTAAACATTTTACACTAGCTACCTGAACTGTTACTGTCGACTGCAGATACCTGCACGGGGAGTTTACACAAGACAAGACCGAAGAACCTTATTCCGTACCAGCACCCTAGGGCTACCGTTGGTCCCGTCTAACTGGATCTAGTCCAGCGTGCCACAGAAGCAACCGACAAATGATTCGCCGTACGTGTCCAATCATCCGTACGAATGTCTGCATCGCTACCTACCCGCCCGTCTGTCCACAACAGCTAAAGATGAAGACGCTACCTACGCAATGGGGGAGGCGGGGGCGAGGCGAGCGCTATCAGTAAAGTGACCCACGAAGAGGTATATTCTCGTTTTTTTCAATAATCCTATTTCCTTGAACGAATAAGCAATGACATTGCGTGAAGACACATGGGGTTGGGATAATCGACTCGACAATGATACCGTTTTTATACCGGTTTGTTTGTTTTTTTGTTTTTTTAAGAAAGGCAACACGTGGCCTAACAACATTGCAATACTCAGTAGACCATGCAGTTGGGTAAGATTTAAACACCAGAAAATTGTAGGACGGCTGCACACACACACACGCAAACACACACGCGCGCACACGACATGAATAAACACAGAATTCAAAATGAGCACGTACCTTTTGTTCTGGAAAGAAGCGCACACAGCAGGATGCACGCCGCCCAAGTTCCACGGCGGATTACACTCCCAGACACCATCGTGTCGGCTCCAGACGACTGACTTTATCCGAGGGGAATCCGACACCAATTCATCTAAACAAATGGTCTGCGACAAAAAGAAACACCAGGTATTCTACAGAAAATCAATCTCAAGAGATGGCACCATCCACTTTTCGATGTTTCTCTTCGGCTAGTGAACTATTATTCCAAGGCTGCTAGTGCGGCACCTTCCCGCTTCGTTAGTCGCTGTACACGCAATCCAAGAGCGTCTGCGAAAAGTTACACAAACTGCGAACAAAAGATGGCACAACACTCTCAGCGCTCCATGAATGAATCATGGTCTGCCTCCTCCGACGCTGTTCCAGTGACGAATAAAAAGCCTCAGGTGTGCACTCGTATATTCCAAGGAAGGCTTTTTTTCACGTGTGTTCGACAATACACAAGTTGGCGAGATGTATAGCAATCCCTTCCGAGCCCGCGCTGCGTTAAATAAACTTTCCGTGCCCCCGATACGACTTAACACACAAGACACATACACACGTGGAGAGCTCCTTTGCTCGTGTAGACTGACTTTACCAGCCTCGTAAGTTTTCAGATCTCGGAGCTGTTTTGTAGTCGTCTGTGCCTATGCCGCTGCCTGAAATCCGTTGTCTGATGCCCGCTGAGGTGCCTCGTCTGCTGAGCCGAGACCGCCGAATGGCTAGCCCAAACCTTTGTGCCGATGGAGTTGCGGTACTTGGCGATACTGCAGCACTGGCTAGCAAGCAAGCCCTGCTGCTGTGCGTATGGTATTCACTCACTTGCCGGGTCCCTGACGCGGCAGTGTGCGGGTCTCAGCACGCGGCCACGACCTGCAAGGGAACATCATTCGGATCACTTTTCGCTGTGTTGACTTTAGCTAGCCAGCAAGTTTTCCTACCGCTCATTCATTCTTCGCGCCGCTCTCATAGCAGACGGGGCGCCAGGAGAGGGAGCCTCGCAAGTCCCGCCCGCCAGCCATGCGCCATGCACCCCTAAGGTTAATCGCGGGAGCTGATTGGCTAGAGTAAAGGAGCGTTTCCACCCTCTCTTGTCGTAATTGATTTCGATTGGTTGAGGGGTTCACTTGATGGCCCACTTGACAGTTTCTAGATGGGACGTGCGGTGTTTTCGCGCGTGGCCCCGTGGTAGAGAAAAACGAGGCAAAGCTAAGGGACTGGCCTAGGACAAGGGGAGATCACCGACTAGCTCTATATCAAAGCGCCATTAGCCTCTGATAACGATTGCCCCGTTTGTATCCTTCTCATCATAGAAAATTAATCAACTCTGACCCTCTACCCCTATCTTTACCCACCTGATGGCGGTTTAGGGTGGGAGGGGAAATAGGAGGGGGAAGATTGCCTGCGAGCCGCAGGAATGACATACGGGTGTACTGACGGCAGGTTTTAAAGTAGTTACTCCGAGGGACGCGCTGCTGGGTTGCGTGACGGTTTGTACCCACCGTTCTCGTCGTGAGATTTGTCGTAAGTCTATTCATCTCCTGTGCTTTATGCGGAAGGGAGTTAGGAACGCCCGTGCAACGCAAGTCCTGTGTTGGCTTGCATGAATGTTGCGTATTTCCTCTCATTTCGTAAAGAACCAAGTAAAAGAGCGAACAGGCCTTACGACCGCGGTTATGAGCGGAACAGCAGATGCGAACCTTCATGCAGCCTGGCCCAAGAACGACAAGTGGCAAATCTGTATTTTTAATGTATTTGTACATCTGTACGTTTTAATGCGAAACCATTATAAAAGGCTACATCGTAAGTCAGAACAAGTGTAGTAGTACTTTCGTAACTTACAAAAGGAAGAACGAACACAAGAACAACAACCCCCCCCCCCCAAGTCACGAGCTTCTATACAGTGCAGTTTTGAAATTTTTGGTCTCTCACACACACACACACAGAGGAGCAAAGCAGGGCACAGTTCTGCAAGTATTCTGTGTCTCGGTGGCGCCTTGTGTTCAGACACGTGGACCTGCCACCAGGGTCACCATCGCTTCCATGCTGGGCGTCAGATGAGGATGACCTGCTACTGACATTACACCTGTCAGGTGGTGTGGTCGTGTAGCGGGGGACCTGGCAACTGGGCGTAAATTGCATGTAATGTGAAACCACGCGCTGTGAGTGCCAAGACAAGATCGTTGTGACCTTTGGTGATTGGACTCTTCCCAACCTCCTACTTTTCCTGCCGCTCGGCACGAGGTCACAGGTATTCCTCTCTCACGCGGGGCTAGCTACCCTCCTGTTTCTGTCGGCTGCTTGTGTTCAGTCAGTTGGTTTCATCTATTGTCCCTTTAAAATTAGGGGGCAGAAACTACACTGTTATGAATACCACCTTCAAGCTACTATATTTTTGAACAAAACTGCAAGGAAAATCAGAACAGTTTAACAAAAATCGCACGTGTCCTGTATTCAGTCTTTGTCAGAAGCACACAGAGCAGGTGATTGACATGCTGATAAGGCAAGTATGGAGGTTCATGTATTGTACGTTTGATGTAAAAAGTGACATGACAGAAATATGATTTCTATATACTTTCTAGGTATGCATGTATGAGGTACTGGGTGTGCTTCTGCAGGCTTCGGTATGTGCATGCTCGAGTAGGTACCTGCGTCTGTACAACGTGTTCATCATAAACGAGAAGAACAGAGTGTCGAGGGAAAGGTCGCAGGAAAGAGTGATGTTAAGAAAGAAATGTGACAGCTCGGCTTTTGCTTCTCCATAGCACACGGCAGATAACACGAACAAAATACACAGACTTGTAGTGGCGTAGTCAGGACCTTGCCTCTCACCCTCCCCATCCCCAAGCACTGAGTCCTGCGGACTGTGTGGCCCGTTGTCAACCCCACTGTCCTTCTGCCCCCCCCCCCCAGTTCCCACGAAGTACAAGACCCAGGTTTCTCTCAGCATACGAGCAGCACTACTTTTCTGATTTCTAGGAACAAATGAATGCACAGTGCCAAATGGCATGGGGGGTGGGGAGGGCGTGCAAACAATACAAAAACGTGGGGAAGGAGGGAGAAAAATCAAGGACCGCAAAAGCCGACCGGGTGCCAATGCAGCTACTAAACTGGTTACCACCGCGGCGGACAGCCGACAGACTTTTGATGTGGGGCGGACACAATTCCATCAACAACATGAAAAGTCCCGCCTCTCCCGCTAGTGGCCCCAGAAAGTCAAGAGCCAGTTAGGCCGGACGGGGGAGTGGGGGGAGAACAGAACGACAACATTGTAAATGGCCAACGTCAGCGATATTTCCGTGCTAACTGTACCCTGACTGCGCTATACCCTTCTGGGTTTAGAAGGACTGCGTAAAGATCAGGTTGGGAGAAATTTTGTCTCGGCAGACTTGTTCGTGAACAACGCGTGCGTTGTGCGGGCCGTGTGTTAGTCACATGACCGAAAACATCCGCTCGGCGCTACTATTTTAAAAAGGTAATTTCATTTCTCTCCACCACACTCCACACACACTTTTTTGAAAATGGGGTAGTTTACTCATCCCAGTACCAGCAACAGAAGTGTTTGGGACAGCGTGAGTCAGGCGTACAGGCGAACAAAAGCAAATCGGCTTGGTTTTTATTATTATTGGATCGAGATTGACCCTGTCGAGACCTTGCCAGAGCAATGCTTTTTGCCCACTGACCCAGTATTCTGTTACTGGGGCTGACTCGTTCGTAGCTACTCTTTCAAACATAAGAATGGTCGTACGCTCGTTCACACTGTGTATTTTATGTGTATTTTTATTACTTTTATGTACTTTTATGTATGATCAGGAGATGAGAACGCTCATGCAAGTCAGCGCTGGTTTCTGGGTACGGAAATTCGCTCGTACGTCACTCCCTGACATGCAAACATTTGACCCAGACACTTATAGACAGCGATTTTGGTTTGGCATCGCAGTTTGGTCAGTCGGCCACTCTTACTTGATTGGTGGAAAGAGGCGAAGATTACAGCGTCTTGTAATCGACAACCCTATAACCGCGAACTGTGATCGGTTTCCATCCTCCGCCCACTTGGTTATGATTGTAGGGGAAAAGTAAATATGGTAATCAGTCAACAGAAACATTTCTAGGAATTTTTTCCCTTTTGGCCTTGCTTCTTCGACTTTCCTTTAAGTCACTAGGAATAAATAAAGAACAAATGAGGACCAAGCGCTTAAATTATCGAAAGATAACTCCAACAAGAGGTACTGGCAGCGCTCAACATAACCGTATGCAGACGCACGTGACCAAGGGAGCTTACTAACCCAAAAACGTAGCAAAGAGAGGGCTGAAAGAAAGGAACTTGGCAGATCCACTAGGAATAGCTTGTTGCTGAAGACTTTTCTTCAGGTACAGAGACATGGTGTGTTCTATAACAGCAATAACTGGAAGAAAAACAACTGACTGCCGCTTGGAGGAAAATCCAAAGTAAATTTAAAACAAGGGAACTGGACCAAGCTAGAACAAGACAAGGACGAAGACAATCTACATGTTTCAGGGCACTACCCCTTCATCAGGACCACACAAAAACGACACACAAAAAAACGACTAAAAAACCCACTAAAAAACGAAAAAGAAAAAGAATCAGCTGCAGAAGATTTTCCTGCGATCCAGCCCACGTGCCACATCTACTGCAGCTAAGTGTTTTTCATTTTCGTTTTTGTATCGTTTTGTTGTGTGGTCCTGATGAAGGGGTAGTGCTCCGAAACATGTAGATTGTCTTCGTCCTTGTCTTGTTCTAGCTTGATCCAGTTCCCTTGTTTTAAATTTAGCAATAACTGGATCAGATTTCTACTTTCTGCCAAGTTGAAAACAAAGTTTTATAACTTTATTAAACTCAGACATGCTTTTACTTCCTCGCAGGTCACAATAGTGAGAGCAGGCTTCCTTTTGGTTTATAACGATCGTTGATGCAAAATCTTGTTCTCAAAGGAAAGTTTAATTCTTTCACATTTATGGGGAGATTGTCAGCTCCAGCACACAGGATGTTCCTTAGATATCAAGGTCTTTGAAGATTTTTCCCCTACTGAACCTTTTTTGTTTCAAACGCCACGAGACAGAGCGTTTCACTAGTCTCGGTTGTGACGTCACCGATTGAGCAGGAAGAGATTTTTTTTTATATTTTAACTTAGGCTTCAATTTCTGCCTGATAAGCACGAGATGTATGTCTACCGTGGGTCGATACTCGGGAAAGGCTACCGGTAAACCTAGTCCGCTGTCCTTTTGAAAGGGGTGGGGGAGGTTTCGTCTTCCGGGCCCTGGTTATTGTATTGATTGCCTTCAGGGGGCGCTGGAGTGGGAAGTAATTAACTGGCAAGCCACTGCGTCTATCGGGTACATTTCACCGACTTTCAAACCGGACGCTTGGGAAAATGAAAGGGCCCGATACCACTACAGATAAACGGACCGACACTGGCCAGGCCCTCCTGCTCCGCGTATCACGTGACAGGGGCCGGACCGCAGATCGTCACCTTGATAATCTCCTCCCAGTTAGGGAACCACTGGAGCCTGACTCTTCGCGCTGACCTGCATTGTGGCCCCGTTGCCGCACGTGGTAGGTGGCCGTCTTCTAGGGGCTTCGTGACGTGGAAATCACGGGGTTTGTTTCCACACACAGGGGAGTGAACCCCTTTGCGACCACACCCCGCCGCCACCCCCTCTCTTTGAAGCTTAACCAGGCACGCAAAGCAACGGACAGGTATGAATGCTTACCGTACCCACGCCCACCCACTCCCACTCCTACTAACACACACACACACACACACCGGCATGATCCTTTTTATTGCAGATGTCCATCTAAAGTTCAGTTATTATACGAGAATATGAATGTAGAAATAGAATTTTAAGTAGTTAAATATATTGTGGAACCTTTAAAGCAAGAACTTGCCAACGTTTTTGTTGAACCTGATTCCTCCTGTAACAAGGTATATGTCAAGCTTGTATGTTTCGATGGGCGGGGAGAGGGGGATAAAATTGAATATTGTACTGTATTGTATTGTATTTGCATTACACATGCATATGCAAACCAGACGCCAGCACCCAGCCAGCTGCCCATTCAATTGTGGGTGGACAGATGGATGACAATATGTGTGGGTGTGTCCGTTGACTCGTTATGCCCACGAGTTTTACGTTGGTGTGTGGGAAGCACGTGGTGGCTGGAACTATCATGAACATTTTTTTTCCTACATGTCTTTTCACGTCAGACTACACCATCCCTCGCCCAGCTCCTGGCCGTGCACTGGCCACACATCCGAGAGCCAGACGATCTGTCCAAAGGGAGAGCATTCAGACCTCGTCGTGGCGATCGCCTTTTGGTTCGGAGCTCTTTCATCGCTGATCGGGTTTCTAATGGACTGCGCACGCTCACGGCGTCTCCTTGACCGCACCAGCAGCCGGCCTCGATGTCTGGCGAGGATGCATTGGTACTTTGGTCTCAATTACTAACCAAGGGCCTCGTTAATGGCACCAAACATGACATCTCAGGCTGCGGTTTCATATTAGAATGGATCCAACGACGTTAGTTTATTTCACCAGACGTTAATTCTGGGATTCCTCCTCCTGACCCTTCACTTCATCCACCTCATCCTCTACCCTTTCTTTCTCCTCCTCCTCCTCCACCTCCTCGATCTTCATTATTCACCCTCACCCTCACTCCACCCGGCGCCTTAGAGCTCTTTTCAGATCCCGTACCCCGTTATGTTTAGACTGCATAGAATTTTCCAGTAGCGTAGGCGTTCCGTTTCACACACTAGATTTATTTAGATTTATGAGGAATTTTTTAGGGGTGGGGAAGGGGGACATCTGGATCACTTGCGATAACTGAAGATGTACTGGAAGTGAGACTCGCAGACGTGTTGCTGAACACATCTCGAAAGTCTGTCCGCTTCGGATAGCTCGCTGTTTCAAAACCCGATCCTTGTAATGGGGGCTTCCTGCTCTCACTTCTGGGAATTCTGTAACGAGCTATGGGTCTGGGATTTAAAGATCGGTATCTCTGCTTTCTTATTAATCTTCATGAAGCTTGAGTTATTTTGGGACCAGAGCAGTGATCAAGTTCCGTGGATGCATGTGCGTCAGTTATAAAACTTTTCTTCCCCCTTTAATCCAAGTCTTCAAAACCAGAACAATAAAAGTTCGCAAACGAACAGTGGGAAGAAAGGTTTTTTTTTTTTTTTTTTTGCATATACAGTCGGCAATGTCAATTACTGGTACAGGGCGCACCGTTGAATTACGAGCGTATTTCATCTGCCTTATCTCCCTTTGTCATCAAATATGTCATCGTATGTTATAGTTTATACGATACCCGTTAATGTAGAAGAAAACGTTTCACTGTAGATGCATGATATTAATCACGGTTGCCTAGCAACGGTGTATGATATTAATCGGGGTGCAGGATTGTCGATCACACTAATGACTGCTTCCCGTGACACCTTGCAAATGAAAGCTCAGCAAGAAATATTCAGCTCTGACACTCATCATCCCTCCCCCAAGGGAACTCTCCGGGATACGCCGTATTACATGACACCTTGCCCCACGACTTACGGGCAGCTGTATCCCTAGGAGACTCGTTGCGCAGGTAATTACGTCTCCTTTCATCCTGTGGCACTTCGTGATGCCGGTGTTGTGAGAATAGTTATCCGCTATCCGGAGGGCTTCACTGCGCATGTGTGACATCTTATGCGTGCGTGGATTAGGCAAGGAAAAAATAAATAAGGGGAAACTAAGTAAAATAAATCATGCTTTGAAACGTTTACCACAGCAAACTGAAACACTTCAATATTAAATTTAAATGTTTTTAGCAAATGAAACAACAGAGCAATGAAATGTTCATGTCCCAAGTGAAAAATAATATTTCCTGTGTATTTAAAGACAAGGAACAAATGGATCGATCAGACTTTGCGTACAGTTGAAACACATACGTTTAAGAACTAGATCTGTGTTTAACAATTAAAAGTTAGTAAATAGATCGTGGTGAAACTTGAAGGAAGTACATAAACGTGACGAGGTCATGCGCTTACCGCACTAAGGCTTCCGGATAGTCGAATATCTATTCCCACAACACAGGCTCTTCAGCTCATGCTCAGGTCAGTTCAATGACGTACTGTCCAGAATAAAGTAAATCGGTTCGCGTGCCCTAGGGGCCTTCCCGGGGCGTCCCAGCATTCATCCGTGAGCCTCGTTTTGTACCTAGGTTTTCCACACCATATTCCTTAGTACCTCATTCGAGTCACGTTTGCGACGTTTACACATTTGAACCAGAAAATTACAGAAAGTACACCATTACACTAGTTCGTGGAGATGGGTTTTATAAATGAATGCATGTCCAGCTGCACGATCCCTATGTGGCTTAGTTCGTGTCCAGCAACATCGGTTTAAAACCTCGTGAGACTGGGTCCATCAACTTGTGCCATGTCCAGATAAATTCCTCTGAGACTCGGTGAAGCTGGCCGCATTTACTCACATCTGTCTACATTTCTCTGACTCTCGCCCGTTAAATCTCAGGTCCAGACCCAATTTCAGGATATCTCTTGACGCAGGGCCCAGTGATTCGACGCTGCAGCGACATCCCTCTGACCAGACCGTGCTCAAACCATGTCCAACCACTAATAAACAACAAATGAGAACCGAGCGCTTAAATTATCAAATTATCGCTCCAGGCCCCTTTCTTTCGACCCTCTCTTTGCTACGTGTTTGGGTACGGTAAGCTCCCTTGGTCCCATGCGTCTGCATACGGTTATGCTGAGCGTTTCAAGTACTTCCTGTTGGAGTGATGTCCAACCACGTCCAACCATTTCCCTAGGAGACTTGGTGAACCGGGGCTCATCTGGCTTGTCCCTGACGCTGCTTCTGACGAAGCGTGTCGGGCAGGACGTCAGATCGCAAAGGTCACGGCCGACAGCGGACGACAGCTCCCGCCCAAAGGTCTGGCAGGCGGCTGACACGCCGGCTGTGGCTGCTGGCCCCACGGGGTCAAGCGACCCTGTCTGTCACACCTGTCTACTGACCGCCTAATCAACGGCGTGTGACACGGTGCGGGACGCGAGGCCAGACGCCCGAGGGCTGTCCCCGACACGCTAGTCATTTTCTGCACGCAGCCGCAGCGTCGCTGACGACGTGGGTCATTTCCGACAGCAGACCACCAGAGGGAGTGGACTCGAGGATGTGTCACAGACGCCCTCATCAGAAGTCTGTCTAAATTCGCAGACACGACACCTTTGGGTTTCAGTCCCACTGTCTCGCTTCTTGTGTTGCACTGAAGCAGGATTGCAACAAATTATTTGTAAAAGAAAAACAAGTGGTCTGTTTTTGCATATTTACTGATTATTTAGGACTATTGCCTGTCTTTATTCGCCCTCACAACGTACGCATACAGGTGGCAGGTTATCTCGTTTAAAAATGATTGTTAACTGGGGTGGGATATATCTTAAGTAGGGCTGTACAGGAGCCGAATACTTTAAACTTTACAACCAAAACATTCACATACTTGTACGGATGATGCCAATGGAAAATAAACGCCGAGCTTCGTATTACATCTTTAAGGGTGTGTGCAAACCAGATTTTTTTTTCTTGGTTGCTCTATGAGCATTTTCGTAGCGGGGTTTTATGCAAGATCAAGGTAAACATTTCTCTTACATGTGAAAGCGTCTATTTTTCTTGTTCCCTTTCTATTAACTTCATCTGTTCTTCAAGCGCATGTAACCAGTTATCTGATTTAGTTTATGGAGAAAAATGTTACTAAATCGTCTCTCTCTATGTATATATGTTTTATATAATAATAATAACAAAACAGAATTATGTAGTTAATGATCTGCAGATTGTGCTTATATACTCTGTTTTGGGTTTTCTTTACTATTTCTCCTTTTCAATAAAATCTGGTCAAACCCGTCAGAAACGCTTTAGCGTAAGTTTTTCTTCGATGCCTGTAGAAAAAATTCTATTAAAGCTGTTTGCTTCAGAAACCCGGTATTTGCTATCTGAGAAAATTTGACAATATTTACCGTAGGAGCACTATTAGGACGACAAACACTTCGTGCTCAGCTCATGTTTGTGAAAACTTTGAAATCTGCATAATCTGTAACGCAAAGAAACCCAGCAGGTGGTTTTGTGAGAGCAGCGATCGAAAAAAAAAAAACCCCCGTGAAATGTCGAGTTGTCTTCTAATCCGCATCAGAATTTTCTGGACGGGAAGAAGTCCTGATGCAAGTTTTATCAGCACGCTTTCGAGAAAAACATTGTTTTAAAATGTAACGCAATTAACGCATATGCAGGGAGGAAAGCGGAAAGCGGAAAATTATGTAGGGTAATATGCAAGGGGCAGAATTATGTACGGTAAAGCGTAGACGGAAGTCATATGCGCTGTGACAAATGCCGCACAGAGCTTGGTTCCTCTGACAGATGAAGAAAGGGGACTTAGCGTTACTGGCAGTCATAAAAAAGAAAGAAGAGAGCAATGTTTTGATAAGAGACACACTACTTCTACCTACAGGACACAGCCTCCTTGCACGCATACCACTAATAGAGGGGGTCAGCCCACTGTGACCCTGCACCCGTATCTACGCCCTTTGTATGTATATCGGCCGCGAAATGCCGGCTTATATCAGACACGGGGATCTCCGAGCTGCAACCTAATCCCGGCCCGATCTCGGCCCGATCCACCTCCCAGGTAAATAAGCTACGGAACACAGGCACATGGCTTCTAAGGCGCGCAACCCGAGCCCAGGTGGAAGAGTTCACAGCGGGTACTTGTGAGCTGTGGTGGTTGTCTTAATGAACGGTTTACGAGCGCCGCGAACAGGGTGGCGGACACCCGAGAGATCTGTCACCCGCTCCCAAACGTACACGCATTATTCCAGGGTAGGAGGGTGACGCAAGCTCTATATCATGTTGCCGTCAGCCTATAACGCTCAGGGAGGTTAAGGAAACCTCTCTTGTGGGGTGGTTCAGATAAATCCTGACAAGCATTGCAACAGACATCTTCCCACCCTCCTTTGAAAATAAACCTCAAGCGCCTTCGCCAGTCACGAGATTTTGTCGCAGACTCTTCATTCAAATTTAGCCTACAGTGTTGCTTATTGATCACTCGCAACTGTTGCAGCACTAAGGGTAACTTATTCGTAATTTCTGCGTCTAATGTTGTGCGAGTACCGCCTCTAAGTTCTTCATTAGTTCTTCCTAACAACTGATTGGGGGGGATGGAGGGTTGTTTTTGTCTACGGTGTGTAACCTATTTTTTTTCATGAAGTTTTCACCGTGACTGTATGCTTTTCTCTGTAGAGCATGGTGCATGATCGCACGGACTGCAGCGACACCGAACCTCAGAGGTGTGATAATTACGCTGAACCTCATTTGTCCGACAGCGATATACACTGAACCTCACAGGTGTGCGGCGACACTAAACCTCACAGATGTGGCATGGGTCTAACCCACAATTCTTCACGACTGTCTTCGGTCTGTCCTTGGGCGCACACATGCCAGTTCCAGCATTCGTACAAATCAGAGGACTCCTCACGAAACACTACCCTCGATGTATCCGGGTTCTCGCCTGTGTATAGTTGATTCCAATCACACACACACACACCCTGAACTGCTCCACACACAAAAAATTATAGAGGTGACCGGCATACCAGATATGCTACATTGTACTGCTGATGTTGCACAACTTTATGTGCATTTTTTCGCACGTGTACGTATGAACCCTGAAGCAACCTTTCCTTAAACGTTTTGTTTCCGAACGAGTTCGCGTGCTTTTGACTTCTGTTAATTCACCCCCGCTGTTTTAAAACTATCTTGAATCGTGCAGAGCGCAGAAATGATGTTTGATGAAACCATGAACTGTCCAGCAGTCATAGAACTCGACACGCCCTTTCTGCGAACGTCTAGGCAGCCTCGCTCTCATGCACCCAGTCGCACCACCAGAAGAGCGTATTAAAAATGGATTTGTGATGCTGCTGTCAAAGTGTACCCCAGTGTTAGATAACGATCTCTGAAAAACGACGGCCGACCGATTGCGTTGAGTGGGGTCCCGGGTGGAGGGAGAGCATATTTCAGCTGAAGGGTGGGGAGGGGGCGCGACTTTGGCCGGAAACCGACATAAAATACCAGAGAGGTCTGCACGACGCAGAGCGACTCCTGGCGCACGGAGAACGCAGAACGCTCGGCGCGGGCCCCCAATCAAACGGTTCAAATGAGGTGCAGGCACGCCAGACTTTTGAACGGGAACGCCACACTTGAAAAAAGGAACCGCCAGACTTGAAAGAGAACCGCCAGCGAGAGACCACGGCAATGAAACATGGCAGCAGATGGAATCGGGCCTCTGGCTGCAACGCTCGGCGACAGAGGCGAGGGATCCCCTGTCGACGGCACTACATCACTGGCACTCGTGACGCGAGCCGGCAAGCCGTCTTGTCTTTCAGACGCGCACTGCGCAATCTGGCGACGACTTGCGCAACGTTTCCCGGCTGTACGCTCAGGGAGAGAACGATTGATTCCTCAAGGGTTCCGGGCTCGGGGGGAATCGCCTGTCCCCGCTTGCTCTCGGCGACTAACAATGTATGTAACGGGGGTGAAAACTACTTACTCTCCGCAATCGTGGGTTGACGCAGAACATTATACCTATGATTTGCGTAAACATTGGAAGGTTGGCTGTCGCTTAAGACATACGACTGGTTTTGCTTAGAGTAACTTCACACTGTGTCAGCCATAGACTTCTACTACAACTCGTCATCATCCCACACCCCCAACTCCCGCGAGACCATTCATTCGACTGTACATAAATCTGGGGTCAGAAGCGTTGAACGTAGGAGCGAACCCCCCCCCGCAAAAAAAAAAAAAAATCCAAATGAATTTGAATCTGAATAAATTGATTAGACATAAGGAAAATTCGCTTTCGCTAAACTTTCCTCGGCTTTCCCACTATGCCGCCTTACAGTGTATATATAACCAAATTTTATTAGATTCTTTGAGGGAATTTTTTACGTTAAAAAAACAACAAAAAATATTTGCAGATACCAAGTTTTACAGGGTTACAGAGGTAGGGGTTCATCGTCTGTTGAGACTGGGCGTTGATGTTTACACACAAAGCCCCGAGGACTGGCAAGGTTTCAGTGCAAAGGTTCGAAGCCAGCCTGAAGCAAACACAAAGCTGCACTCCCCTAGTGTCACGTGTTTAATGCGAGCATTGTGTAAAGCAGAAGCGGTTTGCCGTCAGTTAACGATTCTGAAGGGAGCTGCCGGCTGCACGGTAAGAATGCACATGGCACGTTAGCGAGTCGGTCGCATGCCAGAGTCCAGACAGAAACTTCCTTCAGCATCTTATAAATGTCTGGCGCTGTTGTCGCTGAGCCTGGCAGAGTTCGTCTGGGCCCACCACAAAGACGGTTTGCTAATTCGAAAGAAATCCTTCAGGTGAATGCTTGAAGGCGAACAAAGCGTCCACTGATCTGTCAGAGATCGACAAGCATTAACTCAGCGGCCGTGGGGTAGCGGTGGTGGTACGAAATGGACCCGTTTATGGCGCTTTAAACTATCAGTTCTTGCTACGTGCTGCACGTCAAATGCAAGCTCTCCGACCCGCAAGGCTCTGACGCACGCCAGACAGCGCGTGTTGAGAAATTCCCAAACCTAGGCCACGACTTTCGAATCCAGTGCCGCAGACACAACTTCCGGCAGGAATTACACGAGAATGTTAAGTATGAATGCAAAAAAAAAAAACCCCAAAGATATGGGCACTTTAGTTGTAGGTTAATGTAACCTCCCAGCTCCGCAACCGACGTAATAACAAACTTAAAACTGTCAAAAACAAACAAATAAAACAAGCAAGTAAACAAACACGAAAACGAGATAAGCGAACTAAAAAAAAAAAA
>SMGT01005968.1:578168-607135 GCA_004794575.1 Lanistes nyassanus
AAAAAAAAAGCTCCGAGACGAGAACTTACTGACCCCGGTATGCGACGATCAATGCATGAGTTGTTTTTTTTTCCTGAAATCGCCGCCTGGTTTGCTTTTCACGATGCTGGACGGAAGGAAGTAACGACAGTCAGTTGTTTCCTGTGACTGCATCAGACAGAGAGAGCGTTTCTGACGGTTGGCGACCTTCGTTTGGTAACATTTGACCTTTGTAAGCTACAATGGCTCTGTCGTTGTCTACATATAATTCCTCTGAAAGTAGTTCACCTTTGCAGTGGCCCAGACAATGGCTTATCGATAGTCAGGGCTGTTACAGATAATATTTAGGTAAAGTCTGCATGGACAGCTGATGTTGCTGAGCGCAGCGCAGGCCAGCGAACAAACTGAACTGTCAGCGTGTTTTTGTGGTTGAGAAAGAGCGTACGAAACACAGGAACATCCTCGCAGCAAGCAAAATATCACGAGCGAGAGAAAATGCGAAAGGGTCGAAACAGGGGGAAGAAAGAGAGAAAAGGGGTCGCAGTGAAGAAAAACATGTAGAAAGAAACAGCAAAGGGCAGAAACAGCCAAACAAAGACGGTGACAGATGCAGAAAAGCAGAGGCAGAAAAAAAGATCCAGCTATGTGACAGGAAAAGGCAAGTACGGAGACAGGCTTGATAACAAAAACGATCGTCGTGATAAGCATGGAACATGAAAGAAAACGGAAGTATCAGAGAAGCTGAAGCCACGAAGACAAGATTCTTAGGACCAACGAGGACTACACGATGGGACAGTCGCCGTTCTCTGTTGCTGTATGAAGACACAAATGGGTACACACATCACTTATCGTCTGATTCCCATCTCCTATCGTCGTCGTTAATCTCAGCGGGAAGAACTCAAGCGACAAGACTTCTGGGAAGGGAAGGCTTCCATCACACTGCTGGATGCTGAGCCCCCAATCTGCACCACGACTGAGTCTAGGTTTCCGCTCATAAATTCCCTGAACTCGTTCACTGCGCCCGGATGACGGACGAGGCACACACAGGAGCCGAAAACGAGGTTAAACGAGCATCTATTTACATCAGGCGGTCACGAGGTAAAGACATTAGACATCATATACACATCCATATCTACACTTCACGTCGACGCCTGGGTACCCTAGCGTCAGGGGTCGCGGCCTGCGGGGTCAGACCCCAGCGCTGGGCTTCGGTGACATTACTCTAACCCCGTCGATAACCTGGCCGTTAATCAGACAGCGCTCGATAGCATCAACAGAAACGCAGTTTTCTCGCCAGAAAAGCGCGTTGGAATACGGGCTACAGTGCTGGGCGTGAAAACGCGGCATCATAGGACCAAGAGCTGCGTTGCCACTACACTGTAATGTGTGAGGACGCAGCCAGCGAATGGGAATCGCAGTGTGATCTTGTGTGAAAACTGTGAGCGAAAACGCAACACGAGGGCTCCCCAGAAAAGCGCGACAGCCCCTGGGTGGCTTGCATGGGCGTTCTTACCGCCTGTTCATAGGTAGAAACGCAAGCAAAATACACAGGGAGAATGGGCCGTACGACCATTTTATCATAGCAGTAGCTACGAACGCTCATGCAAGCCAATCCATGTCCGAAAACTAGTTTCATTATTACCAGTCTGGGGTTGAAGAAATACAAACCTGTGATCTTGAGGATCCCCCACCCCCACATGTTCGTCTGTACCTGCTCATTAACACTCATTTTAGCGTAATTGTGCGAGTTCGAGCGCGCTCGTGCCTGACACTGTGGGATTGCTCATATAAATGTCACCCATATCACAGATGGACAGACGAACTCACGGAGATATAATGCCCAGCACTTTAAAATCGATCGATGGACGAACACACACGAAAATACCTGTACAGTTTTCAGCATCCAGTTCTGCATTCTGTCCCTTTCTAGACCCTCATGTTTGTTCTTTCAATGCAAGCAGTGTTCACTGGATCCGAAGTGACCAAGAAATGGGAGGACTGCTAGATTTACGGTCCGCAGTCTGACGGCTAATCTCTTTCTGCGGAAACCTACTACAGCAATTAGACGGCTGGTCCACCAATCACGTGACCAATCAATCGGGCCGCGGCCGCCCGTCACCAGTCTGCTTGTCACGTGGCCGCTGGACAAGGAAGGATGAATGAAGGTCTTAATCTGATTTGTTCAGCGGGCGGCATGAAGAGCCGGTCTACCTTAATCCAATCTGGACCACAGACCCGAACACCAGCAGCAGGACAGAACAGCGAGGAGATTTAAGAGGCGAGACTATCTAGCCACTAGCCCTCCGATATGGACACAGCTGACGAGATTACGAAGGTGTTCAATCCCGATGATGACGACCAAACAGGATAACGATGAAGATGAACATGACGACGACGGCAGAATCAACAACGATAATGTAATGTTTGCTATGATTTTACACCGTAGTTGTGAAACTTTCCATTGTCTGTTCTTAACGAAAAGACGGGCGGACGCACGGACGGACACACACACAGACAGACAGACAGACAGTGGACGGGTGGATGGGTGGAAATATTGAATGTTTATGTATCTATGAAGCTTCGAAAGTTTTCATGACAATATCTGAAGCGTGTAGGAGTCAGCAGTGCCTTGCTCGCGAACTCCGACTAGCGTCCCCTGAGATGCTGCTGCACGTGCAAGATACAAACCCGAACCGCTAGCGCACATATCTCGACCATGTTTTATCAGCTCAGTAGACCTCTGCGCTGCAAATTTTGGGTACGGCGGGGCAGATCGCGCACCTCAGTGGGATCAAGAACAGTCGCAATGCTAATGAAAAAAACAAACAAACTAAGACTCTCAAAAAGACAGAGTAGCAAGTACCGCAGAGATGCTGTTCCAGAGGTTCTACTATCGAGTGCAGACGCAAGAATGTCATATTTCTGGGAGTTCTTTTTAGTGTTTCTTGCAAGACCGCAGTTCTTGCTTGCAGACAATCGTGGTGCAGGGGCATGCGCTGTCAGGTAGGGACTCCATATAAACCGTACGCAGCGTGCAGACATTAGTGCTGCACGATATGGGCTGGTTTTTCGGAATGTCTTTAGCGACGATGCGCAAAAATACCGGTGCCATGCTGGTGCCACATTGGCGCAATGCTGAGGTCGTGCTGGCACCACGATGGTCTGGGCTGCCTGCATGCAGCGGCATGCCGAGCGAAAAGCTATTCATTCGAGTGGCATGTGAGCTTTCTTGTCAGCCCTCATCTTTACGATTTTTTTCTGGCTTTATGACACCGGCTTTAATTTGATCTGGAATTTAAAGCTGTTGCATTCCTGGAGCCACAATGCCCGCAGGTGAAGGCATGTTGGGCTTTATGGACATTATCTTAGACAGGATACAGTTTCCAATACCGAGGTTTAATCGTATTGCCAAAGCAAAACAAGGCAAAATAATTCTAAAAACAAACCTCTGTAAACTAAAAGAAAGAAAACCAAAACCTCCCGAAAAAAACATGATGAAATGGTGCATGTTCCTGGAGAAAGATGCATTTTTGTTCGCACGCGTGCTCTTTTGACAAATGTGTGCTAACGGACGGAGTGGCTGACTGCAAAGACGTCAGAAAGAGATGGCAGGAATAAAACCGAAAACACGATTCTTCCACGAAACGGCGGAATGAGTATAAAATCTACCAACAGCCGTTTGACTTTTTTCCTTTCTCGAGGACGTGAGGGAAGAGGAAACGAAGTAGGCTAACAATGGTCGTGAATGTTTTTCGACGTTTAAAAACATGTTTTCACAAACAGTCCAGTCCTAGTAAGCGATTTCCATGAACGACAGCCAAGGAAACACAAGGCTGTAGAAATAAGGACGATTTAGTCAAAGAACACTGAGTGTTCCCCCTTCCCCACTCCCTGAACTCTTTAAAAACTGTTCCGTTGTCAAGATCACGTGTGCCAGAGCGTGAAGATAAGAACTGTCTGCAGATTACGGAGGGGAAGGTGGTCGTGCTATGCGTTGCATTGCTGTCTGTGTGACATGCACGAATGAGAAATGAGAGGAGAAAGGATGGAGATGCCTGTCTCTGGGGTCATGGGTATTTTTGTTTTGTTTTTTTTTCAGTTTCCCTAGAGAAGGGGTGGAGGGTATAGACACACGAGTGCATGGCAACTGTGATCAGCTCATTGCGCTCACAGCTCACAGCTCATTTTTGGTGGCATTTAAAGGGAACAGCGGCTATAGGTTACTTCTCTCGTTGCCCGGAAAATGCTAGTTTACGGGAAAACAGGTCTACCTCGTGCAGACCTTTCCTTTTTCGCTGAACGTTACGTTAGGCTGCTGGTTTCCACGCTGGCAGCGTCCTACAAGAGATGTTATCCCAGGCCAGGACAGCTTCAGCATCCCCATCAACATTAAAATTCTTATCCTTGGAAAGATGCTTCGCTGTACTGTTGACGGGATGACAGTTTTAGAGGGGTGGCCACCCTTCGGCCCCGTGTGTCTGCGCCTGCGACACGACATGGACAATCCATCTCCATCAGACCTTTGACGCTGTCAGGTCACCGGCTCCAGCCAGCGAAAGACTAACTTCACAGGCGACCCAGACTGTGGTGATAAACAAGCACAGAAGCGATGGGTCAGGAGAAGTGAGCCATTTCGTTAACACAAATTAAACAGAGATGTCAGAACCTCAGGCATTCATCACGTGAATGCAGCAGACACTGGCCGTTATGCCTGCTACAGCTACTTCGACAAGAAGTACAGGAATTTGCGTCATATGTCTGTCATACAGAATCTGAGCGCCACCACAAACGTCGCGATCTCCAGGGGAGATAACTAATGAGAAATCCGAGTTCAGGATTGCGCGCGGGGCTATACAGCTCAGTCGATACCTGGTGCACTTACAAACGTATGGAAGCTATATCTCCCTTTTTGTGTTTTCTTTTCTATTTCCAGATGACGGAAAGAACGAAGGAAGGGATGCAAGAAGGGGTTTAACCACAGCATTAACCTTCAGAAGTCTTCTCTTGATGTTGGGTGTTGCAGAATTAACCTGACTGTTCTTCTCTTGATTACCTTGCACTTAACAGCTATGTCCTGCTGTTTCTTCCCTCCCCTTTCTTCTCTTCGCTTTTACCGTCCTTCATCTTTTCTGTTTAGATATCTCAGAAAATTATCCTAGTGGTTAAGGCGTTCGTTTCCGAGGCGGGAGGTCGGTGGTTCGCAACCCGGCCGAGTCATACCTAAGACTTAAAAATTGGTAATCTCGTAGCTGCCCTGCCAGACGCCTGGCACTGTAGGGAACAGTACTAGGACTGGTTGGCCCGGTGTCAGTATAATGTGACTGGGTGGGACTGAGGCCCGTGTTGGGACAGCATTCCCAGTGTGGCAGCACGTAAACTTTGTCTAAGCAACACCGTCCTGATATGCACCTGGTTTGCGACGGGACGTTAAGCAACAACTAACCAACCAATAGAAAATTATCGAGCACTACTGTTCTGGGCGAGTATATATATATATATATTTGTGTTTATTTATTTATTGAGCCTCTACATGGAGTTACCAGGCCTTTTGCACAAAGCTTAGTCAGCCTGGATCACAAGAAGTGAGACTTTCACTCTGTCCTTGTGGAGACGGGCCCATTACATGTCAGGCCGTTGTCCTTATCACCTCCAGGAGGCTATTGGTGGGCTGGAAACAACGCTACAGCGTAGCCGCGTCTACTTCCACAATGTCCTTACGAGCCGCAAGTCTGCGAGCCTCCTTATCTCGAGACATTTTATTACCGAGAGGGATGCTGGGAAAGGAGTTCTGCGGACAGACTTCAGACGCTGTGTCTGGGACGAGGAGAATGAGACAAGATGCATTCTCAGCTCAGACGGTCTGCACGACGCGGGAAAAAGATATTCTAACCAAGTGAACCGGCGCACTCTTTGTTTATAACGACGTAGTTAAGACGCGTGTTGGCTTTGGTTTTAGCTGGCTTTAAAGGCAAGGTATTTTACTGTCACCGCAGGCTTTCTGGGCTGCTCACCTGCTTTGATCTTGTGCACTTCAAACCTTGTTCACTTCGTGAATCCAGTTAGAAAATTTAATCGAATCCCATGATTGAGTTTAACTAGGAACTGTGCCTTTCTTCCATGCCACTTCTGCACACAGCGCACATCAGCCAACATACATAAAATGTGAGCCAAGGCCGTAACAGTGGAGGTTAAATTATTGATTCAAGAATCTTCCACTGCAGAGCAGTATCACCAGAAAAATTCAGGTACGACGTGGCAGTCAGATAAAAGACATTAATAATGCATGGGCCTCCAAGCCGTGTTTCTTTTTGTCCTACCTCCTGTTTCTCCCCTTATTTCTACGGCCTTTTTCTTTCCCTTTCCTTGTCTCTCTCTCTGTCTCTCTCCCCTCTACCCTCTCTCTCTCTCTCTCTCTCTCTCTCAGGCTATCTGTGATTCTTTCTCTATGCAGTGAGCTAAGACTTGCAGTGATGTTTCGTGTGACTATTATGTCATTAGTGCCATTTTCTAGGCTCCAGTGAAATGCGATTGCAGAACGCCTCAAAGTTAGCGAGTGCAAACTACTCTCCCTCGAAAATGGAACACGAAAAAAGCAGAGGCAATCCGGGAACGCAAAGAGCATAACACATAAAAGTGAAAAGTTAATGAGTTCAACAGCCTGAAGGTTTGAATGTCAAGCTCATAGTTATGTGAGCTGCATCTATGACAGTACTGACATTACACAGGACTTTCACCTCCTTAACCTCGTGCAAGTACATCGTACAAAATGAAATCTCGCCCAGCCCAGGCCTCGGGTGACGCCGTCTGGCAGGCGACAATGGATGGTTAATCATTAAGAGTGAACTATAAACGTAAACGTGCATCTGAAATGCCAGTCAGAGACATCAGTGGCAGTGAGAAATGGCTGGCGCTGCACGAAGAGGATACGATTGATATCCAAAACTTGTCATTCCCCATATCATCCCTGTTATAAATTGTACGAAGAACTGGTTCAGTCATGAGCTGTCTCTTTGTTTTCTTTTGTTTGTTTGTTTGTTTGTTTCTTTCTTTCTTTTTCCGTCTGTCTGCCACTCCTCCTCCAGCCACACTCCTTTTCATCTATCATGAAATACGTTGCGCACTTTTCTCACTCCGCCTTCTGCATGCACTGGAAAAATGAAAATAGCAGTTTACTGATACCGCACTGTGCTGGCACGGCACAGAGATTTCAGAAACTGACGTTATAAAAATTTCAGTTAATCATAGATGTAACTGAATAATCTTGCAGACGATACAGGTGTAGATAGGCTTCGGTTTTGTTTTGGTTTTTTTTTTTTTGGTTTTTTTTTACACATGGTACTTCAGAGAGAGAGAGAGAGAGAATATATTGGGGGGGGGGGAGGCAGAAAGAGAGAGGGACACACACACACCCAGATGGCGGCCGGGAAGGGGAAGAGATTACTAAATGAGGAAGTTTTAGGGCAAATACAGAATCCGAAGTCACGAGAAGAGTAAACCTCCGTGTCTGAGCTTTTTGTTTGACGTGGCTCCACCTCCAAACAAGGCAAACCTCGCCAGTCCGGCCGAGGTTCTCGCGGCAATTGTGGCCAGAGAGACGACGAGCGACCCCGTCACGACCGGAACATGGGGGGACAGCGGCTCTGCTTACACAGGAACAGCATGGCGGCCGCCCTTTTCCCCAAACCAATTTGTCGTCGACACGACGCCTGTCCTCGATGGATCAACAAGGGCCGGGCCGATGGTACGTAATTGCTGAAAATCATTCTCTCAGGTCGATGCCAGACGGAATCGAACTGCGGACAGTCGTAACGGGAGCCACCAAGATGGGCCCGGGGGGACGGATGCCTGACTACCGCCGATCTGGCGCTTCGCGGAGTCCAGCTTTCCTCTGCGGGCTGTGGTCAGCTAACTGCGGCAACTCCCCAGCAACACCAGGCGATGTCGGCCAACTGTCTGCAATCATCGGCTATTTCAGACTGTTTGCCGACAACGCCTGACGTGTTGGGTCACCTTTGTGGCCGCACATGGAGTCAGGTGCACGAAGCGGCTGTGTAAACCAAGGGAGTTTCAACACAATCAGCTTAACAGCTTTCGGCACATATATAGCTCTCAAAGAAAGACCCCAGCCATTTTCTGGACTGTGGCCATTTCTTGGTAAACATCACGAAGCAAACCTTGGCGGAAGGCCTATATAAAACATTGCTAACGAGGCAGCATTCCTGGGCTGCAGCAGGTGTCACTGAAGCCAATAGGAATGACGTGAGCAACTGGAGACAGTTTACAAGTCTAAGCATTCAAGATTTGATGACGGTTTAAAACAGATCGCAAGCTCGCATCACAGCACTTTCCAGAAACTGGCATTACGTCCTTCAGTCACATCCATAGCACTGAACCTGCCGTCAAACCAGACTTGGCTGCTTGGTTGGTTTTCCTTCCTTCCTTCCTTCCTTCCTTCCTTCCTTCCTTCCTTCCTTCCTCTGTCAGTCTGTCTGCCTACCTTTCTGCCTGTCTGTTTGCCTGTCTTTTTTTGTCTTAACTCCATTGCTCCCTTCTCTAATTGCTTCGTTCTTTAATTCTGCCACCCAAGCTCCCTTACGGGAAATGTTCGAAGTCAACCGTCGTGCCCAATCTTTTTCAACACTGGGCTGTCGCACGGCAAACAGCGCTGTTCTCGTGTATCGCCAATTTCCTCAGATGGGATAAGAAAGACTTCAGTTTTCGTTAGTGACTTGAGTGTAAAGAGCAGGTTTCACGTCACCCTGGCTTCCATGAACAATACATCAAGTACAAGCCACCTATAAGAACGCCGCGCTAAGGAATGCAACATGTACTGCAGGCAATTTAAGTTGTCTGTGACCAACCCGTTACCACTTCGTCCCCAAAGTACAAATGAAACTACGTAACTTATTGCGAAAGTGCTGTGGAAAAAAGTCTGGTTGTGTGTCTTTATATAAACGAGTGTAAGATGAAGAAAGAATGAAAATAGTGATACATAATACAGTCAGGGTTACCCTCATTTGATTTCAAGCACGACTGCAGCGCATCCACGGTGCACGACTGTCTGCCCCTCCGCCAATTTTGTTCTCTCTCTCCTTCTGTTGTTTGCTTCTCAAAAGAGACCGGGGAACTTGAATGCGACAGCTTTGTCGCATGGATCCAACTTCGGGGCGGAAGAGCATGATGTAGTGTGGGCAGGTGAGTCAGGAGTAAAGATATGTATGGTTTCTGTTTACGTAACTGCCAAGCGAGCGGCGAGCATGAAGTATGGACTTGATTGCGCGGAAAGAAGCGTATGCAATGCTTGACATTCCACAGAGAGTTCCTTACAGCCCACAAGATTTCTTCTGTAATGCGCGTTTTTAAAATGGTCAGCGAGCAGCCCTGTATCCGCAAAAATACCGGGGTGATCAAACACCAGCAGACTGTCTGGCGACATGGAGGATTTTAATTAAAACACAGTCTGTCAACAATGCACCTGCCACAGCATAGTCTGTCGACAGTGCATCTTCTCACAAGCTAACGTCAGAATGCAGAAGATACCGCCATACTGTAATGGATAGTGCTCTCTTAAACATTTGATTCCATTGCACCTATGGTGCTCTTGCTGTGGGCGCTTATCCACCCTTAGCATCAGGTCACAGGACAAAATCCATACCTTGTCTGTCCGCATCAAGTCCTCTGACAACATCCATGGTGGGTCTGTGCGAGGACGCTACTTTCGATGTTCCGATACGATTGTTTTAAGCCGCTTTTAAATGGCTGCCGCGTGCTCTCAGTACTTCCGCGTTTCCTAGGCAACTTCACGATCCCATCGAGCATACGTGACCCAGAAAAGTGAAGGTGTACAGAATGCCGAAACTGTTCTTTGCCGGAACTGCAAGTCTGACCTGACAGTGTGTGGTCATGACAGTTACGATAAAATCAACAACACTCGCAGCACCAGTTGTTACTAGAAAGGTGGAGGATTCTGACAGGTAAGCCTGTTAAGGAATAGTCCCCGGGAATAGCAAAGAGGAACACAGACCTTCAAAGCATCCACACGAACTTTCATTTCTCTAAAGTGCAATCCGAACTTAGACACTGCGCTGGACGCAATGAGCTAAGCAGGTGCTTGATGTCTGCCAGCCACCAAAACAAAACACACACACACACACACAACCCCCCCCAAACAAACAAACAAACAAAAAAAGAAAAAAGAAAACGCCGGTCGAACTGATTGCGTCAATCCACAGCGGTCACGAAGATCCCAACGTCCATCCTGAGTCTAAAAATAGCTCTCCGATCGTGTGTATCGCGCAATATCTGCGAGCGTTGCCGCGGAGGCACGCACTGAAATATTTGTTCTGTCATCCTAGCTTTTTTTTCTCTGGAGCTATCTCATCGAAACAGAAAAGAGAGAAGAAGTCTGGAATATTTTTTTTTCAAACAAGAGGTTACGTTCCTCGATATTAACTTACATACATGGATTAAGCGCATACACAGTTTGATATGTTCCAGTACCGAAACCAGAAACAGTGTTTTGAGGACTCGGGCACTTGCACGCTTCGTCCTCATCCCAGCCAGAAAGGCAGATATAAAAAAAGTTAACGCCTCTAACTGGATTCGCAAGCGGCAAAAGAAAGCCAACAATTGAAACATGGATATATTTCAAAAGCCCAATATTTTCATTTTATCCCTTTATCTTGAGTTTTCCGCAAGGACGTTGCCTTGATTATGACTTAAACGCTTAAACAGCATCCACCCTCGAAAAGTCAGTGATCCAAAAAAAAACCCCCCGCCATTATTTCCTATTTAAATGCCACACACAGCTCAGCACGCGTTGGATGCATAATAATTATGAAACAGCAGTCTGGGCCAACAACCTATTAACTGCAATTGTTATTGTTATTATCGGCGTGATCGAAATTACAACTATAATGGTAAACAGATACTACATTAACAGCGATATCACACTAAGAAGATATTACATTTACAACAATGATCGTTGGAGGCGCAGGACGCAGACATTACGATAATCGCGTTGCGCCAACATGAATAATCTGCAGCTATTATCATAATCCGGTCGACGCCAGGCTTTCACAGCCGCAATTAGCGCTGCAATGTTAATTGCTGATTGAGACAGCTCGGCACCCGCTTGAAAGCTAGGCTCCAGGCGAACACGAAGCAAACATGTCTGCCCGCATATTAACCGACTAGATTGGTCATCAGTCTGACGCTGCCTGCGACGCTACTGCTCGACAAGGCTCATTAACGAGTTACGTGGATCCTGGCAAGGTAGGGGGATGTCCCGCTGCTTGGTCGAGCCGAACGAAAACAGGTAAAACGAATCAACAATACCC
Source organism: Lanistes nyassanus (assembly GCA_004794575.1). Lineage (NCBI taxonomy): Eukaryota > Metazoa > Mollusca > Gastropoda > Architaenioglossa > Ampullariidae > Lanistes > Lanistes nyassanus. Next base: position 589,487 of record SMGT01005968.1, read on the forward strand.
CTCCCCCAAATCCCCCCACCACCACCAAACTAATCGAAATGTTTTTAGGAAAGGTGTTTCACTTACGATAAACAACTGCTTCTGAACGAGTTTGTAGCAAACACGTCAGTTTGCACAGAAATCCTGACCTAGAGTTTAAGATAAAATCAGTCGTTTGTCATAGGCCTAGCTTACAAATGAAAACAACAGCAGACAACTAGTCTAACCGTGGCGAAAGACAAGTGATTTTAGTTCCAACAGTGGGTCCGACTTTTCTGTCCAGACTGGAGGTGTCGCTATTGTTTTCGATTGACTTATCCTCTAGGTCTAGGAGCCCGGCAGTCCGCACTCGCGTCTAACTCGAAGCAGCGGGCGTTGGAAGGGAGACGGGCAAGCCCCGGCGATGGTGGGTGGTGGGCGCGCGGCTGGTGTTTGGCCCAGAAGCAGACGGGTGTGGCACCGAGTGTGACTTTGCTTGGCAATGGGTCTAAAGAGGGAAGCGGAGACGATAGATGTCGTGTTGTTTACACGGCTCGAGTGTTTGCTCTCGGTGCGGCCTCGCTGCCAGAGTTTGTTCAAGCTTGTTCAGTTCTCCTGTCTGACGAGTCTTGGAGGGTTGCAGAACATGTCAGACCGTGGCGCGCAACCAAAGGTGGCAGTGGTGGTTGGGGGAGGGAGAGGACAAGGGAGAGAACAACGCTGGCGGCACGTAGCACGGAGTCGGGTTATCTGCCCTCTTGATCCTTGCCGCCCAGGACCGGCTGCAGGCCTTCAAGGAGCGGTCGGCGGAGCGCCCAGGGGAGAGGAGATCAAACAAGGTCCGCAGCGCCGGGTCTGGCGGTAGCGGGGGCAGCGTGCGACAAACGCGTCGCGCGGCTGTCTGCGGCAGGGACGGGCGGTAACGCTAACCAGAACCTGGCCCTCCCTTGCGACTTGCCGCACCTGCATCAAACGCATAGCCGCGGGGCTCCGGAGGAGCGACTGTTGTTGTGACTGTGCGGCGGAACGTCTAGGGGTTCGAGCCCGTGCGTCTCCGCACCCCTCCGCCAGCGCGTGCGAGCGCGGCGGTCTTCTCCCTGACCCGAGCACCTTCCGTACGTGCAGTTTTCGTTTCCGGAACGGGCATACCTTCCTGCTAGCAACACGTCTTCAAAGACAGTGCCGGGCTGGCTGTAATTAAGTGATCGTCTTCAGGCTTTCGTGCTCACCGGACTCAAACGTGATTGCCTCCCGGCGCCGCGCACTCTTTTAAGTAGAGTTACCAACCCTTCCGCCTACAGAAGGAGGCGTGAAAAGTACGTTAGGAAAGGTGCGTGCGTCTATCATCGATCGCTTCTGACCGGACGTAGTTCCCGTTGCCATGCGCAGACTTCCGGGCTATGGCGTGAGGGAGTTTCTGTGCTGGTCTGGATGTCTGGTCTGGCCAGTCTTTCTCATCGACCTTGGAACGCCGATGAGAAGTGCAAGCAAACGGGTATCTCCGTTCAATATTTGTTTCGAGATACCCGCGCAGTTGTCGCACATCGAGGTGGCGTGCAGAAGGATCGAGGAGAAAGGGAAACCAAACTCTTTGTCCCCTGGTTCCAGCGATCCTGCTTGTCTGTAACAGGGCAAGGTACAGTGATGACCTGTTGTAACCTGACCTACTTTTAGAATTTACTTTCTATCGAGGGCGTAACAATTTGTCTGTTTTGTTCGCCTTAACCGTCGTAACTAAATATTGTCAATATTGCTGTGTAAAAGAGCAGAGAAGTATTCAAAAATAAGATTTCATTTCGCACCTTACGCGCACTGAAGCAGTAGACAGAAATCTCCTTGTCCTTTCTGTTTTTCTGGATGTTGACGGGAACATTTATCTCGGGTGAAGAATACAAACCAAGGTGTGCCTTAGAAGAAAACGTTCACCTTAAAAGTCACACGACTTCACCGTTGACACGGCAGGGTGCAATAAACCTGATCCCCCATCTCTAACCCGGGACTTAAGTGCGCTGCAGGCTGCAGCAGGGGACTAAGTGTGTGATAAAATCACTGCAAGAACTACCGCATTGCCTCATCAATCATGCGCTACCCCCTGTGCAAAGGCAGATGCCATGGGGGTCAGATTTCTGGGGGGTGTGAACATCCACTGCGGGTTCATTGTTGACGTTATCCAGCCGTGTAAATCCTGGGCTATTCCAGCCCGTCCGAACTTACTGAATTCTGATACTGCCATCGTTAGGTTTGCCCAAAGGTGCAGCGTGCATTGTATTGCTCCTTAAGCTTCAGATAAAACAAAAATCGAGAGGGGTTGTGGGAGCGGAGTCCGATAAGCTTCTTGCTTAACATTCTTCTTGGGTGAGAAAATTTCAAGAAGACGAAGTCGGAGATGGGGTGGGGGGTGGGGGGGTATTTCTGAACAACTGCAAACCTGACAAGTCTCGCAGACTCTCGGTATCTTACTGGTCTCACACCTCGATCAACAGGGCTTCAACTAGCGCGCTTGCACAATGTTCTCGTGGCGTTCATCTCAATAGAGGGATTATTGAATCCCAAACTCTATTTTCCCGCGACAATGGGGTTGCCGAGAAAGTACAAAAGGTTCGTTCCATTCTTTTATGACGTCACGCAGCTCTCGTGCAAGAGGTTCGGCTGTCGTGTTTACGGGTAGAACGCGAGCAGCAAATGTCCTTCACTTTTCCTAATGAGCAGAAAGATGCGTGGTGCAGGAGGGCACAAGCCTGATAGGGGAGGGGGTGGACGAAAGTCAGGAAAGTCATTTACCATGTCTGCTGCAGCTGTTCATCCTTTCATACAACGCATTACCAAATCTGTCGAGACAATTACAGTTTTTTTCCTGGTAAATGGGAAGGTACACGTGACAACCTACAGTTAATACTTGAAGTGGGAGGTCAAGGTTACACTGTCGAAGGTGCGCTGTGTCTGTGTGCTGTACGGATATTAAAGGTTGTACCAGATATAAATTAGCAGAATGAAAAAAAAACGTCTTCGTTGAAACTCTCAGAAGATAGAAGATATGACAGTAATCTGTCACCGGCGAGTAACTGGGCTTTGAGGATGTGGATAAGCTCGGGGCTCACGGAAACCAGTGATTTTGTTCGAAAAGGGAAATCTTACACAGAATGCATGTTAACGTATTTAGGTGTACTTCGTTTGAAAAAGTGTCGAGCAAGATTGGCTGACGACAGTTATGGCTGACGACAGTTATGGCTGACGACAGTTATGGCTGACGACGTTATGGCTGACGACAGAGTAGATGACCTTCCCTTTGCGCTTCAAAGACTACGATCTCGACTTGAAAGAAACTTCTTTTTCTGCAAACTGTTTCTCTTTCGCAGCATGAAAAATTCACTCGCAGCCGTGCAATGAGGCGAGAACGTCGATCCTTGAGGGCTTCCTATGAAACAGATGTAGTACAGCTCAATTCGGAAAACAGCTATGTTAAAGACTGGATCACAGCCTCTGACCATGCGGTCTGTTGGAGAAAACGCTCTTTGGGAAACAAAATCCGGTCACTAGTATCCTGTGTACTCTACTCTTTGTCCTGGTCTAATCTACCTACAGAGAAACCTTAGCCGACACCCACACGAGCCATATTATATTATATTATATTAATCGATACCATGTTTTGTATCTTCAATTAGTTGTTCTGTGCCAGGTATCTTGTAAATAAATTAAACGATCCCACCCATCGTAGAAATGAACCCTAAACGGATACATTTTGTGAAAATGACATGGAAACAGTTGAGAAGAATGAATAAATTCTATTTCATTTTTTGCGTGGAGGTTTTTTAAAAATAAAAATCATTCCCCGTTTTCTCCTCCTTCTATTTTTACCTTTTCTGCCCCAGAAGTAATGTACATTGATCGTGTACATTCAGATTTACTAGCAGCTTACTCCATCTCGCCCCCGATGGGGCCCTCCCAATATACGACCTGATCAGAACCAGCCTCAGACTAGGACAAACCAGGAAACGTTAGGAGAAGCCCCGGCCATTTGTATTGGGTCCCCTATTGCACATGAAAAGATAAACACCCATCACTCTTGCCTGGACTTAACTGCGTATTGATACCCAGGGAGGTGGTGGTAACGGGCGCGACCCAGACTAATATAAAGCCTATGCAGATTGAGTGGGGACGCTGGCAGCCCGTGCCGGCACGTCCTCAGACACCAGTGGGACACGAGAGAAATTGGTAACCAGACGTGAAATATAGCAGATACATAAAGGTAATTCTGAGGACTCATACTTCACGCTTCGCCCACTGTCTGCCTCCACCATCTTACCCCTCACACCCGGCTCGTTCTCGCTCTCAACTTTCTTTATGTCCTAACTTTCTTTAAGGCTTTGCACATTGTTACGCAGTCTTTGCCTGTCCGTCCGTCCGTCGGTCCGTCCGTCCGTCTGACAGAATGCATGCGCAAGCTGTTGAAACGCTGTATTTTACTTCGTACAGAAATAATCTGGCTTTTTCACAAAACAAACAAACAAACAAACAAACAACTACAGGCATGTTCAAAGATTAACCAGGAAAAAATAATTTTTTAAACATTGAAAAAATTCCGAAATTTTTCTTTGTTGGGTGCAGTCTTCGCATGGGCCTAGAAACTACAAAAAGGACACTTCACACCCGATGATAAACCGCTGGCAGAAAGCACGACCCACAAAAGCGGGCCGTAGTCCCATTCCCTCCGGCTACTAATCGTCTACAAACTAGGGGTCAGGCCGCCAGTCTAGACGCACTAGCAACGCCATAAACACTCAGTCCGTCACCATTATGTTTCCCCCCGATTCCCCCCGACCGTCAGATCTCGCGAGACCACGGATCGGCCCGCGAGATTTATGAAATGTAGGACGGAGCTCAGGCGGGAGACGTGAGTACATACGTGCCATCAAATCTACAATGGAGGCTGGTTGCGCTGGTGGTTAATGCACGCTGTGTTCGGTTTACGCGCGGCATAAAATAGCCAATCATGTTTAAGCGCAACTGAGGGCGCGTCTCGCCTTTGGTGCTGGTCTTAGCTGTGATTACTCCAGTGTAACATGGTATATCGCCGCACAATAGAAGATATTCGCCCAGCGCACTGCTTTCTTTGCTTATCTGTTTGGAGTAAAGAGAGAAGTATCCCAGATGAGGAACCAATAAAGAGAGGGCGCCAATTTCGACAGGCCTTACCCCCAGAAATTACTTATTATCGACCTTCATACGGTTAGTCCCCAGAACTTTTGTAACCAACCAAAAGAGAAGCGAGAAGGGACATACATACATACATACAACCAGCATGCATACAACCTAACTATAGCAAAATTTGTCAATAAATGTCAGCATAGTTTAGACATGACATAACTGGATGTGGTTTGTGTGAGAAGCTTGGGAGCATTCCTTAGGGATGTATGCAGACCCCATACGTCAAAATATAAAGTTAGACAACTAACTGAACGTCAGCAGAACCCAGATGTCGTCGTGTGGAGCAGACGCCGGCTGTACTAACGACAACCAGTCATCTCAGAACAGGCCAGACACCAGAGTGCTTTAGACATCTTTAGCCTATACGACTGGTGCGTCACACTTCCTGTGTCATAACCCTGCGCTGCCTCTTTTCCAGCCTCGTTCTCAGGTCACAAAGGAAACCCCTAGCCAAAATTTTAAAAAAAAACCTTAGTCTAATTGCCTTTCGTTGAGGTGATGCCACTATCTCTACTGTACCGTGACGACTTTGCACAAGATCCACAAACTCAGCTGCCCTGCCTCCCGCTCATCATACGCGGTGTCATAACGGGGGCTGTGTTATCAAGTGCGCGTCCAGATATTTTGCGGATTCGGTTCTTCTCCCGCTCGCTTCATCGTCAGGCGGTTCTGACGCGTCGTTTTGCGCCCCCACAAAAAATAAATTGGGGATGGTTCGCACTTGGGTTGAGGGCGGGCGGCAGTGGGAAGGTGCTGTACGCATGATTTGACTGCTCTGCTAATTAGGCTGCAGGCAGACAGGGCGCGCCAACCTGACTTCTGACTCTACGGTCTTCACACGACATCGAGCTGAAGAGGTTTGGTGGCGGAAGCGACAATATCAAATCAACAGGGCATTTCAGTGAGAGAGAGAGAGAGAGAGATTGCTGTGCAGTGGAGTGAAAAAGCAGTTGAGGAAGAAAGTGGGAGAGACCTTGGGCCGTATTGATATTTACGTAAACCATTGCTGAAAACGAAACAGGTAAATGGAACTATTCTGCTTGCCCTGGCATTTTGTACCTACCCTAAATTTCGCTGTTTTTCGTATCCTATCTCAAGTGAAGGTACCACAAAACAGTAAGTCAACTCTTTGTCTTGTCACCGCGGGTTCTAAGGTTTATCAAAATGGTTTGGACCGTCTCCAAAAACTCAGAAAATATTCAGTATAAGACTTGCCGCTCGTGTTTGCATAGTTTACGATAAACATGTAAGAGAAAGTCAGCAAGAAAGGAAAGTCTGTGCAGAAGAGAGAGAGAGAGAAAAAGGCGCTGGGAGGACAGAAATTCTCTGCGCGTGCACGCGCACACCCCAGTCTGCAACGTCTGACGACTCCCACAGGTGACGCGCAATCACAACTAGTCCGGGCTGGTTCCGCCTGAGCCCCAGAGATAGCCATCAGGCGCGGCTGACTGGAATGGAGAAGGCAACGTCTTGCTGGGCGCGAGCTGCCGAAAAGTCGATGAGAGCCCAGCGCTGACGGCCGCGACATAGAAGTGCGCCCCAGTCATCCGTGAAAATGGATGCGCCCTCTCCTAGAGGTGGGGCCCTGCCTCCAGCTGACAGCGTCAGGAGCCAGATCCACCAGCGCGAGAAAAACGCGAGGTATAGCGTTACTACCTCGCGTTCCTCGCGTTCCTCGCGTTCCTCGCGTTCCTCGGATGAGTTTCTAAATCGTGCGCGTGAAACTCGCCCCAGGTTAGGCGTTAGCGGTTGACACAGCAGTTGCCCGATCGCCCGGCGAGAATAGATTTTGTGTCGGGGGAACAAAATTTCTTGCAGCCAGCCTCACGGATCAAGCTAATATTTTTACATTCACTGTTTTCCAGGCTTCCTTGTCTGACGAGAAAAGGTTGCCTTCGGCAAATTAAGCAAAGTAAGTCACCCGAAAAGGCAAGTGAAAAAAGCGACTGCACACCCTCCAAACGATGACATATACAGAGATTGACATTCTCAGAGGTGAGTCAGCAGAAAATTGCTCTCAACAAAGTCCTTGTGTTTGTTGTGTTTGAAGGCAAAACGCCACTTTTAAGCACGTCATATTGTCGGACTAACAGCAGTGTTCGGGTTTTCATTTTATGTAAGGGTTCGGGTCAGCAGTGTGTGTGTGTGTGTGTATCTGCATGTGCAAGTGGCGTGTATGTGTGTGCATGTGTGAGTGTACAAGGGCTGAATCAAATTTCAAAATTTTCATTTTTCGAGTGTTAGAATTCAAGTCTCATTTGCATGTCTCCACCGTTCCTTCTCACCCCCCACCTCCCAGCCAAGCACAGTCCTCACGAGAGAGGGAGAGGATATATATATATATAGATAGAAAGATGGGGATAAGAAAGTTTTACGATGCCATCTGACGGACGCGCGTTGCTGAACACGCGCTCCGGATCGCTTGGTGAGATAAGACGTCCTCAGCGTGAAGGCAAATGAAGACCTTCGGTGCCAAAGCCAGGTGCAGAGAAGGTGAGATGAGGAGGTCTTAACGGTTGCGCACCTCAGCCGGCAAACATCAAAACATGAAAGTCATTCACTTGTCTACACTGGCAAAGGTTGGACTGTCTTGAAGTCTTTAAAAACTGTATTCTGCAGTTTATGTCCTTGAACTCTTGGCACAATCTTTCCCAACCGATCGTGTCTGAGGATTTTTTTTTTGGGGGGGGGGTCTTAACAAGGAATGGGCGTTCATATTCTACTTTTCAGTGCGTGTCCCTGCCACACTGTCGTGGCATGAGAAGAGCAGGGATCTGTACACATATCGAACCACATAACCAAGTTTGATAGTACACAAGTAAAACAACAACAAACAAACAAACAAAAAAACCACACTGCTATTGACATTTATCGGTAACAGTTATCAGACTTTGTCGTTTACAGACAAGTTTCATGTTAGTAACCAAATTTCTGTTCAGAAAATATTCTTTCCCTTTCAAAGGCTTCGTGATTGTATTGCGTCGTGAACGATGTAAAAATAATGCAGCGTCTTTCAGAGCACGATTATTGAAAGAACTTACACCGAGTTAATAGAACTCGTGTATCACATATTGCTGGCAATTCAATTTGTAAAATTCAATTTTTAAACTTATTTAAAACTTCTAGCATAGCTTCGCACCCAGCAACCCCTGCAGAAACTTCGTCAGGTGTGTGACGTGGAACCAAGATGTGATCTTTATGCTACAAAATTTATTTTTCAGTGTGTGCACGTATCTGCATGTGCGTGAGTGCGTGCGTGGATGTTTTGCATTGTCCGAATGACTCAAATCATGTTCAGCCTACGAAGCTTGCAGAGTCATCTGCTGTAATGACAGTTTATAAACAGGGATGTCAGGTGATCGCGACGGCTTCTCCTTCCGGCTGTCTTCGTGCTGACGTCACACTCCCGACTGTCCTGAGCCTGACTTTCGGCAAGTAGCGTGGAATTCGCGTTCTCTCTTGTCTCCAGTCCAGCAGCTGTGCTTCCTGTTTGGACAGCTATCGTAGGCTGACAAGATCCTTTTAATATGGCATCCTGTCCACATCGACATGCAGATCCGCTCGGCACGAGATCTGTCTTCGGACTTACGCTGGGACAGCGAACACTGATGTTCAGTCTGGTAGGAGAGTGCTTCCATCTTGAGGTGATTTCGCACTAAGAGGGGAGGTGGGGGAGGGGGAGGGACGGAACCCGTCCGCTGTGTTGACCTTTAAAGGTTCGAGGGTGACCTTATCTTCTCCCTCCCAGGACAACGCTGTCTGTGAGACTGTGTATTTCAACGGACCTCATTAACATGCCTTCGCCTGTTTAGTGCACACTAAACTGTTCAGCAAACGCTCTGACAGAACAAACTTCACTCCGATGCGACACGAAAAGTAGAAAACTTGATCCCGCAGCATGTGAGAAACGAAAATATTCCTCAGGCTGTGAACCTACAGTCGGGTATATCTTCCATTACGTGTCGCACGATAACATGAAGGGTTCAGATGACATCCTCCCACGGTGACTTTGAGAAGGCTTTTAACCGGTGTCCAGTTCTGTGATAAAATGGTTTACGAACCACCTGTGGGGAGGGGGGGGCTGGACTTGGGATGGCGAACTGAAGTGGTGGACAAGACGCTACCAGCAGTGAGGCTGTCAGATCGCCATAGTCACGTGACTTCCATCACTTTGTGTCCTAGTAAATCTGTTTGATGTTTAATCTGGTTGAATTTCGCAGCTGGTAACCTTTTGTTTAGTTTCCAACTGACGGTATAGGAGCATAGGCCGACCAAGAAGGAACGACGCGGCTTGCAGACTGCTAATAACACTGTAAGTTCACAGGAACTAGATAAGACTAGAAGTAAAACTGGGTAATTTCATGGCAAGGGGACTGGACGTTAAACGCTCTTGTAACCAGACAACGTAGAATTCTTTTAGTTTACAGGATAAGGACTGGAGGGAACGCAAAGTTTCTGGTTTACTTTACAGGATAAGGACTGGAGGGAACGCAAACTTTCTGCGGTAACGAAGCTGTATTGGTCTCCGACCTGGACAGCCATGCTGAAGGAGAACAGATAAGTGGTTGCATTAAAAATGAATATCCTCAAATCGGAATTCTGCTTCCACGTGGATTACATTTAACAAGAGCGATGTCACCGCGGGGACCAGTGCTTTGTGGAGGCCGGGCTCAGGTATTCTAGACACGCCGTCCACATGCAGTGCGTGGCGTCTAGTGCAATGGCTCCATTGCTTCGTATTGAGCCACGAGGCACTATTAAATGCACTTGTAAGGCCACTTGTTTCAAAGCACTCCGACAGAGCTCGCCTCTAAGACTGATTGCTATCCTCCCCGTATTCTCGATGGTCCATTATAGGCCATAAATATCCTGCAAAACCACTTCAGGCGGGAAACATTCGTTAAAAACTGACCCACTGAGAATGGAAAAGTGAGGACAGTATCGCAAACTCTCAAGGTGGAAACTTTTTCCTCTATGCATGCGTGCGTGCATGCGTGTGTACAGTAAAAGGAAGAAAGGAAGCGGTGGGAGGGCAGAGAGTCCTGACAGAAGATATACACCTCTGTACGTGCGCGTAAGCCTCACAAACAAAGGGGGCTTAAGTCCCCTGACAGCGACTCTCGCTCAGTAAGTTCCCGTAGCGTTTGATCTACCGTTCATTTGCCGCGTATCAAGGGATTAAGCGATTTCCGATTGGGGCTCTTCTGCCCAGAGGAACAAACAGCCTGGAGAGCACGCTGCTTGGTTAAAATTAAACTTGTGAGAGACTGATGGGCAGGGAATGTCCAGGTTTATTGCGAAATGTTGACAAAGTCATTTTCACTTCGCGGCAGGAGAGGGACTTCTTACACCAGGGATTTGGGGACGTAGTTTAGGACCAGTGGAAACTGACTTGGGTGTTTGCTCTGGCTGCGTCACACACTGTCCGCAGGCCTGAAGACATGTAACAGGGACAAGCGAAGGTATATGAGCTTTTTGTACCTACCGTACTGAAAATTGTGTATGGTATATAGATAGAAACAGATGAAATTTGGGGATTAAACTTTGAAGTAGACTGTTTTGTGGGTGATTCTAACGTGATCCAGACGAAAACATTTAAAAGGTACTTTGAACTTGTTTGAGAACTTAATGTCTCACCCCCCTCCCTCCACTGACCCCATCCCAGGCAGTAACGCCCCCTACGTCACAGACGTATTTTGCACCATGCAAGCCATTTCTCAAGCTTGTTTCTCGAGAGGCACGTGACGTCATGCAGTGAACTGTGCAGGGGAGGAAACTGCGCGATGCTCAGACTGCACGCACATAACTAGAAGCGTAATCGTCACTGGCTTCGTCATCAACGTTCTTATATGGAGTAAAAAATAAAATGACGTAAGTATATAGCTAAGAGGGAGGGGGCAAGAAAATATGAGCTGGTAGCGACGTCTAGTTCGATGGTTTGAAAAAAAAGAGAGAAGGAACAAAATAAAACAATTCTGTTCTGAAAAGGACCTCGCGGGACCAGACATTCAGGGCTATCTTCATGCTGTCACAAAAGACAGATTCAAAGAAAGGCTTTCTTGTTTCCTGGCGAAACTTCCGCGCACCTTTCTGGTTGTGGTGCCATACACCGTCTCCTGAAGAAAAAAATTGGGGATGGCATTCTTTTCGTTCCGTTTTTTTTTTTTTTTTTTTTTTTTAGTTTGTTTGTTCAAGTGGCACCACGCCTCCAACATCCACCATCTCCCCTTCCTGGAGCCGATTCACAGATCGTTCCAAGGCTTCCTTCGTTCGATACCGATGTCTGGATGCACTCCATTTCTCTTTTTTAAAAAGACATCGCGAACGCGGCCAGCAGACTAAACACTGCCCCACCCCTGCTTGCCTGCTGCTGTCTGCTGGCTGGTCAAGTGGATTGCTGTCGGTGGAAGCACGCGCGCCATGCAGGCAGGGGCCTACTAGGCGGGCGAGGAAAGTCAGAAAAATTTATGGGATTTCAAACAGCCAGGGACTGGGCAGTAGATAACGAACGGGCAGATAATGAGCCCGAGGTCAGATGGTTCACATCGATTGCAGAGCGCGTTCACGCCGCGCCGACCGCTACGGTTCACAGCTTGGAGGTGCGTTGCACACTTTCGGCCGCAAGCCGTGGGCTCACAGGGCAGCGCGACTCGCAGAGGGCTGGCTTAGAAAGGTCTGCGGCCGGACTGGGGTCAGACAGTCGCGCCAAAGAGGCTGACCCTGGCAACGTCCGTTGTGGGTCTGTCAGAGGCTGGGGGCTGTAGGATAAGTGTTAACGAGCGGACGGCCAAGGACATTGTGACGCTTCTGCTCCTCGAACCTCCTGGACTCCATGGAATCCACAATCCATAGAACAGCAGAATCGACAAGAACGACCACTGGAATCACTGCGTCTGCCTCTTCGGCCGCCTCCCTTCCGCCATTTGCGTCTGCAGGAGCCAGAGCAGATAACTCGAACTCCGACCGGTACGGGAGCATCGCCAGTGATCTCCCCATTTCCATGCCACGACGACTGACCAGCCGCCGATGCACATCGCAGGACAAATGACTCCCTTTTATGGAGCCGATAAAATACACAGATGGCGCCATTGCAAGACGCGGCACCATTGTGACGAAGAAATGGACACCCGTTCTGCCTGCACCTCTGGACATTTCGCCTGAATGTGAATCTGCACAGCTTTTTCACGGGCTTGTTGCGCCTGTTGCTATGATGAGAGGGTGCGCAACCCACACTTGCCGGTTTTATGAGACGCTGAAGTGGAGCCTGTATACAGCATTTTATCACGCCTCCACAAAGTTACAACATATTTTTTAAATCGAAAAGTGAACGTGTTTTTTTTCTCTCAGCCAACATAGATCCGAAACATCAATATAAAAAAAAGCATGCGAGTGGAGTATCTTATCAAAGAGATAGCTGATCGCCTTCCTGCTGAAGTATATTTGTCAGTATTTGTGGGTAAACTGTCTCGGCCAGGGATGTATCTCAAGCGGAATTAGCATGGTAGACTTTCTGAGGATTACCAGCTCAGCTTGAAAAAGCTCAAATTAACTGGAGCCAATCAAATAAGTTTTACATAAAATATGCTAGTCTCTTAGGGTCACCACTGCAAACGTTCTGATTTCCTGGAAGTATACTGCATATAACCTCCTCCCCTTACATCCACCCCACCCCTGCCCTAACCCCCAACCCTAGCCCCCACCCCTAACCCTTCACCTACCCCCCTCCTTCCGAAACATCCCTCTCTTCCTCGCTCACCCGCCTCCTCAAAGATCTCCGAAATAGAGCTCTTCCTTTGATTGGCTCCAGTGAATCAGAGCTTTTAGATCACGCTTCTGATCAGAACAATGGCGTTTCCTGCTTACTAATAGGGTGGTTAATCAGACAGGTGAGGTCACAGACATGGGTAAAGGCCATAGCCAAATGGCGTAGCACTGCAACAAATTTATTTCAAGCACACTGTACTTCATCGAGGTTTTGTTTCGGGGGTGGGTGGGGGGTGGATAGATATTTTACGTCGCTGATCTCTGTGTGGGGAGGGAGACTACTGCATCAAACATAAACAGTGCAAGTGAACAAGACATTGTACCAACCCCTTTTACACTCTCACCCCCCCCCCTCACTCCCAACAACAACCACAAAAAACACCCCTTTGCCTAAAAGTATTATTACTCCCAGCATCCTTGAACGCAACGATTCCATCAGGGGGGACGACTTATGTTTATCCCAGCACCTCCATCTTTTCTCACATATTCGGCCACCATATTCTTAGATTTATAGTCGGAGTGTAATGGGTTCCCGGAAGAGCCAAGAGGACAGAAGTCACGTGGGGCGTTGGCAAGTTTTTTTTTTTTTAAATTAATTGGGGGAAAGGGGGATTGTTTGGAAGGTTTACAGTGGAGTCGGCCTACAGGTATCGTTGCCAGTTGAATATCCTGAACAGTTTCAAGAGCAGGAAGCTAGGTCTTCTTTTCCCACCGTTTACCCCGCTTAACTTATGCTTGCGGACGTATAAGTTGTGCTAAACTTATACCTCAAAACAGAAGTCCTACCTAATACCCATCCCTAGCTCCCACCCCCACCCCCCAAAAAATCGAAAGACTAATATGTGTATAGAAATCGCCTCTTTGTAACTGTGAAACCCAGTCTTCACCTCTCGGTCATCGACTGTCTGTTAAGAAGGACGCGCCTGGAACTAGGGACATTGGGGGTGGGGGGTGGGGGGAAATAGCGTCTGCTTCCGGCGCTGTGTTGTACGAGCTAATGCTTCCGTACAATTTCGTGTTCGCTGAGCTTATTACTCAAGTCAAATGGGAATGGAAGTTTTTAGAGTTTCACAGAAATTTGAAACTGGTCGAAATGCTGTAAATCATTACAACGCAAGTGAAAATAGCAAATTTTAAAGCATTTTATAGCACCGTGACAACGAAGAATACGAAAAGAAGAAAGTAGCATGTGTGCGTGTGTGTGTGTGTGCGATCGCTAGATATTAATAAAATCTGAGGTTCTTGTGTCCGGACATGTAGTGTTTCACGCTGGTTTCACTGAGGTTCAAAGTATCGAGACAGTAGAGGACAAGTGTGGCCAACATCCTGACGAGGAAGAGACAAAACTTCTTCTGAATCGAACTTTATATTTTCCACGAATATCTTGATTTATAGCAAGATCTTCTGCCAGATATATGATTCGTGTAAGAAACAGTTTCCATAGCCTACCGTTATGAGTTTCACTGTGTGATTATTGTCAAAGTGTATAGTATATATTTGTTTCGGGTAGGGAAAGTTGTGAAGCAAACGTGGGGAACGCATCCTTTTTTATGATTGAGGAAAACCAAATCGTGCAGCGAATTACCCTCATGCGCTTTCTTTTTGCAAATGGAAATAAATAATTAAAAGATGACAAACGTGGAAAATAAATCTGAAATGAGCGTGATGCGAAAATAGGAGACAAGGTAGAAGACATTTTATCTTAAAAGTACAGACGTAATGTTGCAGTAAGCCAATATGACTGTGAAAGATTTTAATATGCACTCAATAACTATTTTTTATGAGCAGATAGTGGGTGTGCTACAAAGACAATAACAACAAAATAGTCAATAAAAGTAGCAGACAAATTTTTGAAGTCTGGGTGCTTCATAGTAAGCCTTCATTGCCTCAGTAACTTGTGATACAAACAACAGAAGACTGCAGAAATGATAAACGTTATCAGGTACAAGGAAAACATATTTACAATTTTTTGACTGTCCGCAAACTGTTATTGTCAACACCGAGATTTGAAACTGGTACATAGTCAACCCAAGGCGGAATATTTATTTGAAGGCCACAGTGACGACTATACACAGTACGTACGAGATCCTCATGTTTACTGTCGGCACGAAACTGTCTTTTCAAATGGCTTGTAACTTTGATTTTCGTCTCATTATCTGCTCATTATCTGCTTCTGTGGGTTGCAGCCGACATGCGCATGCGCGACGTACTTGGTACCCCACGCAAGCGTGCGGCAAGTCGGTGGGAAATGCAGACTTGCGACCTGGACGCGCAAAGAAAGATAGGTGCATGATGACTTGGAATAAAAAATAATCCTCTGTGATTCTCTGTGGGTTGAAGACGGGTGCCTCATTTACTTTTTGTGCGTTCAGCATTTACGCAGGATAAATTATCCCTTTTCTCTTTGCGTGAGCTCCCATTCTTGGGCAGCGATAGCTGGCATGCTGTCAAATATAGCAACAGGTAAACTAATATCAGCAGGTAAGTCAAAGGCAGAAAAATGTGTTGTATCGATACTAGGAGTAAGATCTCGAATGAATTCTGCAATCAAGTTCAGAAAGATGACACAGAAATTAAACTCTCACCTCCTTTAACGACTGATTAAATTTTGCACACGTCCAGTGCACAGGTGCTGTTTCGTCGCACCACACGTACACTGTGTATGCCTTTTAAACAGGTACTCGGATTTCGATAGGGCCACATAGCAGTGAATGTCCTGTAGAACAAAAGGTTTTCTTGTTATCCCAGATAATCAAAACTAAATGCACGTGCCACAATATTCATGAATGTGGACTGCTTGGTGACTTGCAGGCCAAAATCTTCGTTTTATTCTGTAGCCTAGTGAGGTCGGACAAACATACACTCACCGTACTGCATGTTGCAATTGAGCGAGAGGGACAGACGTCATATTTGCAGAAGCTGACTAAACGAAGCAGAAATATTTTGTTTTTGATATCCCAAGCTTCAGGACTGGGACTGTTCTTGTCGTCACATGTGAACATCATACAACGGAGCAGTTGGTCTATGTTCGCAAAGTCTTAACCGTCTTGATATGCACATAGTTTGCGGCTGGACGTTAAGCAACAAATAGCCCCCCCCCCCCACACACACACACCCTCGCTAACTCTAAAATCTGTTACCCCCACCCCAGCCTCACTTACCTCCACTCCCAACCCCACCCCGTCCTCCACGAACCGGCAGAAATCCGCATTAAGCTGCGGTGGGCTAACACGTGGACAGAGAGGCTTTTGCAAGAAGTGTTTACTCGGGATTTAGTCTTTACCCTGTGCCCTCCCTGCGCACGCATCTCGTCCCCCCTCCTATTCACCTCCCCTTCCCTCCCTCCTCCGATCAAGCCCCGCAAACGAGGCAAGTTTCAGTTTACCTGAAGCGCCTTGTGAAAGGCACCGACTCTTTTCTCAGTAGTGTGGCTCAGCAGCGCTTCATCTTTCTATAAAGCAGGTTTGCTCACCACCCCACCCCCACCTCCAGTCCACATCTTTTCAGGACTAATCTGTTTTCAAAGAGACGAGTTTTCAGATCAAGGCCTTTGCTGCCTGCTTTTGAGGGCGTGCGTTGTCATCACAGCAGGCCAGGAAAAAAGTCCACAACCAAGCCTTGACAAACCAAGCTTTGCCGTTGAAAATCGCACATGCACGACTGCCGCACACGTATTCACACGCACACACACGCACGCACACAGATTCATCTGGTTTCGGAATTTCCTCATTGCACAGGTCCCTCATTTTCAAGCGCTGCTGTCAGCGAAGATGATCAGCCGAACGGTACTGCTTTATACGTGGAGAAACTGCACGTAAAGTCTATGCGTGCACGCAGGGCTACCTGCCCCTTATTAGGCCGCACGCACGACATGAAAACGAGATTAGCCTCGTAAGACAGCAACGAGACTCCAGGGGCCCAAGCTCGGGTCGAAGCCAGGTGGACAGCAACAGATCTTTACTTTCTCGTTAGAGTGTAATCTAGAGTTTTCACGACAAATGTTCTCTCCGCCCACCGCCCGTGCGTGTGTCCTCGTAGCGTATCACTGTGCCGATCCTGCCGCTGGGCTAATTTGCTCGGGACAACGTGGCCGGCCTCTAGCGGCGTCCGGTCGCTATGGTTGCAGCGGAACGGATGGGCCTGTAGGTACGCTGCGCTCCCCGGCGTTCAGGTGTGCAGGTACTTAGGTGCTTAAGCATCAGCCAGTAGCTGACTCTGCACAGTCTGTTTCAGTGACAGCGGTTAGAAGCCATGGTGGACAAGGTACGTGTCACATGTCACTTAGTCAGGCCCACCAGCGTGCCAACCAAAGAAGTTGAGGTCTTCTTTTGATGTCCCTGGACTATAGCAAGTTCCATGATTATACCAGATTCCTTGACTATAGCAAGTTCCCTGACTACAAGTTCCTTGACTATAGAAAGTTCCATGACTATACCAGGTTCCTCGACTATAGCAAGTTCCACGACTATAGAAAGTTCTACGGCTATACCAGGTTCCTTGACTATAGCAAGTTCCATGACTATACCAGGTTCCTTGACTATAGCAAGGTCCATGGCTATACCAGGTTCCTTGACTATAGCAAGTACCATGACTATTACGAGTTCCACGATTATAGCAAGTACCATGACTATAACAAGTTCCATTACTATAGTAAGTTCCACGACTATAGCAAGTTCCACGACTATAGCAAGTTCCAAAAAGGGGCGGAAGGCTGACCCCCCC
>SMGT01005969.1:0-44763 GCA_004794575.1 Lanistes nyassanus
GATGTTTGCCGTAAACTAGTGTTTTCATAACATCTTGGAATGCGCTAAGAAAGAGAAGTTTAAACGGCGTTTGGGAGTGTGCATGTTTTTGTTGTGGAATGTGCATCTGGTAGAGGCTTCCTGAAAGGTATTATCAATGTAATAATAATGCTAACACTTTCTCCATCACGACAGTCCATAGGTGGCCTTAACCACTGCCTCTCCATGTACGGTGGGAACGGTGCGTGCACGTGACTGGGGTCATGATTGACAGCATTTAAATTTATAAATTTACAATATAAATAGAATAAATAGAATAGAATACTTACAGGCCTCACTGTGAGAAATTGTTCTTCAGTGTGCATTTTCGCTCAGCGCTTCGGGGGGAGAGCACAGTGTAAAGCTTTTGCTGGATACACTGGCTCATTGTATGTATACTGTAAAGCACAGTGTAAAGCTTTGGCTGGATACACCGGCTCATTGTATGTATACTGTAAAGCACAGTGTAAAGCTTTTGCTGGATACACCGGCTCATTATATATACATTGTAAATTGTTTCCTTTTGTCTCCCAGAGTTATTAAAATATCTGCATCAAGAAGCGGAGTTGTGTAATTGGAATACCAAGTGTTGTTTGTTGAACCGCAGTGTGTAGGGGGCGGGATATAACAGAATAGAAAAAATCAATTATGTACAAGCCTTATGAGAAGAGAGGGCTTAAAATGTGTGATATTTTTCATATTTGCCTTTATACAAGGCACTATTCCCGTTGTTGAAAAGTTTAAGTGGTATCTAAACCACAGGTTGGTTATCGAGAAAAAAAGCCTTTTCCAAGTTAAATTACCAACTGTAATTTGAGCAGAGATGGGATTTGTATCAGGATTTGGTATTGTAGCGGTAACAGTGGAAAGAACCACTACTTCATTATTGCCGTTCCAGTATGTTTGTTGTATTATTTTATATATGCTATTGGATATGTATCTATCTATGTATGTATGTATAAAACACTCTGGTCAATAGCTATGTGCATCAACTCCAACTATTTTAATGTAGTATCTACTCATTATCTGTAGCGGATACCAGTTTGTGTACAGTTCTTGTTTCGTCTCGTACCTTCTTTTGTGTCTCGTACCTGTTGTTTTGCTGAATAAATAAAAATAAAAAATAAAAAAAGAAATATTCACCATATTCTTGCAGTTCCCTTAGTATCTTCTTTTTCATTTTGTACCTGTTGTTTTGCTGAATAAATCAAAAAACGAAAAAAGAAATATTCACCATATTCTTTTAGTTCCCTTAAGAGGACTCACTCACGCGAAACAAAACTAATATTTCTGTTAAATAACAGCAACAGCAACACTTTGTTTATAAGCTCGTTTTTACCCTTATGAGAGCCAGCTTAGATTGTTTATTTACATAGCTTTGGGCAGGTTTGCATAATCGCTATAATGCCTGGGACATGGGTCTTGCCGCCTTTTGCATGTTTACATTTGTGTCATTATGATCGCCCAGGCAGCTTTTCTGGCATCCTATTGTTATATTTTGTCGTGAATTGGCAATATGTATCATACAAGACGAGTTATTAAATTCTACATTCCAAACACAAGAAGCGTTAATGTGATGAAACAGTTTCAGATATCTTTTACATTTTTTGGAAGATCACATTCCATTTCAGATGTAAAGTTATGTATTCTAAAGCAGCTCTTGTTGTTGTGCATCATAAACTCTATTTTGCACGTGCATTTGGGTATTTTAAAACAGACCGGCATGTCTAGCTGTCGTCCTTTATGTCTAGCTAGCTTGTCTTTGTTCAGAGACGAAAAGTTTGTGGATTAAACTAGTTGAACCAATCGATGTAAAATGTAAAACATATCCCATATGAATGTGTGTGTGTGAGTGCTTGCTGTATTGTGCTGTTTAAATATATATATATATAGATGAAACGAGCAGCGTGTGTGCCTGTACACTCTACACAGTAAACCCCAAATCAGACACAGACAAAAACTATTCCTATTTGTAAATACTCAAAAACGCTCAACGTGACCGTATGCAGACGCATGCGACCAAGGGAGCTTACCGTACCCAAACACGTAGCAAAGAGAGGGTCGAAAGAAAGGGACCTGGCAGATCCTCAAAAACATCTACCAACCCTTCTTTATAACGACGCTAGTCTTCACACAGCTAGCCCTCGGTACACAACGTGTGCATACAGAGAATCCCTATTAAATGTAATCAGCCCGCTCACTAAGCGAGTGTTGACAACTAGGATCCAAAACGAACACAATATAGGACAATTATATGGAATCCTCAAGGTGCAAATTATAATTAATAATAATTTATAATTTAAGCGCTCGGTCCTCGTTTGTTGTTTATTAGTTATTCCTATTTGTTTACGACTCGCTGTCACCACTGCAGGCGATTCAAAACCAGTCATCAGAAAGATTAGATCTATAGAGTACAACATGCTATCTCAAACACACTACAAAATAAATAAAGGCATAAAGGTTAAATTTCTCTGGGCCCCTTCACATAATAAAATTGGCATAAAAGGTAACGAAGAAGCAGACAGACTAGCTAGACAGGAGATAAAAACTAACCCTAACATAAAGTTTATCCAAATAAACACGCCTATTTCACCAGAAGAAAGTTAAATAGCTATTAAACGAGCAATCAAACTAAGATGTAAAAAAAGAAACTTCAAAAAAGAAGTTAAAGGATCACAAAAAGAGAAAAGGATCTACTAAATAACCGTTTAACTATTCAAATCCCCTAGACCGAACCAGGCAAGAATAAGCAGAATGAGATTAAATTGCGAATATCACGTGATGTACAAAAATCCACTAAGTTGTAGATGTGGTGATAGCAGGTTTAACACATCGCACGTACTGTTAGAGTGCAGCTTAAATAACAAAGAAATGGGAAACCTTAAATAAGAACTAAACAATTATAAACTAGCACTAAATCTGAAATCATCCCACCTAAAGATGACTGGAACAGATACTTGTGCTTACAGTCCAGGTAGTAAATAGCCATCCCGAAGTAAAATATATTTTTTAAAAATTCAAAAAAGCGTCATTAAAAAACAGGGAATTCAACATTAACTAAAAATTAGAATACAGATAAGAAAGATACAAAGTCTAGCACCTAAGCATAGGTGAATAGGAAACAGCCAGCAGGAACAGCGACAACAGCAAACCACAGCTGCCATGACACCAGAGCGAAAGACACCCTGAAGAAATAAAGCGTCTTCCACCATCAGTTCAACTGCTGCAAGCATAGCACGTCGGCGTTGACTGACTCCCGCGTTTCATACTCTTTATGACTAGAAGGTGAAGGCCAGTGACTAGACCAGCTTGTGATCATGCGTCATGCGTTCTTGCACATTTGAAATTTACACTTCGTCGGACATTACACCGGTGCTGGCCAGCGGGTTGAGCTTAGCTCTGAATTCTTGGTCAGTTTGTTGTACCTCAAAACGGTGGACCTTGTCGATATAAGCTTTCGATGTGAAAAAAGTTCAAGGTGAATAGATCGAACTCTTGCGTCAGCTTAGTGCACATGTTTACAAACAGCTGAGGCACGTGGACTAGGGTATGCTTTCAAGGCCGAGGAAGTATGACGCTGGGGGCGACGGGGCGACTGGTGCAGGAATCTTGTTACGTGATACAATGTAGTGCCAAACAGAGAAATATGTGTCTCAAACTAGGTGTGTATCAGGACCGTGTTGCTTAGACAAAGTTAGCGTGGTGCCACATTTGGGACTGCTGTGGCAACACGGGCTTCAGTCCCACCCAGTCACTGACACCGGGCCGAGCAGCCCTACTACCGTTCCCTATGGTGCCAGGCGTCTAGCAGGGCAACTACTGCTAGCTCGGCCAGGGCGCGAACCACCGACCTCCCACTTCGGAAACGGAATCCTTAACCACTAGACCACACAGGCGGTCACAGAGTGGCAGTATCAGTTGTATGAAGACATATCACCTATAGGTAAGTACATACGCCTTTCATTATGGAATCACTTCGAAATCAGCTTTATAGTGGTATCCTAATGTTGATGCTATTGTGTGTCGTTCATTTCTGAAAGAAAGGAAAGAAAGAAAGAGCGGGAGGTCGGTTTCTCTTGTGACACTGAAATAACGAGGTCAGTCATGAAAATAGTGCGCTGGACAGTCATTCCCGTCAGATCTTTTCAGACACAGATGTGTTACAGGTGTTTTGACTAGATCAGCTGCAGATATTACGGTCTTGCCTATAACACAGTGTGGCTGGTAGCTGCGGAAAGTACTGGGTTCGGGTCCAATAGAATGTTTTTTTAATTTGCGGAAGATAGGTAGATAGATGATGGATCTATCTATATATATATAGAAAGAGAGATAGAATGAGAATGGAAGTATGAGTGCGCGCATCTTTGAGTTTGAATGTGGTTAACTCTGCATGTGTGTGTGTGTGTTTGCGTACAGGCATGCGTGGCCATGTGTCACTGAGGATGTAGCTGCACATGTTCGTTTGATTTACTGAAGCAGGATACATCGGCGCGCAGTTGTTGCTGTTGTTAAGTGGGTGTGATAGGTTGTGGCATACATGCGCGGATTTTTGTCGAAATAAGGTTTGCGCATACATGATTTACTCGCACTCACGCACTGAAGTCATGAAAGAGTTATCGCACGCAAAAGTCCTCTGGCTTATAGCCTGTACGGAAATGTGACAGCTTGCTTAAGTCTGATGTCGTTTCAGCTACAGAGAATGAACAACTGCTAATATGTCGCCGCGTCGAGGTCAGGGCGAACCACCCCTTGAGGAGATAACGGATAATAACTCCAAAATCTACCTGGATGCCACCAAAAATTCTTTGTATTCACAAGTGCACCCAAGTAATTGTCATCCTGATGGAGGTTCCGGGTACTTTTCGCGTCAGTCGGAGCTGGCGTCGAACAGTCATCACGACGAATCACTGCTTGGCACGGCTCCATCTTCCATCGCTACTGGTTGTGTGCAGTACTGGCGCCAAAACTGTGACTGTCACCCAGGAAAACGAGGTGTTAAGTGGGAAAATAAATACAGATCCGTGGAAAAGAATGCGAATGGAGGAGGGAAGTTGTATGATAGACAGCAAGCTTTAGCTTTTCAACTCCTTCAGCAGGTGCAAGGACAGAGCTGTTACATCAAGAAGAAAGGCCTTCCCCAGGACATCAAGACCAAAGAGTGCGAGAAGGAAGGGATGCTTTCGCAGAAACCTTTTGAGAATGTGATGAGGTTTTTCAAGAACCATGACTCGAAGAAAATAAGTGGCGGAGCGTTGCGTGACCCTAGCGACTGGCGTGTCTTTCAGCAGGTTATCGCACAAATTGATTTTCATAGCGCCAAGGCGCGCGATGAAAGCCTGTCCCAGAAATACCAAAACAAAGGGCTGAATTCTTCTGCTTTCCTTCTCAAGATTATTTGGCATTGCATGGAAAAGTCCATCTCTTTATTAGGTCAGGTCGAACGTCAGGTGTCAGGGATCACAGACTCAGCACAGGATCTGTTTTCTGCGGGCAGGGGCGACATTATCCCCATCTGCACCGAACCGATCTCGGACATCAAGACACTTGATTTGATTGATAAAGAGGTTGACGAAAGCACAGTGGAAGAAGACGGTGGCGAAGATGAAAGACCTGGCGATGGAAAAAATGTTCACCAAGATGACTACGACAGTGCGTCAGCCACCAACACAAGCAACAGCAACAACAACAACAACAACAACAGCAACAAGGAGACCAACAGCGCTGGCTCCTCTTTTGCAGGTGCTGGTGGTGCTGGCGGTGCTGGAGGTGAAGGAGGAGGTGATGACAGGAAAGGAGTCGATGAAGGAAGGAAAGAGAATCCAAAAAGGAGAAGAAAGCCCCGGAACCAGAGGAAGTCGAGGACAAGGGCCCGGCCGACGTCCAAAACGAAGCGAAGGCTGCAGTCACGACTGAGGTCGAAGATGATGTCACTTGCGAGGCAGACAACATCGAGGGCAAACCGTCGAAAAGGGCTAGCTCGCCTAGCAGACATCGCTTGGCCCATGGCCATGAGCGTGGACAAAGATGTCAGCGCCAGCGGAAAACGCTTTTCTGGCCTACAATGGCGTTGCCGCTCTCATCGAAAAGCAAGCCTTCCACCCTGGACACCTTCACAGAGCCGGACGGGCAGAAAGGGCTTCTTCCAGGACCCGTTTGCATCCAGCAGGTTTCCATCAGATCAGCTGAGCAGGTTCAAGAACGGACCGTGGGCGCGTGGAGCGCTTCACTTAAGACCTCACGTGCAACTGGCCGCTTCAAACTCAAGTCAGTTGCCTAGGCAACGCCGTCGCAGTGAGAGCTACTGGGAGAAACGGAAGAAGAAAGCGAAGCGACCTGACCTCGACCCGCAACAAGCAAAGGGTCAAGGGCCACGCCAAGAAGATGCGGGGAACAGTACAGGTGAGCAAGCACGCATGCGTGAGACACTCGATAAACCATAGCAGTCTGTAAAGCCGGGCTTACACCGTGAGACCAAATAAAAATAAAGCAGAGATTAGTGGTAAAGAACTAAACCAGCTGTCCACAAAAAGATTTTTAAAAAATGATTTTGATCCGCTCACAAGATCTCACGCACTTTAATGGGTTAAATCACAGGCTTGTTTTCCAGACGGTCGATAAAGTCCTCTAAGACTGTTTTCATTTGATTTGTCAAACCGTCACAGTGACCTACTTGTCTGGCTCTCAGTTTCTGGAGTTACTCAATTTTGTGGTTTTGTAATGGACAAATGCCTCTCCGCGTGACCTTTGGTTTCACCCTTGGCCACCGCCTTCTCGAGGAATTCCCCCCTCCCCCTCATTTTTTGGTGTGTTTCTCTATTTGTTGTCGCTATTTCTTTATATACACAGACAATCGACAGGACCAGGATGGGGAACCGCAACAACACGTAAGTTGTCTCCCGCTATTAACGCAGAAACTAATAGAAATCACGTGGCTGTGGTTGTGTCATCTCTCTGCATTCTCTCCACTTAATGACATTTGTTCCATCCGCTTTTAACAACCAACCAACCAACCAACCAACCAACCAACCAACCAACCAACCAACCAACCAACCAACCAACCAACCAACCAACCAACCAAC
Organism: Lanistes nyassanus; assembly: GCA_004794575.1. Taxonomy (NCBI): domain Eukaryota; kingdom Metazoa; phylum Mollusca; class Gastropoda; order Architaenioglossa; family Ampullariidae; genus Lanistes; species Lanistes nyassanus. The sequence continues at coordinate 7,098 of SMGT01005969.1, forward strand.
CAACCAACCAACCAACCAACCAACCAAATCGGTCAATGTTTCTATCTATGCATCTGTCCCCTCGACATTGCTGCATAACCTAGCGTTTTATGCGCTGATGCTATCCCGTCCATCTCAAAACAGAAAGAGAGGAGAAGGAGGATGAAACACGGAGGGGAAAGACAGTTGGGAGTGGGGGGGGGGGAGAGGAGAAGAGAGAACCACGTCAGTCATGGTTATCTCCCCCTACCCACATGCCACCACCTCTCCTGTCTCCCTCTCTTTCTAACATTCCTACATCCTACTTCTTTTCCTACATGTTACTTTTTACTATCATCCTCTGAACGACAATTCCGCGTTTCGTGTGGAAGAGCGTGCGCACAAGCGTGCGCGCGCGTTCGCGTGTGTGGGTGCTTTCGTGCGCGCGTGAGAGAGGGAGAGTAAGAGAGAGAGAGAAGAAAGAGAGATGAGAGCGAAAGAATCCCCCCCCCCCAGTCAGGTTAAACTCAAACGTCTTAGTATTCTGTCAAACAGCGACGACTGCCCCAGGCAGAAGTATCACGATACACAGGTATCGAATTACAGGTACAGGCGGATTTCACACGCTTTGAATGAATAGTCGTCTTTTCATTGTCCAGTTCTACCAGCACTTGAAATCTTTTTTGTCGCGCGAAAGAGTGTGGTGTGATTCATTCTAGGACTTTATCATCTTTTCCGAAACCTTAACAAGAAAGTAAGAGATCTCGGACGATTGAAATCAAAACGCAATGCTGCTGTCAATGCTTCTGTGCACCCCACGTGCAGCAGTTTGAGCGCTTCGTCACGTTTTCAGTGTGCGAGGCACATGACATCCTGTCTTGTAGCCTTAATGATATAAAACAAGTACACAGTGTGTGTGTGTGCGTACGTGCTTGGGCGCGCTTGCTATTAAAAGGGTTTAAGCCAACCAGTTGTATGTACTTATATTGTGCTGCATGTAAATGCATCCAAGATTATGCCTTTACGCATGAGTAATGTAACTGCGTCTCACTGCATTCTATGAATATTATTTTTCCCTTTAAAATTCAAAAAGTACACAGATTCCTGATGTTTGATAACATATTAGCCGACACTTTGCACGACATGTTGACCGCAGAATATCAGGCGACTTGCTGCGTGATTGTTTGTTTCAGGTCAGCAGGTCAGAGAACTCCAAAACTTCCGTGCAGTGTATGGATGATACTCTAGGTAGGTCAGTAGGTCACACATCCCAGAGATGTTCATGATGGTTTTTTTTTCCGCGTTGGCATTTCCCCCAGACGGATTCTAATTTCGCCAGGTTAGGCAGGCTTGCATTAGCAGATGCATGGTTCTGTCCCCCTCATGTCAGTTTCTCTGTCGAAAAACAGACGTCTTTACCACCACCCTACCTTGTAACGGAAGTTTCATATTCGTTTCAAACTTTGCGTGTCTTATTTGATTCAGAAGAAGGCTTGACGGTAAACAGCTTAACCTTTAAACCACTCATCTCCTCTGTTTCATTTAATAACAACAATCTGTTAGAGAGTTAATTCCACAGCAATTCAAGACAGATTGTAAAAGAGAACTAAATAACCTCTGCAATTATATAAAGCAGTGATATATAATTGTTTTCCCGGTATCATGCACACCTATCCAACATGCCTGTTAGAATAAAGAAACGTTGTGGACAAGTAAGCAGTGTGAGGTTTCCGTCCCTTTCATTCGACTCACGTTTCACTCACCGTCACATCCCTCTTTCCGTGCGCCCTACCTTCTACGGTCGTACAAATGACCAACTCAGGACTGCACATCCCAACTCTATTCACCCTGTTTGTCTCTGGTGGTGGCCGAATTAACCATGGGACTAATTTACCTTTAAACTGTCTAGTGGCTACTTGGACCTTTCTCTTTCTCTGCTGACCGCTTCTCTTGGTGACTCATAGACGGGAGCCTGCCCTTCTACTTTGTTGTTGATGATGATTTGGGAGGGAAAGTGCTTCCACCTCGCGGTGATTTCGCACTGAAGGGGAGGGGAGATAGGTGAGGGGAAAGGGAAGGGGTCTGCGGTTTGGTGTCCTGGACTGGTGGAGGCTATGTGTGGTCTCGCTGGCTGGCCTCTCTCCTGGCGTACTGATGATGGCTTGAGTAGCTGGAGTGGTGGAGTTTTCGCTGGTCAGACCTACCGCCGCTGCATTCCTACATTCTTTTATCTCTACCGCTAAGGTGCTTTGAGTTATAGTAGTTTACTTTGATGTAGTTTGTTTTTATTTTTAGTGTTTTACTGGAAACCTCTGTTCTATAGCTTATTTGCTATTTTTAGCTGGTTGATTCCCATTTTGATTTTTGATTGTTTAGATATATCTTTAACTACCTGCATTGTCAGCTCCATTATGTGTTGTCTTATATTTTTGGAGGGCTAAGAGAAGATTTTAGGTTTACTACTAGATTAAGATTTTGCATAGGATTTTTTAGCTCATCTCTGTCCTGACTGTTTAGGCTACATTCTAGCAGGACATGTGGTGTACTAAGTCTGTCTCCACAACTACAGGCTACATTCTAGCAGGACATGTGGTGTACTTAGTCTGTCTCCACAACTACAGGTTACTGGGTCTTTACGGTTAAGGTGGTACTCTCCATTTAGTCTCATTCTGGCTATCCTACTTTGGTTGGATCTGTTGGAATGGAACAATACCAGTTCGTTACCTGGTAGTTCTTCTAATTCTCTCCTGGTGCCTTTGGCTTCCTTTTTATACTTTTCTTCCCACTGTATTTTAGTTGCTGGTTTAAGGGCTATTTTTCTCTCCTCTGCTGAAACGGGTACGTTTTACACTCACACCTCGTGGCGGCTTATATCTGTTACTTCTTTCCAGCCTGACCCTCACTTGTGGCAACTGTAGCAGAGGTGCACGAAGAAGGCAGCCCTGTAGCTCACCCCCCACATTGCCCTCCGTCTTTTATCTCGCGACATCCCGCCTTGGCCCTTATTGGTCAAGACTTTGGAAGTCCGGCGGAGTTTCTCCTCCTTCCCCTTTCTTCTGACGGACTCCCCCCTCCTCAGTTATATTTCTTCCTCTTGTAGTCCCGTCTACATCACGTGATCCACCCACCTCCCCTCACGTGCCTCCACCCTCGCAGGCGGCATCGTGTGGATGCCCAACTTATAACCTGTTGACAGCAGCTAGTTCCAATGTTTAGGTTTCCCGAGTTCATGGACCGCTTGTTGTTGATGCAGCCGTGCTTGGCTGACATCATGCTGTCTCCCTAATGGCACTGTCGTTATTGGCACCTGAGCGCCGCCAGCCTGCGTGAAGGTTGGTTAACCGCCCAATACATGTGTCTTTCCCTGTGTGAGAACTACATTTCCTTTTTAGTGCTGACTAGGCTACCCTACGGTTCATGAGTCACCAATAGTTTTAGCAACTAAACAATGGTGGTTTTATATGTGCCAGCTCTCATTTTGTTATAGCAGAGATATAAGGTGCACCGTATATTATCTGCTGTTGAAATCAAGTTTTCTTTCTTTGCACTTCCTCGCTGAACTGAATCTGAATTTTAGAAACGAGGTAAAATCTACGTTATCACGGAATAGTTGGCAGTTACAGTTAGACGCAGCGTCACGGCTAGGCAGTCTGCCATACTCTCCGTTCTCAGAATTACAGGGGCAGGTACCATACAACACAGACACTGAACTGCTGGTGACTTTTACAATTATATTTCTTTAGAGTTTATGAATACAAGTTGTGAGTTTCAGCCTCAACTTTCTTGACTCTCCAGGCGAGTTCGGTGGGACAACGGTCACCTTTTCCTTACCTCCACTACAACATGACGACGGTCTTGCAATCAGTACTTTGGTCTTGTCCCCCGACTTACACCCTGAAACCACAGCACGCGTGCAGGTATGTTGAGTTATCAATCTGTATGCACCCACCCAAATGTGTTTTCCTCTCGCCCTCTTTCTCTCTCTCTCTCTCTGGGTGTATGGTGTGTTAATTTACAATGAAAAGATTCTGATAGTTTATCGAGGTTTTAAATAATTTGTTCCAGGGTTTGAATCTCCGACCTGGTTACATCGTTCATGGACAGTGTGAAGAGGACTTATTGTTACAGGGTGACCAAAATGCTTATGTCTTCTTACTGATTTCGTTTGTTTTTGTTCAACAAGCATAGATGTTGAGAAAAAAAGATAAATGTTTCTCATTTCTTCTTGTAAACTTTAGTTCTGTAAGCAACAGTAAAGACTATGCCAAGCAATTGTTCCGCATACAATCTGCCGTATTCCAAATGGATGAAAACCATCCCCGGCCAGTGAGTGGTCAAGTTTGACCCGCAGCCCAACCCAGACGTGATTTAATAGTGAGCCTCACACGTGCTGGAGAGTTCGCTCGTATGTCGTAGTCTTTAGCCTTACTTTAGAGGTGTGGCATATCAGGTACCGGGTGATGCTGTCTGGACTGGATTAATTGGAAATCGATTAGCTTGCGGCAGCTGTTGTGTGTCTGCATGTGCGTGCATGAATCCCGAAGGTGTGCGTGCGTGCGTGCGGAATGTGTTGTGGAATAGTCAAATAGGCTTGGATGTGACACGAGTTTATAGTGAATAGCAGTAAAGAAGTGAATGAAAAGTTGAATAGTACGCAGTTTTGTTTAGAGCAAGTTAACCGCTTGTGTAATTCCAACTCACTGAACATTTCAGATGAAATAAGGCGAAGGCCAAGGGGGAACATTCGCCATCTTGAAACGCACGGACAAGGTGGAGAGGAGGATGAAGGAAACACCTAGCGAGGAGGAGGGAGGGGGAGGAGGAGGAGGAGGATGGAGAGAGAAAGAGCGCGCCAAGACCCAAGGGGAGACTACTTTGCATAAAGTGTCCTGCTGATGTTGAATGTGCTGTATGCAGCGTGAAGGCTGGCAATGGCTGGCAGCTTAGACTGACAGTGACTTTAGTGTCAGTCCGTTCTGTGCGGGAAGTTCTACTTCGCTTGCACGTTCTTCTGTGGAACTCTCCCTCCGTCCGTCAGTCCTTTCCTTTCTCACTCTTCCCCTCCCTCCCCTTCCTCACCCCACCCAGCCCTACTCCAACCCACCCACCCCAAGCCAACGCAGGCACGCACTCACTCACCCCACCTCCACCCCCTAAGCTTCCTCCCTACCCTCACTCAAAAGGACGACAATGCCGTGATCCTAATTCAGTAAAGACAAATGCATCATCAGACTGATTCTAGACTGGAGCCAGGGTCAGCACCATTGAAGGTGAAGATAACAATGAGAGCAGACAAGACCTGCAGCAACAGTCAGATCAGGGTTAACTAAACGATCAGGTCAGATCAACACTAACGCAGTCAAGGTCAATTTGAACAGCTACAAGGCCATTCCAAAGAACAGGTAAGCCAGCCAGGTGTTCATGGTTCTCCGCAACCGTCTTGTCATTCCACTGTTCTCACGATGCCTCGTATAGTATGGTGTGCATAAAGCGAAAACTAAAACAGACTTGGGAAAAGGAAAAACTTATCCCCCGTAAGTCCTCTCCCGGTTCGCATCCACTGAATAGGAGATACTGCAGTCAGTTCTGCCTCCTCAACAAGGACTGTAGCATGCTACCGTGCAGTCTACAATGCTAAATCACCTACTGAATAAGGATCCGTCTCTGAAAACGCTGTTTTAGTGAACTTGGACTAAGCTATTCGCTCCTGAGACAACCGACTACATTATTGCCGAATAACGAGTGAAAAATAAGCTGCTCGGTTTTTCGTGCCTGGGAATTTCGAGGAACCTATTCCTGTCATGGGGGCTATTCTGGAATAAGTAAGCTATTCGGGTTTCTTGCATACGGCGCACAGAGCATCTGGTGTTGAATCTTGCCGAATGAAAAAGTTTGCTTTCGCCACCTACCAACAGATTTCACCAAATCTGATGTATCCTATGCAAAAACAGCATAGTAATATTACTTGTTTAATGCTCTTTAATCTTAAGGGACATGTAAATGGGGGATACAGACACGCATAAAGACAGCTTATCAAAATCGTTGTGACCATCTAACGAAAAATATTGGAGTAGCAAATATCCCTTTCTAAATGTCTTTCTAATGGGGAAGTCACACAAGGCTTTACCGACGGCTTTGTTAAAGCTGTGACTCGTGTAATGTTGTTCTCCACACCAATGGAAACGGCCCTTCAGTCAATTGTTATGTTCGACCTCACATGTTTCAGCGGTCTGCAGCGAACGCTTACGCAGAAGTGAGCCAGTAAGAGTGTGTGTGCGAGCGCATGAGGTGGGGGGTGGCTGGCCTGACGGAGAGATGGAGACGGAAAGGATAGATTGTAAGAATTTATATAGCTTACATCTTGCATAACATAATTAAAGCTGCGATAGAGATGCCTCCATCATTCTCTCCTGAACGATTGGGAACACGCGTCTTCACAGAAGATCGTATCTAGTTTTGTCTTCCTTCGTGCAGTGCTGTGTTGTGGTTTGAGTTCTTTCCCTGCGCTCGTTTGAAGTCCTGGCTAGCTTAAGCCCTTTTGAGTCGAATGTAGAATGCCGTCAAAACTAGTAGACAGTTGAGAAACTATCGCCCTGTCCATGGGCTGACATAAACCCTCATTATTATTTTTTTTGAGGGGGGGGGGGGTAACTTGTCAATTTAGTTGTATCGCAGGAGACACATTTACGTTTACCTGTTGATTTGTTCACCCAAGATAAGGAAAAGTTCAAATTGTAATCGGAAGTGAGAGTATTGTGTGTATTCGGCGTGTTTGAAGGATTGCACGTGTTTTCTTAGACCGGTATAATAAGATGTGAACTGGAAGTTGGCTTGTTGATACTCTGTAATGGTATTGCACATTTGATCGTGGCAGTTCACCTATTCTGCAATTTAAGTCGAGGAGCTGTTCGAGTCTAATAAATGAAAGGGGCAGCGAGGCATTAGATTTTAATTAAGTAGCTAGTCACTACTATCAAATTTTATTTCTTCGACTCGTGAAACAAGTCGATAGGTTTTACAGCTGCGCGAGGCGGAACTTTGGCTTGGTTTCACTGATTTGAAGTCTCAACAGGAAACTCATCCCCCTCCCCTGCAATTCCCCCCCCCCCCCATCTTTTGTGACGCCTTTCAACTCTTGATGACGCTCATCATGTTTTTCAGCCACTATTTTTAACATCGAAAATAAAACGAGTAATTGCAGGTTGGAGTAAAAAAAATGTAGACAACAAAGGCCACTCATCCAAAGTATAAGAGACGAAGACAAAACTCGGAGCATTACCCCTTCTTCAGAACACAAATACACACCCATAAACAAGCAGAAATCGTATTTTGCGTCCTGATGAAGAGACAATTAATGCCTCGAAACATCGATTTTGTCTTCGTCTCTTGCTTGGCTTAGTTTCCGTTCTTATCCACTGTTTGTTTGTTTTTGTTTTTTTTGGTACAGCTGATATAAATTCACTGCTTTTAGAGGGACTCGCTCGATTATTAAACGTAACATGACCGAATCAAGTGCGTGCGTACGTGCAGGTATATGTGTGAGAGAGAGACTTGCCCACTTACAGTTCACGAAGCCAATTCCGGGCTTGACAAACTCAAACTACGCAGTTAGATACGCCCTCGCATTCCAATATTGAACTAACTTGCACTAGTTAGCTGTACGCCAGCCGACATAGCAGTGCGTGTCCTGCTGTTTGTAGGGCAAGCTTGTTTGTGCTTATTTCCTGGAAGCGATCTATTTTTTCCTGGAACAGGAGAACTAAACGTTGAGGAAAGTCAACAATAATATAACCTTTAATTAACCTTCACAATAACAACAGTATTAACTGAGCAGTATCGATAGCAGCTGTTATCACCGAGATCACTCTCAGGGTGAACGTATTATGTGATCAGTTGTGATCAAGGTCAGTTTTATTGATCACGTCACGGTTCGCGCAGAGTACTCTGGGATACCTACATTTGCCCTGAACAGGCATTTGTCTTCTCACTGGACAAGAACAGATGTACACAAATCAGTAGATTTGCCTTGTCATCGACAAGCAACACATTGTTTCGGTGTCAAAGTTCTGTGTGAATTCCAGGTAAGACTGATTTGATATACTTTTTATTTGCTCTGTAGGAGGCAAACTTTGGTGGCAGGGCCCGGCCCGTCCAGCTCACTCGTCACTAGGATCGATGACAGATCAAGGTGCTTTTCAGAACTACCTGCTCCAGTTGTAATTATGCACTAAAGGCAATTTATTTGTACACAAAGCTTATTAAGCAAAAAATGAATCATTTAGTTGTGATAATCAGATGGTAAATTTAATAAGAACTTTTAAAGAAGTTGCTGTTCGCCTAAACAAAATGGCGAGCCGCCTCCTTTGAGACTTTCTGTATACTAGTGTAGGTCACCTAGCAAGGCATTGAAAAGTTTTGGGGCACATCGCACAGCAGGACTCATCTTACCCCTTTCTCCATTTTCCAAAGCATTTTCTTGCTGAATGCAATATTTATTTACTCGCTTGACTATGTATGTTAGAGAACAGTAGAAACGAAAGCGGCTTCTAGCTCTTTGTGGGAGCACATTAAAGCAATGGAGTTGCTTTTAGTCGTACAGGAATCTCGTTATCCCTAAGCTTAAACTCGCAATGTCTCACTAAGACAAATGAGAGCAGATTTTTTTAAAAAGCCCAGTCAATTCACTTGTGTACGACAAGGTTTCCACATCTTAGTGAAAAATGTTTGGACTAATAAACTGTCAAACTTTTTGACTCGACACACTTGAAACATGCGAGACAGCCATTATTTTCTTTAGCCAGCCAGCTACCATCTTGTGTTGGCGTATCCCTTGGTAGAGAAATATTGATTGAATGATCGACTGATCGATTGAAAAACAAGCAAATTGAAAATGCAAATGAAGCAACGTTTACTTTTTGTTGTCTCCTAAGCCGCCGCAGTTTTTTAACGTGTGAAATCGATATGTGCGAGAGAAGAATTGATAAGAATTTCGTTAGCGAGGCGCAGACTAGCCGAGTCGACAACTTTCCTGTAAATTTAATTGGTAGTCTCTAGCGGGGAGGGGGAGACGAGATCGACGCAGAGAAAGAGGAGGATGAAGAAAAAAGGAAATTAGAGAAAGGAAATAATTGCGGGAGGGCAGGGAGAGAGGGAGAAAGTGGATTGAGAAGGGCTGGCGAGAAAGACTTCAAAACGTTTACAGCAACAGCAACAGAGACCGTCATGTTCATTTATAGGTAGGCTATTTAAAGTGACACCTAATCAGGCTTAAGCCTGTTTTTGTAGGATGGTGTTTGCTGGCACTGTTGTTATTACTGTTAGTGTCATGGAGGTGATGATTCTTGTAACCGTTAGGTACTGTTTTTAATGGCAGTGTTATGTGTGTAGTGTCTATTTAGGTACGTATGTCATCTCAGTTTTCAAGCAGTTTGAGCATTTTTATTAACTCATCATAGGACGCGCATACTGCTAGTTCTTTTGCAAACTTTACGGTGTATGAGGCCTGAACTTCCAGCTACCGTGATTGAGAAGGACTTTCCGATGTGACAGCATTTTGTGGGGGGGGGGGGCATATTTCAACAAATGTAACAAAATAACCGTATGGCCTAGAAGGTTGAAACAAACTGATTTTTGAAGACAAAAGCATAATTAAACTTTAGTTCCATTTGTTTCCCTGAAACCACTTTCCGCAAGGAGCGTTTGAATGTAGAAAATGTTGGTTGCTGCACACCCCCGATACGGATGGGGCGAAATCCAAAGCCCCTGGGGGTCATTGTGACATCATCAGTTACTTGCGAGAGGTAGCTGTTGCAACAAACCTTTAATTACCTACTCGCTTTTATCATTTGCGCTCTTGTGTTTAAGTTTTCCTACAAGCTGACTATTCATAAATCCTTTCAGAAGGCTTAAGCCCAACTAATGAAAGGATTATTAATTTATTACTTTTAACCACTTATTAGAAAAACTGAATAATATTCGAGGCCAAATGAAGTCTAAAAATACCGGAGCATGTTTCTCAAGGAAAAAAAAGGCTTCTGAAACCTTTTGGGGCAGTATTAAAAAATTAAACTTTATCAAAAAAGTATTTTAATCATAGCTCCGGCTGACTGGATGGATGGATGGCTGGATGGATAGATTGATAAGATGTATCTACGTTAAACGGATGTCCTGCGCCATGATTTTTTCAGCGATTGTCTATTGCAGAAAGTCGAATCTAAACTGATGGACCCCATCGATTACAGCAAGCAGGACGACGCCAGGGAAGAAGAACACAATGAGGACAGAGACCCGGATGTGGAGAATAAAACGAGCGTCACGGAGTGGGAAGGTAACAAGCGCATGCGCAAAAAGAAGAAGCCTCCAGACCGAGACAAACAAGATGGAGAGCAGACAGGGGGAGCTAGGACAGCATCCTTACAGTTGACATCAAGACGTAACCAAATTCTACTTTTTCTAGGCTGGATGTTTTCAACTAGGCTAGAGCTCCCCAATCTTACTTGGATCCTTCACGGGCTTGTCGTTAATAGGTGCAGGCCTACGCAGACCAGTGTAACAAGACCCACCTTCGCATCGCTGTTTCATGAAAGACAAAAGAAAAAATTGGTAGTTAAAACGAGCAATCCTCGTGAAGTACGAAGATGTTTCCTCGGAATAAGATTCGTCAGCCCCTATGGGCTACTTGCAACCCACGCCCGTCTGGAACGAATTTTTCAAGGTTTGCTCCAAGCCACTACAAGCGCTAAAGTGTCTGAGTTAGTCGGAGCCTTAGGGACTACTTTGCTAAGTCGAAGATCTTCGCGCCACCTGACTACAATTTCCATGACAGAGCTTACCAGTGTCGAATGTCGTCTGTTTTTCTTTGGTCTTCCTTTCACACAGTCCCCACATTCTTGTACTCCAGCGCTGGATCAAAGAGCCTTGGAGTTATACACGACCGCCCGTCCTGTAGAATATGGCTTCAGCGCAATTGCATTAATGGTCAGAGAAGATGAGGCGTTAATGTGGCTGGTTTTCTTTCTTATGCGCAATACATCTAGCTCTGTTACTCTTAGCTTGGAAGGGCAACAAAGCGATGCTAGATCTTACCCTGTTACCTGGAGATTGGATAAACAACTACAGGGTGCCGTTCCACGCTCAGCAAATACCGATAAAAGGGGATCAATAGACCCCATAGGGAGAAGCGGGAGTTTCGGTTACAGAGACCCTTGTTCTTCCGTACCACATGGGAGCAGCCTCCCGGCTAGTGAGACGATAATGATCATGATGGGAAATGAAAGAGGTAAGTGGGATGTGGAGGGGATAAGTAAGATAAAATAGGGTTGTGGGATATTAAAGGATAAGTAAGATATAATAGGGTTGTGGGATATTAAGGGATAAGTAAAATATCAAGAAATAATTGAGACGTGGAGGGGCGAGATACCAAAGGGGAACATGGAATGTGGGAAGGGTAGGTTGATGCCAATTTTCTCGAAATAAATTCGGAGCTGTGTGCATGAGTGCGTGTGGGTTAGGGAGAACGTAAGCTCGAGAGTGGGTGAGAGGCGCGGTGTTCACTGTTCACGGTGTTCACTGCATTTGCAAGTCCCCCACCCTATACACACATACACACAGCCATCTGTACTACTTCCAGCTGTAGATTGGGTGTTGACATGTGACAATATTTACATGCGACATATTTTTTATATTTTTTTATATTCCCAACCTTTTCTCCCAGAATTCCCGTGTACTTCTTCAAGAAGAAAATCCTTGAATTATCCGAGTTTTCCTCGTGCACTTGAAGTGAAACCGCTGAGTGCTTCTGGGCCGAATACCATGACACGAACAGGAAATATTCTGCAGTCGCAGAATTGTGGTTGGTGATAGTTTTTTTTCCATATAAAAAGAAAAGTGTGAGTGAGTGAGTTTGGGATTGGGAGAGTGAGTGAGTGATTGCTCAAGCAGATAAAGGTTCCATGCTGGTGCTTTGCTGTCTTGTGTCAATGTCTTTCAGCCCAAGAATTAGAGGACATGAAAGCAGTGCCAAACTCAGTTCTCTCTTCCTCTTTCTATACCTCCACGTCACTTCCTTATTCTGTCTTTCATGGATAGTATGAACTTGTTGTTTGCACAGGTTGGCCTTCTGAGGGTAAAGGTTTTCTAAACAGCCACGGATGTGGAGGTAACTCTTTTGACCGCCCATCTTTCCAACTCTACCTGCCCCAGTTAGAACAAAATTAGAAAAATTAGCATACGTAAAACATGGAGAGTTTGTAGAGATTAGGGAGAAGAATAAGATAGAGAGATAGAAGCAAATGGTGGGATAGAGGGAAGGAGAGAGGGAAGGAAAAAGGAGGAGAGAGAGGGGGGAGGGGGTGATGGTTGCATGAGGAAGAGCGTGAAGCACAACAGACCTTCTCTTTTAGACGATATAAAACCTACTTAGAGTTGGACACAATGTTACTGTTTCTGTCGCAGAGAGATTTATTAACACGCAAAACGCAGCTGGAGCTAGCCATTCTACTGACAGCGACGGGACCCTCAGGGATCTGCAAGCACTGGGCCAGGCACCAAACCAAAACGAGACATGTATGGCCTCCAAGTCTCGCGTTACTAACAGCTCTGATGATACAACCCCTACAGTAAATACGCAGGGCACTTCTAAAACATTACAATTGACAATATGATTTAAGGGCTGGTAACTTATTCTTGCTGTCTATGAGTTTCCTTAGACCTGTATTTTAAGGAAGCATCTCCTCTACAAAGACAAAAAGAAGGAAGAAGGAGAAATGAATCGAAAGAATGGAGGAAGAAGGAACAAGAAAGAAAGGACGACAGAAAGTAAAAGGCAAAGTGAAAAACTTCTCCGCCCTAAAAAGTCCCAGAAATATATTAAAAGTACCTCAGGCTGTGGACGATGCCATGAATATAAATATCGCCTGTTTATAATATAATTTGAAATACTTTTAAGTCATAAAATTCAGGACAAAATGTTAAAGATATTTGCCAATTATTTGCGTTTGTTTCAGGGTTCCTTGCTAAAAGCACCGGTACAGTGTAAAGAAGAATTAGATTGTAAGTAACCAATAATAAAGGGACATAACAGTGTAGTTAATCTTGGAAAACCGATACTGTTTCAATGTTTGTCTTTGCAGTTGTAGTATTCTAGATACATTTACAGTAGTAGTATTCTAGATACATTCTAGATACAGTTGTAGTATTCTTGATACATTCTGGATACACTTGTAGTATTCTAGATACATTTACAGTAGTAGTATTCTAGATACATTCTAGATACAGTTGTAATATTCTAGATACATTTACAGTGAATTCGAATAAACTGGGACTTAAAGGTTTGTTGCACTATGAACGCGGCTTATGGAAGAAGGAAATACCTTAAAGTATGGTAGATCGTTCTTTTGGATCTGGGTGTAATTCTCACAATCTCCCTATTTCCTGTCCTGCTCAGGGGCAAGTAAGCTAAACGCACGTGGAGTTGTGTCGGCTGATCATTCAAACTATTCCAATGGCCATGGAGAAAATACCTGCAAGCGAGGATCGATGGTAATAAATTTCTGCTCGTTAATGAAATCCTTTTGTCAGTTTGGAAACAGATGAAGCCTGGAAGTAGCGAAAAATTATGTTTATGAAATTAAACGTAAAGCAAAAAATATTTCTTTAAAGAAGGATTCTTGTGCCGTGCAAAGGATAGTGAAATACCTTAGAGTAGACGATTCAGTTTAACTTAGAAAACCTGTTAAAAGTTCTCTGAAACCATGCTGCTGACTATGATAATAGGTGAACATACTTTCGACATACATTTCTCTTCCTTACTGTCCATTGTCTTTCCCCTCCCTGCTTTCCCCCTTTCTGTCCGACCTGGCCCCTCCCCGCGTTTTTTCATAAAATGTGAAAAAGTACATGAAGGCTTTCAAGGTGACAGGAGAAGTTGTGTGGGTGGAATGGAAAAGCAGATAAGTCTGAAACTATCTTGTGGGATAGTGCGTGCTTGTGTGCATCTGAACATGAGTACATCTCTGTACAGACGGATTTTCTGATTCTTAAATTATTTGTTACTGATAAGTACAAACTTGGGATCTAAGTTATGCTCTCCTTCATCGTGTTAAAGCAGTTTCTTAAATTACAATTGGTCATGGCGTGTAAATAAATGAAATCGAATATCGAATCTCTCTGTCCCTCCCCATTCGCCCCTCTCCCACCCCATGAAAGTGCACGCGAGTGCCTGTGGGTGCATTAACGCGTGCAAGTCAAACCAGCTACACCTTGTAAACATGTACTCCATTCTGTCTACATCAAAAACTACCTGTGATGTGTATGTTACTTTCCCTTCAGGACCCAGGCTACCTGTGATGTGTATGTTACTTTCCCTTCAGGACCCAGGCTACCTGTGATGTGTATGTTACTTTCCCTTCAGGACCCAGGCTACCTGTGATGTGTATGTTACTTTCCTTTCAGGACCCAGGCTACCTGTGATGTGTATGTTACTTTCCCTCCAGGACCCAGGCTACCTGTGATGTGTATGTTACTTTCCCTCCAGGACCCAGGCTACCTGTGATGTGTATGTTACTTTCCCTCCAGGACCCAGGCTACCTGTGATGTGTTTGTTACTTTCCCTCCAGGACCCAGGCTACCTGTGATGTGTTTGTTACTTTCCCTCCAGGACCCAGGTTCTAACTTTCCTGCGTTGTGCGAAGACGATTTGTATGGTGACGCTGAAGACAAGACGGCGGGTGCAAGGCGCGCTGATAGTTCACATGCCTTCAGTGGACATAATGAGGCAGACAAGCGGCAGGTAATGGTTAGACAGTAAAAGACTGGGGGCCGTTAATACGTCCAGCTCTTCAGTTTTTCTCTCATATTTGATTATAACAAGCTTCTCAGCCTGCATGAAAAAAGATATTTACTCTCTTTTGTGGGAGGGAGTAGCAGTCTGCTGTATTGTTTAGGATCTCGGGCAGGTCTGGCAGAACATGAATGTTAGTCTCCGACCAGTATACTTTAGAAAGACAGACAACTTGATTATTCTTGTTAAAATTTAACGGTGGCTAACAGGACTGCACATGTCAAACGTTCTGGGTATATCGCACGCGGCTGCTGAATTAGGCCCTACCTATCAGGAAGTCCATTTAGCCTGAAGTTAAGTTTTATTTTTGCTTGCAGCGATCAGCGAGACGGGGGCTTTCAATTCAGTGTGAAGACGACCTGGAGTGTAAGTTAATATAATAATAAGATGCAGTACAGAGAAACCTCGAAGTTAATAGTGAAACAAACACGCGCGTTGTCATGTAAAACAACTTCAGTTACACGGATAAGCGCGTCTGGGAAAGTTGATAATTAAAGGCGGGTAAGGGTGGGGTTGGGGGAGGTTGACTAAATATCGCCGAAAACCCGAGGTGCATGGTTGAAGGAGAATTATTATTATTTATTTATTTTTTTGCTGATGAACTCAACAATCGCAAAGATTAGTCACACACTTTCAAGGCTAAGTACAGTGTCCTGCCTACGTGACTGGGATGAGATCTATGCTAAGTTCAGATGCTCATTGAAATATAACTGAAATGTGAAATATAACTGAAATGTGAAATATAACTGAAATGTGAAATATAACTGAAATGTGAAATATAACTGAAATGTGAAATATAACTGAAATGTGAAATACAACTTGTGGTGTTCACAGCCGGAGCAGTGGGTCATCTTAAAGCTACAAGAGAGCTCGGAGCGTCATCCTCTGGCGAGGGCGGAGTTCGCCGGCGGGAAGTGAAGGTAATTGAACCTAAGACCTTTGTGTCTGATTTTATCCGCGATTGTTACATATGGTCCACTGTTAAAGCTTACCTCAGACAAGCAGACTTTTGCTTAAGTTATTAGCCAAGTTCAAAATGGCAATCAGCTACCGTAAACACTCTTCGTGCAGTGACAGCAGGAGGGAATACGCATTGACGTCAGTCACATTTTGCTGCTGCTGGCGATGAGATCATTCGCAAATTTTCTTTTTCAGAAAGCGACGATAAATCTGCATCAAGCTGCTCTGGTCACCCAGTGTGAGGAAGATCTTCAGTCTGGTTCGTGTGCATTCGTTTTCCTTTGTGTATGTGTGTGTGTGTGCGGGCGCGCAAGCACGTGTGCGAGTGAGAATGATAAGGATATTGCCACTAATTGCGATGCATTCAGCTTTGTCGGAGAGCTGTATACAAACTGAAATTGTCTATAAACACATCGATGGACAGACACTCCACACCATGTATAATAATCGCCAGATTCACAGTTTATTTCTTTCTCTAAGGTTATCACACATTTGTATAGCTTCACATGTAAACGAGCTTCAAAGAAAAAACACAAATAATGCAAATAATTATGCAATTATTTATACCAGTACAGATGCACACTTTCATTCATATTCTTGGCAATACATGTACACCAGGCAACATACCACAATTCTTGACTACCAGGATTTAAAGTATTGAATTTCTGTGTCAATAGAAGATTACTCTTCTTCTCTACTAATAATCAGAATCCCATTCTTCTCTCTCTCCGTTCTTCTCTCACTAGTGTGTTTGCGCATTTGTTTGTGCAAACGTGCATGCCTTTTGCTTATGTACATGCGGAACACCTGTAGTTTATTTAGTTTTTGCTTATTTATTTTGCAGAACACCTGTCTCAGCTCAGACAAGACAACCGCCGGCTGAGGCAGTGGTTTTTGTGTTTCAAGTGCAGAAGGTTCCCATGGAGCGTGGCTCTCATCCCCTGCGGACACATGTTGTGTTCCTCTTGCTACGGTGAACAACTTGCCTGTCCCATTTGTCTGAGCGAAGTTCACCTGACCAGCCATGTGCGCCTTTCACACTAACCGGACTTTATCAGACGTTTTGTTGTTTTAAATAACTGTATTTGAAAAAATCCTATATTTGACTATCTAATTGGTACACTAATTGTTTTGTCGGTTTTTAGTTATTCATTTGAATGAATTAAACGGGGCCGGCTTGCCTTTTGTGCACGATTTCTCTTCCGTGCGGGAAGACGTCCGTTACGTCAACGGCTCATTGTCTGGCAAACCAGCCCCAATTTAATCTGTAAATATGTACATATTTTTAAAAGTCCTCTAGCTACTTAAGGTTTCGCTCCACTTCGAAAGAAGACTTGGCACCTGACGCAGAAAAACTTGAGTTACTCCGACTTTTGGGGCAGTTTCAGCAACAAAATGCATTGCTCAGCATTGCTAGCGACCGTAGGGAGCTGTTTAAACTTACACCGTGTGCCTGCTCAAATCTGCTTCATCAGATTCCTCAAATCAAAATCTGGGTTGCTTAATTAAAGCATCTCTAAGCAGGTGGGGCGACATTTGTCTAAAGAGTGATCTCAGTTAGGTGAAACTTTCAGAGACAAACCTAGTTTGTGAGAATCGCCTGCATCCTAGGTCCATAAGGGCGAAAACATCCTTGGCCTAAATCTAAGTGTGATGGGAGATTTTCCCTGGATTGGAAGTGTGAAAGAGAAAGATTTACGAAGTATTAGAAAGCCATTGAATGCTCTAAAATTCCTATCAGTAGTGTCTTAAATGTAGCAAGTGGACGAACTCTCTGTTGTTGAAAAGTATAATTTTGAGCGAGTAGCCATAGCAACAGGACGCGCTTTTTCAACCAAGTGGTGCGTTTACTTAGGTTCATTTTTGCCAGTGTCTACAAGACCATTTGATTAGTAAACAAACGTAGTTACGTTTTGTAGACACTTGTAGATAGTTCGCCACATAACTGCTCCCTCAAGCTGCCCAAGCGAGTTTTTCACGATCTGTGCCTCTAAAGTGGATGCTTTGACTGACAGTAGCTAGAGGACAGGGTCAAAAAGTGTGGCTCTTGTAGGCACAAACCATTGTACCCAGCACTTATGCTGAGAAGTGGTTACTGGGCTACACCTCTTGTCCCGTGGAGTTCAGAGAAAACAGAGGTATACAGAAAACATGCTTGATACATCTTATAATGACGTCCGTTTTCCCATCCGGAAAGGAGTTTGCATTCCTCCTAATTTCGTTTTTGAGATCCACATCTAAGACTTACTTAGACGTGTTCAGCAGCCGTGTACCACAGCTTTAATTGCTGCACCACACTGGTGTTTAGGTGTGGAACTGCTTCCCTTTTCGCTTCACCAGATGTTGTGTTCTGCCACTCGGTCTGTCAGCGACGAACAGACACCGAGCAAAATGCACGTACTTGGTAAGAAGAAACGCGAGTAGCCTGCCAATCGCGTAAATTCCGAGCTCCGCCATTTACGGGAGATAACCCGCCTCTTTCTTCTTGCTGTACATTGGCTCAGTCTGTACCAGCATGTTCAAACCTCCAGTCCTATCAGCTTTGGAGGGAACTGATCTTTCCGCCCCAGATTCTTGGAATACCTTGGTGAACGGGTCGGTGCTGACCATTTCGCTGCTGCTTTTATGTCTGGCTTCATGCTTCATGCTTCGTGCTTCGTGCTTCATGCTTCATGCTTCATGCTTCGTGCTTCGTGCTTCGTGCTTCGTGCTTCGTGCTTCATGCTTCATGCTTCATGCTTCGTGCTTCGTGCTTCGTGCTTCATGCTTCATGGTTCATGCTTCGTGCTTCATGCTTCATTTCTTTATCAGAAGCACTGCTTTTACGTGGTGGTGTTTTTCAAACTGGCTGCTGGAATCTTGCACAGCAAGGTCTAAAAATGCTGCTGGGCTGGTTTTACGTGGTGGTGTTGTAACTGGCTGCTGGTGTCTTGCACAGCAAGGTCTAAAAATGCTGCTGGGCTGGTTTTACGTGGTGGTGTTGTAACTGGCTGCTGGTGTCTTGCACAGCAAGCTCTAAAAATGCTGCTTCGCTGGTTTTACGTGGTGGTGTTAAAACTGGCTGCTGGTGGTTTGCACAGCAAGGTCTAAAAATGCTGCTTCGCTGGTTTTACGTGGTGGCGTTAAAACTGGCTGGTGGCATCTTGCACAGCAAGGTCTAAAAATGCTGCTTCGCTGGTTTTACGTGGTGGCGTTAAAACTGGCTGGTGGCATCTTGCACAGCAAGGTCTAAAAATGCTGCTGAGATGGTTTTACGTGGTGGTGTTAAAACTGGCTGCTGGTGTCTTGCACAGCAAGATCTAAAAATGCTGCCACACAATTAACTGCTGGAGACTTTGAGGGAAAAACGGCTGATCAGTAAAGCTGATAAAATATACGGGGTTTTGTTACAGCATGTGGTCTACGTTTTCTCTGAACTCTACTCAGGCACGCTCTGTCTTCAGCCGAACTGACGTAAACAGTTCTTTTACATTTGAGACTGTCAAAGCCTTCTGTACCACAGCATCGCTGTATTTTGACAGGACCACACTCCATGATGATTTCGCAGAGTTTCGTTTTTAATAACAGGAATTCGGTAACACGGCGGGGCTATGGTCTTGCAGAAGAAAACATCACAGAGCGCTGACAGTGTCGAGTGTTAGTGTCGAATGTTTTGAAAAGCCAGTCTGGGGTTGGTGGACTATGGTTTGAAGACCATCTCCTGGCTGCCTATTCTCAGCTTCTCAGTACAGACTGATGACAGAGCTTATCCTGCCATATCAAACTGTGTTTATGAATTAAATCCTATTTAGAAAGATTATTGATAATTGATTGATAAATTGATAAACAAGTTTATTGTTGATTGGTTGCTGTGTCGTTTTACAAAATTAAAGAGTGTTTAAAATTTCTTGGAACCTTCTGACTTTTTTTTAAAGGCCTACATCAATAACTAAAACCATTTTGGCTGTATATTTAATGTCCTATTTCTTGGTATATGGCTCTCTTCCGTCTATAGTATTATATGTTATGACGCAAATTTTGCCGAGACGGACGGACGGACGGACGGACGGACGGACGGACGGACGGACCGACAAGGCCCGACCGACATGATTGTCATGCGGACATTGTGTCCTATATAGTGTGACTAGGTTTATTACCTGTACCCAGCACATTTTTTTAATAACAAGAAAGTTTAACTCGTGGCTTAACCAAGAGGCGCATGCGCAGAGTACTGCCTCTAAAGAATAGAGCTGCCCGTGCGTACAGTAGACTGATCGTCACGTACAGTAGACTGATCGTCACGTACAGTAGACTGATCGTCACGTACAGTAGACTGATCGTCACGTACAGTAGACTGAACGTCATGTACAGTAGACTGATCGTCACGTACAGTAGGCTGAACGTAAAGTAGGCTGATCGTCACGTACAGTAGGCTGATCGTCACATAGAGTAGACTGAACGTCATATACAGTAGACTGATCGTCACGTACAGTAGGCTGAACGTAAAGTAGGCTGATCGTCACGTACAGTAGGCTGATCGTCACATAGAGTAGACTGAACGTCATATTCAGTAGACTGATCGTCACGTACAGTAGGCTGAACGTCACGTACAGTAGACTGAAAGTCATGTACAGTAGACTGAACGTCATATACAGTAGACTGACCATCATGTACAGTAAGCTGATCGTCACGTACAGTAAGCTGATCGTCACGTACAGTAGACTGATCGTCACGTACAGCAGGCTGAACGTCACGTACAGTAGACTGAAAGTCATGTACAGTAGACTGAACGTCATGTACAGTAGACTGACCATCATGTACAGTAAGCTTATCGTCACGTACAGTAAGCTGATCGTCACGTACAGTAGACTGAACGTCATGTACAGTAGACTGAACGTCACGTACAGTAGGCTGATTCTCACGTACAGTAGACTGATCGTCACGTACAGTAGCAAACCTCAACCCGCCCTGATGTCCAGATTGTTCTCTCCTCGCTCACATAAGATAGCCTTCTCTACGCACATCAAGAAGCGATAACAAAACAGCAGCAACAACAACAAAAACAGAAATTCAGCCTCATTCACACTATCATGAATAAGGTAATAAATTCTGGGCTCACACATAACAAAGAGAATCACAGAGATGCCATTGGATATAAGATGTAACGTAAACAGTAACCAAGTAGACAGCAACTAAAATGATAGGAAAGGGGCTCAGGGCTTAGGAGGAGGTCCTAAGTGTCTGAAAATAATACGCACCCACCTGTCCTTTTATATTCTCATTCGTATCCGTACTGTTCACAGACCTGGACCCATGCGTCACAGCAGACTGGAGTTGCAGCCCTCTGGGAGCTCCACTGCAACGAACACAAAAATCTTTCCAAAGTTTCAGCTTGCTTTATGAATACGATTTATAATATTTTCCTTTGCAAGCTAAGGCTCTTTATGTTTTTCGGCCACTATTTTATATTTTTGATAGAGCTGAGTCTCACACCCTCACTCGCCCTCCACTCACACACCAGGCGATCAAGAGATTAGGCGAGTTCGCTTACACTCAACTCACACAACGCGATGGACACGAGACGCGAGAGAGTTGCAGGTTTTTCCCATTTGGTCTATATGAGCAAGAGAAGTTTGCATAAAAATGTAACAGTCTTGGGCAACAACAAATATATCGATAACAAAAGCAACAATACCTGATATTTCTTCTTGGTATTTTCTTAAGTTTAAAACTTTGTGTTAATACAGATACATAATACAGATTTAAAGCAGTCCTTTAAAGGTTAAGATGAATCACATCATCAGATGGATATGATAATAGAAGCTCGGTATAAAACGTGAAAATATTTTGGGCATACAAATAGGAAATGACACAGATCTTCTAAACATTCTGTCACACTGCTTACAGTATAGGTCACTGGGGTCATTTCCAAACTGATGCACATCATTCAACTGGAATCTACGACATCCTAACAATCAAAATGCACGGCGGTGTTCCAAAGTATTTAGCTGATCAATGTAACTAACCCTTGTTATGCCTGAGCGGTAAGAACAGAAATCGGCGAGTATCGAGTGAATCATGCCAGTCGTTAAGTCTCGATTTAAACATGGACGATAACAGTGTTTGGTTATCTACTCATTGCATTGCTCATACGTATTCGAAATCAAAGGTAAAGTCGGGTTGTAAAATCTGTTACCTACCAGCTTTATCATGCACAACCAAAATGTTATAACACTGTTTGGTGTATCTGTATCTGAATTCTAATATTGTAAGTACAGTAGTTGACACCAATATTTAACCCCACAATTAAATCTTCAGCATTCAGATATTATTTCTAGCAGCTCTTCTCACACTAAGAACCAGCTTACATATTTTAATGTGAATCTTTTCGATTGCTTTAAATCTCTGAATACCCCAGGTTTCATAAAACATGCGACAAAGGTACAACAAAGGACTCACACAATAGGATGGGCTGAACGTCTGTATCAAAAGTTTTTCGCGCGTGCGCGAGTGTGTTTATATATATATATAAGAGAGAGAGAAAGGAATGTTATCGCTTATCGTAACCAATGCTGAACTTATATAAAAACAAACAAACTGTGCAGCTAGATGCACTCTCCCAATCTAAACGTGTACCTTTGTACCATCTGGCGGTGCGCCAGTTGACAAGCAAATGAGGCCTTGTTTGGGAGGTATTTCGATTCCTTGAAACGATCGATCCGTCTTTTCCCGGGATAGCATAAATAACACATTAAATGATTGGGTGGTGTGCCTTTGAGGTCATTTAAAAAAAAGTCAATGTCCGCGAAAGGCACTATGGGACACATATTTATCCCGGACAGCCATTTGCGTTGACGCTGGACAAGAACAGACATACACGTCACTAGGTTTTGTGCAGACAGTAGGTAAGATTGATTTTATATATTTTATCTGCAACAGGCAAACTTGGCTGCCATCTTGTGTTGACATATCCCATAGTAGAGATCACCCAGGCTGAGAAATACTGATTAAATAATAGAGTGACTGATTGCTAAGCAAGCGAATGTTTGGTATCCAGAATACGCAAATAATGCAATGTATGCTGTTGGTTGTCTAATAGTCTAATAAGCTGCACTTCTTAAACGTGTGCAATCGAAATGTAGAGTTATTAGTCTCTAGCGGTGTGCGAGGGAGTGGGGGAGAAAGAGAGAGCACATTCTCTCTCAGGCAGACAGTTTGTTTTTGTTAATTAAAATAAAAAACGATAGAATGACGTCATCCTATAATTTTTATTTTCATCGACAAAAACAGGCGTAAGCCATTTCGATGAGGTGTCACTTTAAATAGCCTACAACTAATTCAGGAAACCCCTGTTGTGGGCACTTCACACAGACTTGACTTGCCTTTCTCTGTCTGTTCCTGTCTGGATCACTCTGACTGTTCATGCCTGGATCTCTCTGTTTTTTCCTGTTTGGATCCCTCTGTCTGTTCCTGTCTGGATCACTCTGACTGTTCATGCCTGGATCTCTCTGTTTTTTCCTGTTTGGATCCCTCTGTCTGTTCCTGTCTGGATCACTCTGACTGTTCATGCCTGGATCTCTCTGTCTTTTCCTGTCTGGATCCCTCTGTCTTTTCCTGTCTGGATCCCCCATGTCTTTTCCTGTCTGGATCCCTTTGTCTTTTCCGGTCTGGATCACTCGGACTGTTCCTGTCCGGATCCCTCTGTCTTTTCTTGTCTGGATCACTCTGCCTGTCCCTGTCCGGATCCCTCTGTCTTTTCTTGTCTGGATCACTCTGCCTGTTCCTATCCGGATCCCTCTGTCTTTTCCTGTTCTGTTCCCTCTGTCTTTTCCTCTCATTTCCCTCTCCTGGTTCCTTTCCTCTTTCCCTCTTGCTTCCTTTCTATTTTTCTCTCCCCCTCTATCTTCTTCCTTTTTAATTTCTATTAATCTTTTTCTGTCTCCATCTCTCTGTCTCTCCCTCTCGTACTCTCTCTCTCCCTTACGTACAAAGAGAGAGAGAGAGAGAGAGAGAGAGAAGGGAGAGAATGCGGTTCCCCACCCCCCGTACACCGCTAGAGACTAATAGGTCTATACCTAGCTAGCGAAAGGTTTACTAATTATTGCTTCTCACGTGCATTTCGATTGCACACGTTTAAAAAGTGCAGCTTATTAGACAACCAACAGCATACATTGGATTATTTGCGTATTCTGGATCCCAAACATTCGTTTGTTTATCAATCGGTCACTCTATCATTCAATCAGTATTTCTCACCCAGCGTGATCTCTACTATGGGATACGTCAACACAAGATGGCAGCTAAACAAAAAAAGCAATGGCTGTCTCGGTATGTCGAGTGAGCAGCAACGATTTCGTAATGCGAATTTCTGGACTGTTTTAAAAACAAGGAGCACTGCTCTCATTCGTCTTAGTGGGACTGTGTGTGAGACCAGCCTAACGGATATAGAGCTTAGTGCACGGCTAAAAGAAATTCTATTGCTTTTAATTTAACGTGCTCCCACAGACAGAAAACGGTTTTATCTCTCCCGCTCGCGATTCTCTTTCACCACGTGGTTGCGCCACTCATGCGCAAACCACCTGTGCTGTCAGTCGGTTGGGTGTAGCAAGGATGGATGGATGGATGGATATGCCTTGTCTACGTTAAATAGACATTCTCCCCCATGTCTGTTTTCAGGGCTTGACAATTGCAGATAATCATGGATAATAATGAGGAGGATGACGACAAAAATGAAAAGTGTGATGAAAGCGAAGACCATGATGTGGAGAAGAACGAGTCGAGAATCAAACGGGGAAAAGCTAAGAGCCGAAGGAGGAAAACAAAGAAGCCTCCGGACCGACAAAAAGAGGAAGGAGAACAGAAATTTGCTGCCGCGGGAAGCAGCCAAACGGTGTCCCGGCAGATGACGTCAAGACCTCTACCAACTGGTTGTCCTGAGCTGCGGAAGCGTGCATTTGATGGTCGTTTGTCTAAAGGTCGTTTAGATGAAGGCCGTTCCATCGCAGGCAGTTCATTTGATGGTCGTTCATTAAAAATCCGTTTATACGAAGTCCGTTCAGTTGATGGTCTTTTATTTCAAGGTTGTTCAAATGAAGACCGTTCAGTTGTACGCCGTTCTCTAGCTGGTATCTCATTGGAAGGCCTTTCAGTGGTAGTTAATGGTGGTTCATTTGAAGAGTGTCTAGTGGACCGTCGTTCACTTCATGCTGTTATATTTGAAGAGCGTCTAGTTGACGGTCGTTCACTTGATGCTGTTATATTTGAAGAGTATCTAGTTGACCGTCGTTCACTTCATGCCGATTTATTTGGAGAGTGTGTAGTTGACCGTCGTTCACTTGATGCTGTTATATTTGAAGAGCCTCTAGTTGACCGTCGTTCACTTCATGCCGATTTATTTGAAGAGTGTGTAGTTGACAGTCGTTCACTTGATGCTGTTATATTTGAAGAGTATCTAGTTGACCGTCGTTCACTTCATGCCGATTTATTTGGAGAGTGTGTAGTTGACCGTCGTTCACTTGATGCTGTTATATTTGAAGAGTATCTAGTTGACCGTCGTTCACTTCATGCTGTTATATTTGAAGAGTGTGTAGTTGACCGTCGTTCACTTGATGCTGTTATATTTGAAGAGTATCTAGTTGACCGTCGTTCACTTCATGCCGATTTATTTGGAGAGTGTGTAGTTGACCGTCGTTCACTTCATGCTGTTATATTTGAAGAGCGTCTAGTTGACCGTCGTTCACTTCATGGTGTTATATTTGAAGAGTGTGTAGTTGACCGTCGTTCACTTGATGCTGTTATATTTGAAGAGCGTCTAGTTGACCGTCGTTCACTTCATGCCGATTTATTTGGAGAGTGTGTAGTTGACCGTCGTTCACTTGATGCTGTTATATTTGAAGAGTGTCTATTTGACCGTCGTTCACTTCATGCCGATTTATTTGGAGAGTGTGTAGTTGACCGTCGTTCACTTCATGCTGTTATATTTGAAGAGCGTCTAGTTGACCGTCGTTCACTTCATGCTGTTATATTTGAAGAGTGTGTAGTTGACCGTCGTTCACTTCATGCCGATTTATTTGGAGAGTGTGTAGTTGACAGTCGTTCACTTGATGCTAGTTTATTTGGAGACCGTCTAGTTGATGGTCGTTCACTTGATGCTGGTTCATTAGGAGACTGTCTAATTGATCAACGTTTCGTTGAAGGCGTGCACGATTGTAGATATAGCTCTGTTACAAGCAGTACGAAAGAGGGAAAAACCAATGCTACATCTAGCTCTGTTACAAGCAGCTTGGAAGAGCAACCACTAAGTTCTGCCCCACGGTCAGCACTTACTGATGAAAGTTCATCTGTAGACCACATGCAGAGAAGCGTGAGTTCCGGTCACACGGATTCTACCGTACGACCTAAGAGCATCCTCCTGGCTAGCGAGACTCTCAGGAACATGATGAGAAATGGGAGAGGTAAGTGAGATATGCGAGGTATCAGTCAACTATGAAGGTGTTGAGATACGGAGAGATAAGATATGAATAAGTAATTGAGATGTAAAGGGTTTAAGCGAGATGTGGAAGGTGAGATATCAAATATATCAATATCAGATAAGGAAATGGTAATCTGATGCAACCATTTCAAAATTTGTTCGAAATTGCGTGCAATGCATGTGGGTTAGGGAGTGAGCATGCTTGAGAGCGAGTGGGAGAAAGACTGGTGGTAATTTATTGACATGCATTTGCAAAAGTAAGCATACACGCAGGTACGTATCTGTACCACTTTCAATTTTAGCTTTCCTGTGGACTTGTGATAACATCTATATACGACATGTGTAATAGATGATAAGATTTTGTTTATTGACAACGTTTTCCCTTTAGAATGCTTAGCCTTTACATTTATGGAAGAGGAGTCTTTATCTATGCCCGTTCTTCTTGTACAAGCGCCAACCTAGGCCCCCCTTCCTCTTTCTATACCTCCGCATCGCTTCTTCATGCAGTCTCTTATAGCTGATGAGGGCTTTTTGTTCGCACAGGTTTGCTTCCTGAGAATGGACGCTTCCTACACGTCAAAGAATGTGAAGGTAACCCTTTTGATTGCCCGTCTTTCTAACCGTACCGACCGCCAGATGTCAGCACAAAATTAGCACAGTGATCAAACTTACTGCAAAATGCTTAGAACATGTTATTTAAAGATGTGTTCCTTGACTCTGTAAAACGAAAGGGCGATTAGGCGGAAACTTCTTTACTAGCTGGTAAACCAACTCAATTTCATGGAAAAAGAATTTGTGTAATAAGAGAGTACTTCGATTTGCGATCGATGTCCGCGCTTTATTTGTGAGTAAACAACAACGCCTTACTCGCAACACCTTTTTATTGGCTCTATTTTTTCGGGATGTGATCTGTCGTCAAGTAATCTCCCTTTTTCCTGTCCTGCGCAGTGGCAAGTAAGGGAAACCCTGGACCTGTGTCGGCTCACAGTACTGATAAATCAGACAAGTCCCAGGGCTATGGAGAAAAGAACTGCGAGCGAGGGGAGATGGTACGAAACTTCTGCTCGTTATATCTTTTTATCGGTCGGAGAGCAGATATGCAGTCTGGAAGTATCAAAATAATTACTGTTTACGAAATTAAACACAAACAGAAGTAAATACTTCTTTCAAGAAGAGTTCTTGTCCTGCGCAAAGGACATTTCAATACCTAAGAGTAAACGATTCAATTTAATTTCAGAACCCCGTTAAACGTTCTCTGTATCCTACTGGCTGTAATAACAGCTGAACACATTAAAAACATACATCTCTCTTCCTCACTTTCCACCCAACCTTGGCTTCTCCAATCCCTGCTTTGCTCCCGTCTCTCTCCGACCCCCTTATCGCGTTCTTTTCGCAAAACGCGCAAAGTACAGAAAGATTAGCAAGGTGGCTGGAAAAGTTATGTGGAATGAAAAAGGAGATAAGTCTGACAAGGGAAGATGGGGACATTTGTATCATAGTGCGTGCGTGCGCATTTGCACACGAGTGCATCTATGTACAGACGGATTTAGTGATTGTTAAACTTATGTTACTGATAGGAAAAAACATGGTTTTAATTTTTCTTGCCAGGGTCGTGTTAGAACAGTGTCTTAAATTGTAATTGTTCCTGGCGGGTACATAAAAAATATATAAATATCTCTCTGCCCCTCTCTCCATTTTCCCTGCCCACCCCATGCAAGTGCTTGTGAGCGCCTGGTCGTACACTAGGGGGTGTGGTTTAAACCAGCTACCCCACGTTAAGATTAATTCCGTTTTATCTACAATCAAAAATACACTTGACGTTCTTCCTTCCAGGACGCGAGTTATAACTTCCGCAGGTTGTGCCAAGAGGATTTGTTTGGTAACAGGGAAGACAGAACGGCTTCACCAAACTGTGCTGACAGTTCACACGTCAGCAGTGGACATAATAAAACAGGAGAGCAACAGGTAATGGCAAGACAGTAAAAGACAGTGCCATAATACGTCCAGCACTTCATTTTTCTCTGATAGCATGTCATAAGAAAACTTCTCAGTCTGCATGAAAAGAACATTACTCGCCCTGACCGCCACTCGTCTGAATGGATTCATTCACGCAAGCTATGAGATTGTCTGGGAAAACTTTCTGCCGAATAAAGTTGAGCCTCCTTTTTTTTACTTGCAGGGAGCGACACTTGGGCTGTCAGTCCAATGTGAAGACGACCTGCAATGTAAGTTTATTTATTTACTTATAACGCAAGGTGCAGGCATTTCAGTAAATAGAGTCCTTGATGATTATAGTGGTACAGACACTGATGTTGCCATTTAAAGCTGCTGCACTTCCATTGATAAACGATTCTGGAAAAGATGATTAAAAGGAGCGGTAAGGGGAAAATGTTTGAACATCGTTGGGCCCCCTCGTCTAGAGAAGAAGTATAGTTTTTTTTTCTCTGATGAACTCAACAATTTTCAAAGATAGCAAATTACCCCCCCCTCCCCCGTATGTTCGGGACAAGGTCTCCGCTTAATCCAGATTCTCATTGAAATATGACCTCTATCAGTTAACGAAATGCAAATATCAACGTAAGTGGAAAGAGGTTCTTTCGTTTCGTTTCATGTATTATTAGCTGTAAGCCCTGGGAGGTGCACTTTTTGCCCGACAATAACATACAATAACAAAATGCACCACACTACAATAAATCCAAGACTTTAAAAACTGAACACAGTAACACTGAAACGCCATTCGAGAAAGTGGAGGTGACCAATTAACATATAGTCCCTGTCCCAGGTTTCCTATTGGTTAAGCCCTTACGACGCATGCGTATTCAAATATACTTCCTAATGAGTCGTGGCGTCGGCTGTGTGCACGCTAAGTCTTAATGGATTGGATCCTAGTTAGTGAAATGGCACTTTCGTTCAAATACTGGTAACAATCTTATAGCAAAAGAAGTCAACAATTTCTTTTTAATCGGTCTGGTAGCCTTCAAGCCAGGACAGATAGACTTGCTTTGTCTTGAACTGTGTAAAATGCAACTGATCGTGTAAATTTTTCTGTCCAGACGGTGCAGCGGGTCATCTTAACGATGCAAGTGAGTTCTCGTCGTCCGGCCGTGCTGATGGTGAAAACTGTTCATCCTCTAGCGAGGGCGGAGTTTTCCCGCCTCAAGTGAAGGTAATTAATTGAATACAAGACTTTGCTGTTGTCTTTCATTCGCGATCATTACGTAGGTGTCCGGTATGGAGCCTATTTCAGAGGGAAAGACTTTTGCGTAAGTGATCAGCCAAGTTAAGGATGAGAATCGGCTACCGTAAATATTTTAAACCGGTCTACCCATCTTGCGAAGAAAACACGAGATAATAAGCATTGAAATTAATCACAAAACAATATTTTGCTGCAGCTCCTGCTGCTGGTGATAAAATGATCAGCAAATCGCTTTTCTTTTTCAGAAAGCGACCATACAACTGAATCAAGTTACTTTGGTCACTCAGTGCGAGGAGGATCTTCTTCAGCCTGGTTCGTCTGTTTTTGTTGAATACATTTGTATTGTACGTATGCATGCTTTCATTCATATTCTTGGCAACAGTGTACATGTACACTTAGCAACATACCATAAATTTCGACTACTAGCATTTAAAATACCTTCTGTGTCCACAGGAAGTTACTTTTTTGTCTTCACTTACAATCTGAATCCCATTTCTTTGTCTCTCCCTCCCTCCTTCTCTCACTGGTGTGCTTGCGTGTTTGTTTCCGCGAACATTTGGTATGATCTATACACATGTACAGATAAAAATAATGCAATAATAGACCTGCAATTTATTTATTTATTTTGCAGAACACGTATGGCAGCTCAGACAGGAAAACCGTCGCCTGAGGCAGTGGTTTCTGTGTTCCATGTGCAACAGGTTCCCATGGAGCGTGGCCCTCATCCCCTGCGGACACATGCTGTGTACTGTCTGCTACAGCGGACAGCTTGTCTGCCCCATTTGTCTCAGCCATGTCCATCTGACCAGCCATGTGCGCCTTTCAGACTGAAAGGGCTGTATTAAGCTCTTTATTGTAACTACATTTGAAACACCATTTCTAATGATAACCATTGCACATGAAGATATAAATCGGTGCACGTTTTTGTTTGTGGTGTCTTCTTGCTTTGTAACTCTCGTTACAGCACATTCCTTTAAACAAATTATACGGATAGGACTGATTTGCGTACATGCTTCCCATCCATGCACAGAGGAGCCCGCTAATTTTAGGGGCTCACAATCTGGCGGCAAACACAAAGAAAATGATTGTGCAATCCAATTTGCAACTGCTGCCCTCCAGCAGGGGTTGGTTTCCACTATTCATTCTGTCTATGGCTAACTGTTCCAAAATGTGCGTTTTCGCTAAGAAGAAACAGTACATCTCGCGTAAATTTCGAACTTCGCCTTTTACGGGAGATAACCCGCCTCTTTCTTCTTACTGTACATTGGCTCAGTCTGTACCAGCATGTTCAGACCTCCAGTCCTATCAGCTTTGGAGGGAACTAACCTTTCCGCCCAAACGTTTTGGAATACCTTGTTGAACGGGTCGGTGCTGACCATTTCGCTGCTGCTTTTACGCCTGGCTTCATTCTTCATGCTTTATCAGAAACGCGGATTTTACAGGTTACTGTTAAAACCAGCTGCTGACATCTTGCATAGCAAGATCTTAAAATACTGCTACACAAGTATCTGCTGGAAACTTCGAGAAAAAAAGCTGTCACACCAGTAAAGCTGGTGTTTTATGTTGACCACATGTTGTAGCAAATTTCCACATGCTTCTTCATGCTTCATTTCTTTTTCAGAAGCGATGCTTTTACATGCTGCTGTTAAAACTGGCTGCAGGCATCTTGCTCAGGAAGATCTAAAAATGCTGCTACACAACTAACTGCTGGAGACTTTGAGGAAAAAACGGCTGATCAGTATAGCTGATAAAAGTATACGGGATTTTGCTACAGCATGTGGTATACGTTTTCTCCAAACTCTACTCGGGCGCGCTCTGTCTTAAGCTGAACTGACGCAAACAGTTCTTTTCCATTGAAGATCTTACAAACTTTCTGTACCACAGCATCGCCATAGTTTGACAGTAACAGACAACATGTCTTTTAAGACACGAAGTCAATAACACGGCGTCTCTATGGTCGTGGAGAAGAAAACTTTGCTGATTAACAGAAAGATGGTTTCTAGAATTGTCACCATGACAGTGGACAAGGTCCCGGAGAACTCGGAACGAACCCACTGTCTCAAACTTGTATTCCTTCAGGCTCCCGTCGCACTTTCTGAGCAAGAAGTTTCCTTTGAAAGAACGAAAAGCCGGTCTGGGGCTGATGGATTATGGTTTAACAACTGCTTCTGATTGCCAATGCAATCTTTAGAGACTCAATTGCTTGAGTTTTTCGACTTGACATCCCTCTGCTTCTCAGTTCAAACTTAAGACAGAGTTTACCTTTGCTTTAACTGTGTTTATGAATTATTAATCTGTTGGTTCCCCGTGAAATAAAAGTATTATTTTAAATTTTTGGTAACTTTCTGACTATCGTTTTCACATTAATAAGTGAAAGTATTCTTGGATTTACGTTAAAGTTGATATCATATGTCTAGCTATCTCACTTCTGTCAATAGCATTATAGGATACCAAGCAAGTTTTGCACAGACAGACAGACAAACAGACAGACAGACAGACAGACAGACAGACAGACAGACAGACAGACAGACAGACAGACAGACAGACAGACAGACAGACAGACAGACAGACTATAGGATGGATGGATGGATGGATGGATGGATGGATGGATGGATGGGTGGATGGATGGACAGGCAGAAAGGTAGATAGATACATAAACTCGAATTTGCCAACTATCTTATTTCGTTAAGGTAGGTGGTAATTTTAGAGGTAGATACAGTGCTTACGACACGCAGTGATTTGGCACATTGGGGGCGAGGTGGGGAGGGCTAGGGGATGTTATTAAGCTATGCAATGACAGAATCACCGGACTGATAGCTGCAGTAAGATGGACAGTGCAAAGAGGCGGCTTAATGTTCCGGTAGTCTGCACACTGTTTTAACTCTTTAGCTCTAAAAACTTTAACCTTTAACTCTTTAAATCTTTAACCACTCTTGGATTCGAACGAGCGACATCCATACGCTGGTCCTCAGCTCCACCTGTATCTAAATGCACGTTCTAGAGTCGACAGAAATTTAAAGTGCAAATACGGTAAACTTAAAACCACTTGACAAGAAAAGTGACGAATAGAAAATG
This sequence comes from Lanistes nyassanus, assembly GCA_004794575.1. Classification (NCBI taxonomy): domain Eukaryota; kingdom Metazoa; phylum Mollusca; class Gastropoda; order Architaenioglossa; family Ampullariidae; genus Lanistes; species Lanistes nyassanus. The sequence goes on from SMGT01005969.1 coordinate 39,573, forward strand.
GCCCAGCCTTGTAAAAAGCGGAAAGCAAAGGGAACTATGAAACTAGGTTTGAAGCCCGCGACAGGAAACCAAAGAACAAACCGCAGTGGGATGGCTGGCGAACGAACAGCCGGGTGGCGAGAGGCTAGGAGGTGTCTATAAAAGCAATGGGATCCCATTCACGTCACAGTGGTAACCGCGCAACCGCGGGAGAGCTCCGGTGATCATTCGCTCCCAATAAACGTGTGATCATGTTTTGTCGATTTCTGGTTTTGTGGTCGCTTTCAATGCTGCCTTTAAAAACGGCTGACACGTCGAGGGCTAACTTATGACCTATACTTGGCAACCCGTCAGGGTCTCGTCGGGCCTACGCCCTTTTGCGTCGAGTGTGGCAGAGGCACACTTTCACTTCCGTAATTCTAACGAGACAGGAAGACTTTCAATTCCTACGCCACTAGATTATATTTAATGTTGTGTCGGTAACAAAGGCAGGAATAACTCCAACAAACATTGCAGGAAATTTGTTTTGGTGCTGAGATATGGCAGACCATTTCTACTTACGGAGACCTGGTGCAGCCGCATAACATTTTGAGACTATGCACGACATTCCCTTAGCACCTATTACTATATACCTTTTATATGTATTTGTGGGTTTTAATACACAGCCGTATATATAAATATTCAGATAAAAAATTTCTATGACCTAATTTAAAGGCGGTAAAAAAACCACTTTCACTGCACCGTTGCAAAGTTGGAATCCTTGCCAAGTTATTTCATGGTCACACAGTCTATAAACACCTTACGCCCTTCCCATTTTCAGGGACTTTGCTCATATTAATATATTGCTAACTGCTCTTTCTCCACATGAACCAAGGTTGTGTCTCATAAATATTCATATCTGCACCAGAGGCCTATGAACAGGGCATACAAACGGCCCTGGAACCCAGCCCTGGAACCCAGCCAAAGACTTTGTTGCACCAACTCTAGTACAACATCTTGCCATTCAGTAATTTCCACTGGGTGAATGGATGTAAAGAGAGATAGAGAGAGAAACCTCTGATAATATTTTTCATGCGCATGCTTCGTATAGGTATCATCCGGTAATTAAATATTTCACTGAACTGCACAGTTCAAAAGGACCGCAGTGAAAAGCGCATTACGTCATTCCAAAGGCAGTGTGGGAAGACTTTGCTGACGTTTACACTGAGAGGACATTAATTTTTGTGTTGTTGCTGAACCGCACTCAACGGTAAACCTGACTTGGTTATTTGAACTCAAGCACATCTTTTATCAGTAGCAAAGCGTCATATCGATATCTATACAGGTAAGTGGTTATATTAATTAATTAATTAATTAGACCTGTGGCTGGAGGCGAGTAACATACTACCATTGTTGTGCTTGGTTTAGTCCATTTCATTCCTCTTCTCTTACCCCGTTGGCAGATGCAACACTCGACTAGGCACAAACCCAAGGTATTATTTAGACTAGTTTTCCAATTTTTTTAAAAGGTGGAATGCGCTAAAAGACAGCAGATATTGACTTTCGCACCTCGTGATAAGGCAACAGATCCAATTAAATCGCAGTGATCGATTACCCAGCCACTCAAAATGGCGAGGGGCTTCGTTTAATCACTACTATAAGTAGGTCGTCCCACTTCAGATTGAATGATGTGAAGTATTGAGGCGGCGCTTGTTTTGCGAAACATTTCTTGACAAAATACAAACATATCTTTGACGACGGGAGTGGGGGGGGGGGTGATGGTTGTCGAAGCATTTGTGAATTTGCTTCTTCCACAAGGAAACACAAGGATTATATCAAACTCGCATGACTGGCTACTTGGCGCACGTGACTTCGTCACACTAAAGAAGGGAGGTTGGCGAGAGGTGGGCTGGGATATCAGATCATCAAGAGAATCTGGAAAGTTTGCGGCATTTGACTAGTGCTGCTGAAAAAGAGTGAGTGGCAGGTGGCTTGTTTGTTGATATTAAGTGTAGGAAAGAGTGGAGTGACTGCGCATGCGGAAGGTATGGGTGAGTGTGTGTCTGTAAAAGAGAAGAGTGCGTGCATATGCTTGATTCTCTCTCTCCTGTATTGGAGAGGAGAGTTACAGAGTTGTATTATGTAAGTTGTATGTTTATCTGCATGTGAGTGCAGTACAAACTGTATATCCTGTCTTGATGTACAAAGGACTATTGTTGTTCCTGGTGTTATGATGCCAAGTGCAACCGATAACGTAATGTTGATGTCATTTTAAGGCATTCGTGCAGGTATTCGTGCTGCTAAAGCATAATACAGGCTTCAAAAGAGATTTCGATGAAAGATTGGAGATTAAATTACTGACAGAATAGACATTGTTTATAAGCATTCCTTTTCTATCATCATTTGTCTTAAAATAAGTCAAATAACCATAACTTTAGAAGTTTTATTGATAGGAAAATGAAAATAAGGAAAGTGTATGTCAATAAGTAGAGGCTCTAACAATTGAAGCTGCCAACAATAAGAAAAGCTGAGTACATCCCGTGCGTTTAAATTATGTCAAGGATGTCAGTTAAGATATTTGAAAGAAAGTTTTGACTGTACTTGCAGCCAGGCTCAACCTTGAATCTTAACATACTTATTCTGTTTTGTCGAAAACCGTAGTTAGAAAGATCAGTACATAATAAAAACTGAGCACTGACCTCCAGATAATCAGCAAAGCTAACCCTGGTGTATGTAATGATTTTTCTTCTCTTGTACTGCTTCGAAAGTTTTAGGTCAAGGGAGTTATTTTCTGTCTGTAAATGCTACCAATTCCATCCTGAACTTTTTCCAGCGTTTGACAGCTCGTTTACGTGTATATTTTCGTACGTACTTTGCCTTTGAATTAAGATCGAGTTTTGTAGCCAAAGAAAGGTGGTTAGTATTGTAGTCATGGAAACTATTTGAACGTACATGTTAACTATAAATGTGAGGCCAAAAGATAAGATGTGTTAGTATTGTAGTCATGGAAACTATTTGAACGTAAATGTTAACTATAAATGTGGGGCCAGAAGATAAGATGTGTTAGTATTGCAGTCATGGAAACTATTTGAACGTACATGTTAACTATAAATGTGAGGCCAAAAGATAAGATGTGTTAGTATTGTAGTCATGGAAACTATTTGAACGTAAATGTTAACTATAAATGTGGGGCCAGAAGATAAGATGCTTTGACTTCCCTGTTGTGTTACGTTTATTTGCAATTCAATAACGACTTCGTCTGGTAAATAACTTTAACAGTTAATATTAATCCTGTGGCTGACTGGTGTAGTGCTTTAATAAGATTGTTCTTATCTGCGTCTGGCACATTTAAAAGTGTTGTTAAGTGGTTTTGCTGGAATAGTATGTTATTTGACTAAATGTTTTATAACGTGTTTATCTTTTAAATCAAGATGCACTTGTAAACTGCATTGCTTACGTTGTTTAATATTCTGTGAGAGACAATGGGTCACGTTTATATCAGAAAAAAACATCACAAAGGAAACTTGTCATGCTAATTGGGAATTTTGTTTCATTTCTGAAACTTGTGTTTTAAGTTGATTTTCCACCCGGCGTAGCACCTGTATACCTAAGCAAGAAACAGACAAACTGTCATAGGGTCTATAATATTGCATCTCTGTTATAAATTTTGCAAACACACCTTACAAGTCATAATTTATATATATATATAGTCAACTTCACACCGAGAATGGTAATCGATTTTCGAAGGTACACATCTGCCACGTTTGGTGTGAATTACTGATTTACTTCTGTATTGTACTAAAAAGCAAGACACATTTAGTCTTGCTTGTAAAGAATGATAAGAATGTAAACCATTTTAAAGTCCTCACTGGAATGCCAACCGTCGCTATCAAAACCACGTGTTCAGAGTTCGTCTATTATATCAGAGCAGTTCATGATGTTCCCACTTGCATATCGATTTCCTTTACATTATAGCACTTATTGCATGATTTGATCTTGTAGGTTTGTCTCGATAAATAAAAGAGTTTATTAGGCGTTTAATAACAATTTATTAGGCATGTATTGGGAGCTCGTTAGGAGCCTATTCGGCGTTTATAGAAGTGTATTAGATTTTGTTATATACTTTCCTCCTCTCTGTGCTGCAGGAAGGCGATTCTACAAGAAACTATAATGGATCGGGATCGCAGTCCGGAGATTGACGATGATTTGGAAGATATCATCGATGATAGACTCGAGGTTGAAGACATTGTGGAGAGAGAAGTTGACATTACACGAAATGAAGCGGTTGTCGTGGTGCTAAGAACTGCACCGCTGATCACGGGTTCTCTAAATGATTTTAATCAGAGTTTTCCGTACAGGGTCTTTTCTTTTCCGGAAGTGTTAAGACTTTACCAACTTTTCCTTATCACGTTCGGAAATGTCGCATCAAACAATGAGACTTTAGACAACGCAAGCATATTGCGTTTTCGCAGTTCATTTAATACCATGGACAGACACGAAGATGGTTTTTTAAATAGATTTGATTTAAGGAGAACCCCAATGCGCAGTCAAAATTTGAGACCCAACACTTATGATCTGACGGTAGTCATAAGGGGTCGTTTAGCGAGGACTTTTCAAGCTGTTGTGAGCTCTGAAAGCTGCTGGTTCATCAGGATTGGACAGACTCCTGCTGGTCAGCGTGAATTCCGCCTAGCCAACACGACCACTTTACCACCTTCTTCATACCTGCTCGCGGCTCCACGGAACTCCCAGAGACGCTTGCTAGAAACTGCTGTTCAGAATTTCCCTGCAAGAAACATTGAATCACGCGCTATTGTACCAATTCGAGGTATCTCTTGCACAACACTGATATTCATGAGGAGAGCTAATGCCTTTGTCTGCCAGGAGTCCATGCTATTTCGCTGCAACCTTAGCGCAGTTTTACGAGATTTTGCTGAAGAGCAAAGGAACGCGTTGCCACAGCAGGCTTTGCTGGATGTAAGGTCATCAGCCATAAACATACAAAACGTCGATTCCAATTCCATAAACATACAAAACGTCGATTCCAATGCCATAAACGTACAAAACGTCGATTCCAATTCCATAAACACACAAATCGTCGATTCCAATTCCATAAACATACCGAACGTCGATTCCAATTCCAGTTCTAGGGGTCTCTCTTCTTCAAGGAATGAACTTCAAGGTAAGATATCTTGACTCACAAAGCCCTTACTGCATTACTGGATACTGTGTG
>SMGT01005969.1:55532-88935 GCA_004794575.1 Lanistes nyassanus
TCTGCTTGACCGTGTTCTGTCTTAAGCTGAACTGATGCTTGCACTTCTTTTCAACAGAATGGTTTAAAAGCTTGCTGTGCCACAACATTCTGAGACGAATATGTTCCGTTGTGGCTTAGGTTTTGCTTTTGAAACAGGAAGTGTATGACTTCTAGCTTCCTCATTGCCCTGCAGAAGAAAGATTTGATGAGCCACACAGGCTGACCGTCTGATCACGTAGTTTCATGTTGGCGTCCCACTTCTGTCAACCTTGATTCGTGTCCGAGAGAGAAATTTTCCACAAGAACCGGAAGGAACACAGTCTATTAAACTTGTATTTCTGTATGGTCATTCGCTTTTGTCTCTCTAAAATGGAACCTTTGAACGAACTAAAAGCAAGTATCTGAGATTGACAGATGACTAATCAGAATTTAATAAGAACAAGCGACTCCTATTTGTGATGTCAACCTGTGGTAGTTAAAAACGAAGTCTTTAAACCAAGTTTTATAGAAAAAACACACATGAAGTAAACGTTTCTGGGCATTACCCCTTCACGAGGACTGACAAAAACAAACAAAACCAAATGTAAACAAGATGGTTTAACATCTGCTGAATGACACAATCCGTAAGCCTCAATGTAAAGGCATAGCATCAACCATTTTTTAAAGCTTACCCTTTTTCTTGACAGCCTTAAGCGTCTCGGTTCAGACTTAAGACAGAGCATATATTGGCTTAAACTGTGTTTATTATTTACTAGTTTACTGCTGTTTTTGTTGTATCATTTTTAAAAGTTAATTAAAGATCATTATTTTAAATGTCTGGCGACTTGCTGATTATTGTTTTGACATCAAGAATCGAAAGCATTTCTAAAGTTGATATCGTATGTCTTTCTTCACGCCTCTCTTCTGTTGTATTGTCATATGATGCAAATTTTGCAGCGGGAACTCGAGATAGATAAACAGATTCTCAGAAAACAAAATAGCATTTTGTCGACAGCTTTCTTTCCTCGTTCTATAGGTCAAAGAAATTTATATGTGCAGACGCAGGAAAGGTAAAATGACTTTTGAGAAAACAAAGGGTGATGATTTGGCAGTCTTGCGAAATGTGTAATTGCAGTAAAACAAAGTCTGCTTAATATATACTGTCACGAATACACGGCCAAACTACACACCAACAACCACCTCCCCTCACTTTCCCTGCACCAAGGACCAAAGACGATGAGTAAAGCGTACTGGACTCTGACCATAAAAGGATCTGGATTTGAAATCGTGAGTCATCCGATAGTTACTTGAGTCTCGCTCCTTTCAAACTATGGTCCTCGTGATTGAAATGACGTCATCTTGCGCTCGGCTCCATCACTTCTTGCCTAGAGCTGTAAGCACCACGACTATTTGTCTCTGCTCTTTCACTCGTTCTGCGGCAAGACTCGCAGCTCCTGCACTCTCGTACGTATTCTTTTTGAAGAAAAGAAAGTAAGAAAGAAGAAAGAAAGTTAAAGAAAGGAAAAAGAGAGAAAGGGAAAGAAAGATAGACCAGTAACAGCATAATTAGTGTCAGGCTAGTTAGGTTTTGTTGCTCATATGCACGCGCGCACACACCTGCACAGCACCCCCAGAGCTGAAAGGGGTGATCTCCGAGTTCTTTTCGCAGCCATTCGCAATACCCTCATGACGTCCTGGCGGCATGGTCCATGCATGTTTTGATATCGTCGTATACGCATATTTCCCACCTCAATACACAGCCTTCTGAAGAGTTGACACGAATCACTTGGGTGCTGTCCTAATCCAACAGTTTTCCTGATGTTTGCAAACAAAGTAAGTACGACAGTACGGTAAGACGGGTACATTTTCCGAAAATAAAATTTGTGCCTTGGACACGGTTTGGCAAGAAAGTGAGGAAAACCCGGATGGTCAAATGATGTCGTCTGCATTCCATGAATGGTGACTGCATCCACATTGTCAGCGTGACACTGGTATGCGCATTTTCTCTTTAAATCACTGTAGACATTTCTAGCTATTTAATATCAAACAGTAAAATGAACATTATATTTTATAATTGACTTTATATTTTATAACAATCTTTGCTGCTTTTGCTATCCAGAAGCCATAAGGTCTGTTCTGTCCCACCCTCTTATTACGCAGGATCAGTAGGTATAATTAAGTTCTTTGGGACTTCTATTTTCACTCCGTACCTGTTGCAACGTATGTGCATCATAGGACGGCAGTTTCTCTAAATGTTCTTTATCATTTGTGGATCCACTTTCGGGCTGGGTCGAAAGGGTATTTGTGTATGTGCATAAAACTAAAAGCGATTAAAGCCATTTTCGCTTGATGTGTATCAAGCCTCCCTAGGCGATGTGCGTTTGAAGCGTGATGAAAATTGGCTTTTACGCGAGATATGAGCACCCCCTTCCCCCGCAAAAAAGTGTAGGGTAGGGTATTTAGGATTTATGGGCATTTTTATGAGCGGTGCGTTGCGCAGATTCTTGAATCTTGCCCACATATAAACTATGCCTAAAATCCCCGTAATTAGTAATCGAACACCACAGGCAAGCTTACGTTTAGAGAGGAAAATGTTAGCCCTCCGGCAACTTAGCGATTAGGCGGCTTTCAAGAATGTTTGTCTGTCCAGTCATGAAATCGTTCCTACATTTCCTTTTTTAACTAACATTTTATTGCTGCTCGAAAGAAGGAAAAATATTGCAGTAAAAATACATCAATAAAAATTACAGATAAAACATAAATTTAGGTTATAAAATTGTTGCAGCTAAAACTGAACGTAAATCCGGATATTAATCAACTTTGTAACAGTTTTAAAATGTGCACAGAAAGAATGCTGACTTCTTTGGCTCTTAGACAGGTCCATTGACGTTAAAATAAGTTAATAAGCCTCAGATGTTTGATGATGTAAGCATCTATTAAATAACTTCATACTGATTTCACACTCACTGTTCCTAATTTTCGTTCGGTGAACAGATGCTAAGACCATCCCTACAGACAGAGAAGGGGCTACAGAACTTCATGCGCTACTTAAAAAAATATTTCGGTCTCCTTATGAACATATGGAATGTTTCTTGAGGTGTAAGGAACGTTGCAGTAGGAAGCTGCTATATAACCCATTAAATGAAAGCTTTACTTATGGCAATGAAGCGTCTTTAATGAAGCGTCATGCATGTAAAAAATACTTACACGAAAAGGTAATATGCAGTGAGAAACTTTCATTTCTACACAAATCCACAAGCGATATCAGCAGAGCCAGAAGTTACACTGACGACGGCTGTAGGTGTGAAGATTTTTCAGAAATCTTTCTAACTATAGCTGGTTTTCCCGGATGTCATACCAGTGGCGTGGCTTCTATCTCATTTCTCAAAAACGAGTAATGAAAAAGAACCGTCTACATAAGTGGGCTCACGCACTCAAGAGCATATACCCCCAACTCCCGCATACGCACCCACGCACTCACGCACTCACGCAGAAACTGAAGTACAAGGAGAGGCGAGGAGCTATCTGCGACACAACCATTTGCAGTTTCTGTATACACAAACAGAAATTTCTAGGTGCATGTACACCACAAATGTACGTACAATCGCATACATGACCTGACCCACGCAAGTTCAGGTTTGTTTCCGAACTGGGATCTGACTGCTACAGCTACTAAGTTCGGAAGAGCATTCCTACGTTCGGTATAATATTCAACAAACTCAACCTGCTATCAGTCTGGTAGTTCTCTCAGTGTCCAGCATAGTAATAAAAGACATCACCCACTCTATCTTAGGATTTGACCCCTCACTCTTCAAACTAATTTCTTACTTTTCTCATTTCCATACTATTTCCTAGCGCAAAAGACGCGCGATGTAAGAGAAAGAGGCGAGGAGTGGCACGTTCATAATAGCCAATGGAATCCTTTGGATGCTTTAGACAGGCTCAGTCACACCACCCCAAGCCTTGCGGCCATGGTGGCGCAAGAGGCGTGTGGCATGAAATTTAATGACGAAAAAAGTAAGGATTTTCTGCTTTAAAAGGTAGGAACAAGCACTTTTTAATTTGCTTTTTAAAACTTTTCATCACTTAACATCACTATAATTAACCTGCGACGAACGCATCGGCCACCCTGGCTACTGCTTATTGCAATAAAGTGTTGTACATTATACTCGCACTACACGAAGAATTGATCAAAAATCCAACACGCAAGGTTTAATCTATTCATACATCCCATGCACACAAAAGCTTAAAGTACGTAAAGGCCTATATTTGATATTCAGATAAGTTATTCCACTATATTTGCTCCGCTGGAACTTATCCTCCCGACCGGCCGATAGGCGATAGAGGCTCGATAAGAACTAATTCCAGCTCGAAGTATTTCTTACAGTTTGTTATGAATTCGAGACTATGATAAATATATATATATTGTAAAAACAACAACAACAAAAACAAACCTAAACAAAAAAACAATACACATTGTTTAAATAAAGGAAACGCTTTTTTAACCTTAGCAATGGTTAACCAGGTCATGTGATTGTAGATATTATTGCGATTATGGGGGATTCCCGCACAAGTCAGTGCTGGTGGCGTAAGCCCTGAGTGTAAAACTTGATGTTTATAAACTTTGGACCGACTACAGTCATAGACAGCAGAAGAGCGTAGGGTTCTAGGTGGAGTATAAGGCTGGATGAGGCCTGAGACAGGAGGGACCTGCCTGATATAGGGCACTGTGGGATAGACATGCAGTTTTGTAATTTGATTGTATCTTAAGGAGAGGAACTTTTTTCCCGACCAGGTTACCTTCTCGGACTACAATCAGGGTCAGCTTATATCTTCTGTCTAGAAAAAAAATTAACCTCGAAACCCAGATCTACTATTATCTAGTCACGTGGACACGATGACGCAATCCGTCAAGTGCTTCGTATAAGTTATTAAAAATTGGATCGATCCCTACCTGGTAAGCATGGTCAGCTTTGTTTATTATTCTTCTCCTCATTGTCAACAATAGTTATCCGTTCAATTAGTCGCAGTAAGGAAATTGATGCAATTTAAGTTTGGAAATGGACTGCAGACTGTAACAGCAGCCTATGCACAGCAAAGCAGCGTGCACGGACTTCATATTTCCTAATGCCACTGCTGTTTTTCCTTCCCAGAAAGGCACTGGTAGACCCCACCTGGTGCCACACAGTGTTTGTACACTGCTTCGCGTCTCTTAATCTGCTTGTATATTATGTTAAATATATGGGTCGTTCTTGTCTAAGGTATCTGATAAAGTTGTCTTGAAACTTACCAATTCTTCATTTTTTCCTTGCAAGGCACCTTATGTTTGGGGTCGGATGGACATAAGGCTTTGTATCCTCTGAACCTTTCAGGAATGTTCGCGACCAGGCAGGAAATAATCTGAAGACTTTCCTCGCCAAGCTCATAAAGCCAGGTTTGAAATCCAAGTTAAAAATGTCGGCGTGGTTGAGGGGATTTTTACATAGTATTCCACTCGTGAAATCACGCCCCAGTTGCTGGTAGGAAGTCGAAATCATACCTACAGAACACCATCCTTACTTACTGCACCCGACGCTGGCGGACGAGGTGGTGCAAAAATTGGGAACTCTCGGAAATAAGTGACCATTGAAGCTGGCTTTCCTTTCGTACGCTTGTGTAGCTGGATGGGGAGGTGATACGGCGCCCCCTCCCCAGTTTTTCAGGAATTATACGCAGCAAAGGCACAGACGGATATCAACTAAGTGCAGAAACCGGAATTTTCGTCCACTTTTAATGTACATTTTGCAGGAAAGGGGCCCCCCTCGGGTTGAAGCTGCGCGCACACGCGCACGCGAAGTCTTGCCCGCGGCCCGCGGCCGCCCACAGAGAGGGGGAGAGGGAGGGAGAGGGAGGGGAAGAGGATACGTACATGTGTACTTCATAAAAAGAACGTACTTTTCACATGTTTTAGCTGTAAGTCTTACAAAATGTCTTGCAACAATTAAAATGGCAATCGGCGATTCTGATACCTGGCTACACAAGACAAGCACAACAGCTATTCTCAACTCCTGTATCTCTAGATAACATAGCTAAATATCACATAATATTCTCAAGTCCTGTATCTATAGATAACATAGCTAAATATCACGTAATATTCTCAACTCCTGTATCTCTAGATAACATAGCTAAATATCACATAATATTCTCAACTCCTGTATCTATAGATAACATAGCTAAATATCACATAATTTCCATCGTTCTTTCCTGCCTAGTTACCCCTAAACTCTGTACTTTAGATTTACATTTACACATTCGGAATAACGAACCATTATAACCGTTAGATAGTGTACAACTTACAAATTGCCAAAACTTGTTTTTCAGGTGCGCATTTTTTGATCATTTAAAACAAATCTTCTTTCGGATTTCTGACAAGAATATTTAAAAACGACTTAAAAGGGGGAAACTACCCTGTGAAAAGGTTGGGAGCATGAGTTTTCATATTTACACTTGGGGTGATAACAGAGGGCGTAAGACACCGGTTGCCCTGTGAACTTTACGTGATTTACACACGGATAGGCGATACGAATACCTGTGCAACGCAGCAAAGAACTTTTGTAAATATATGCTTTGACTGGTTTAACCACCTGATGTGGCAATGTTAGTGGCAAACGTACCTGTTTAAAGATTTCCAGAGCACTGAGTAAATAAATGTAAACACCGTTCTGGATCGTCTGTCGAGAACACGCGATGATGTATTTTGTAGTGATGGCTGATGGAGTACTTTTCAAACCATTTCTTATGTCGACGTCGCCACTGTCCACTCACGTACAATCTTACACTATGTGTCAGTGTGTTGGCCATGATTTTATTCTAAGCCTTCTTTCTGTCTCCGCTGTTGCGCCATGATCACTATGGTGAAAACAGGCGGCAGCTTGTTTGAAACAGGACGGGCAACCAATGAGAAAATTTGTTGTGTAGAAGCGCGGACAACCAGTGAGAAAAATTGAGTGACAGTTAAGTTTCCATCTCCCTCATCTCCTCTGTGAAAAGCACTAACTTTAAACATTATCAATAAATGAATAAAGGACAGGATGAACGAATGAACGAACTAAGGAAGGAAGAAAGGAAGAAAAATGTTTCGCCGTCTTGAGTAATCTTCCGGCTTCAAAGATGCGTAAGTTCTTACCTGTTAATGATCAGAGACATTTCCTTTGAAAAAGAAAATCCTGCCAGCCAGCTCTCTTTATATATTCTCTCTGCTGTTATACAGAATGTTACCCTTGGTTATGCAAGCACCGAGAGGTTACGAGAAGGGGGAAACTGGAGGGGCGGGGTGTAGCCGTAGCCGTATGTGTGTGTGTGTGGGGGGGAGGTGCTAGAAGTATGTTTTTTTAAAACAAGAAAAAACATTTACGCTTGTGTGTGTGTGTGTTTTGTGTGTGTGTTTGGGCTTCGTCTTTGTTCCCGACACCACAGCAACCAGCTCTACAATATCGGAAATCCCCTCTGGTTAAAAATAACCTCGAGAAACACGTCTTTGATGTGTATCCATGGAATGAATAGACGCACACATGACGCAATACTCACTACATTAAACAAACAAATAAACAGTTACTGTCCATGCCGATAATATTGTCAAATCCTCTCTGTTCAAATCAAACCATACCGACAAGAATTTCGGCCTCTGCCTTGAACTCTCTCTCTTTCTCGTTCGCCCGCCTTTCTCTCTTTCTTTCTATTTTTTTATCTCCATCAAAATTATCAGCTACTAACTTTTGCAGTCACCTTTGTCTAATCAGTCCAAAGTATTTGCTTTCCTTTTTATTCTTTGTGTGCAGAAATCTCTCTGAGCAGCAAAACCGATACGCCATCAACAACAGAATTCCAATCAGACGAGACCATTCGTTCTGCTGACTAGTGTATAGGCGGTCTATAGGCAAATTATTTATTCCTGAAAAGGTTACTGTTCAAGAAGTACCTTGCAGAGAATTGTCGCGAAGAGAAAAAACCTAGTGTTTAATTAATGCTGAGGGGTCAGACATGCCGCGCGGACAAGGCATGCGGACATTTGACAGAGGCAGACGGCATGGACTCGCTCGTGGTGCGAGGTTAAGACCATTATCGGAGGCGGGTAAAACAGAAGGCCTCGGACCTCCACAGGGAGACCAGATGACTGCCTCTTCGGCCAGTACCGGAGATCGTCCATACAGCATACTCGGACTGTCTCTTTTGGATGTGGGAGTCGCGACAGCTGTCCTGGTCTTTGCAATGCGCTTCATCGAGATGCTGAATGCTTACAAGGAGCTTGTCTGTGTCTTCGCCTTTCTCCTTATGCTCGTCTACCGTCTGCTGAAAAGCTGCAACATCTACAGAATCGGCTGTCTGCTGTACGTCCTATGTTCGATGTATGTGGAGGCATGGAAAAATCCCAAGGTCTTACAGCTACCCCCTGGGCATGACGAGCTCTCAAGGCCATGGAAAAAGCCCAAGGACATGGAGAAGGTTCCTAGGTTGTCAAGGCTTTGGAACGGCCTAGCGCGACTCGTGGACAGCTTCGTGGAAAGTTGGCACGCCGTTGACCAGCTGTGGGACGCGGAACACGCGGTGCAGATACGCAGCCGCCGAGAGAAACACGATGAAAATCAAGACGACAAAATCACCACGGGAAAGTCTGCACCTACCGACGACAGCCTCGAAGACCCGGGAGGCGGGTGTCTGCCCGCAAGAGCGTCCCCTTCACCGTCGGACGAATCAAGCAAGTCTGAGGCCAAGAAACGCCATTGTGTACGCCATTACTATCAGCGTCTGTCTCTGATGTCACGTGAGGTACAACCAAAATGCAACATTACCTGTCGTTCTTCGAGGAACAAGATGGACGCTAATGGCAGACAAACCTGGGAGGACCTCTCGACTGAGGTCACACAAGCTGCTGGACTGGAAGACGTTTTAGGAAGTGATGCCAAGAGGAACGTCTTGAAAACAGCTGAAATTGGAGCTAGTGACCAAAGCCAGGTTTCTGCCGGACGGAAGTTAGATGCTGGCACAGAGATTTTGGATGTTGCAGCAAAGGATGGCCGCATACAGAGGCCAAAGAAAGAGACGGTTTATCATGAAGACAGCAGGGAAAGTTGTGCGAAAACAGACGGACAGGACGAGGTCCGGGACGTCGTTTTGCACGAAGGGTCACGAATGAGCGAAGCTGGTGTCAGTCAAGACGAGGCAGAGTTGACAGAGGGCGTCTGTCAGAATGGCCAAGGTTGTAGCTTTTTCAGCGAAAGTCATGAAGGTGAGAAAGGTCAAAGTAGGATGGGCAACAGACAGAAAGGCAATGGCCGCCGGCAAAATAGAAGCAAGAAGGGTCAAGGTCAGGCATGTAGCTCCAGAAGCAATGGAGACGTCACTGCATGTGGAAGTAGCGGAGGCGGTGACGATGACAGGGGCAAGAAAGATGATGACAGAAACAAGGATACAGGATTGATGGATCTAAGGAAGAAAAAGAAGAAGAAAAAGAGGAAGCAGAAGACAGCGGTTCACACAAAGGAAACAGGGGGCACCCACAACGTGGGAAGCGAGCCAGCTTGTGAAGAGTCGGAACCAACGGACAACATTAACCCCAGGTCAAGCCGCACGGCTACTGGCCCTCCCGATGACCAGGTGTGCCGTGACAGGACGGGGGATCGTGCAGATCTGCCAACAACATGTTCAGTATCGGGTAAGACTTTTGCCAGTTTGCCAGTACGACTCACAGAGCGGAGCAGAGCACACCCACCCACAGGAGAGGGGGGAGAGAGAAAGAGAGAGAGAATGGGGGATAGGGGAGGAGAGAGCGGAAGGTAGAAGATCATTCAAAAACTTGCATCCAGCTGTGAAGCTAGAAGTGCTTATCACCCAGAATTGTTTTCCATGTACAAAGCTGAAAGCTTGAAAGCTAACTTTTGCCCTAGACGCATGTTCTAGTTCAGGTCTGCGTAACCGCCCCTAAAATCCGAGGATTGGCTCTTAGCTCACTTTGCTTTGTTAACCACAGTCCCTCCGCTTTACGATCGGGCACTGTCTCACTCATGTCTGCACCTGTCTGTCAGTTTGATCTCACCACCAGCACGTCATGCCATATTTCGCCTGATAGACTGAAATTGTAGCCTACAAGATGCCTTCTTCTCTCCCCCCCCCCATTCAGCTGTCTTCTTTTTCTTCCTGTCTTTAAAGACCAACAGCCCGAAGACCCAGGGACCCTGAAGACCCAGATGTCTGTCTCCCTGCAATCTCAAGACGTGGACTACGCGAGCCCTTCTGGAGAAAGCAGTGAGGTAGGTTACGTCAGTAATCCCATGACTGGGTGATGATTGATTGATGATGATTTACGATTGATGAAGACGCTTGCTTTTGCTTCTTCTGTTACTCTCCTGGTGGTTGTGGCTCACCTTTCCAGGGTAGGATTGAGTCCCTGTGTCGTTCCCACTGCCACTCGATTCCTAAAATCTATTTATTTCTAGCTTTGGTAGTTTACTTTAGGTGTTATTTATTTAGTTTTATAAATTTGCATTTTAATTTTACTTCGCTACTCTGCACAATTAAGTTTTCCCTATAATCTAATAGTTATAGGCAATGTATTTTGTACCCCTTTTGAACTTTGTAGATATATCTAATATCTGGTTAGCTATTTACTACCTGCATTGTGAGTTCCATTTTACATTGCAATTCTTTTAAGATCCAGGAAGTATAGATGTAGAGCGGGACTGCAGTAGCAGTGTATGCGTGATGCTAAGTCTGTCCCCACTCTTTGGACCTTCGTAAATCAGATGGTGTTCACCAGTTAATCTTATGCTGTTACTCCGGTTTGGTTTTCTGCTGGAATAGAATAGACCTTACCCGGTCACACTTGTGTTTATCTCCTTGTGCTCTTGGCTTCCTTTTTATACTTTTCATCCCTCTCCAGCTTTATCGCTGGTTTGATGGCTGATTTCCTCGCTTCTGCTAAAAAGGGTACGCTTATCTTAATGAATTGGTGGTATATGCTTTTATGGCCAGTCTATCTTCTTCCTAGTTTCCTTTGAT
Source organism: Lanistes nyassanus (assembly GCA_004794575.1). Taxonomy (NCBI): domain Eukaryota; kingdom Metazoa; phylum Mollusca; class Gastropoda; order Architaenioglossa; family Ampullariidae; genus Lanistes; species Lanistes nyassanus. The sequence goes on from SMGT01005969.1 coordinate 66,527, forward strand.
TCTTACATGGGAAGGTGTCTGTTTAAAAAGGTTAGGATTTCTTATACTATGTCTGTTCTTTCGGAGGTGTTGGACATGCTTCTTCTGTTGCAATTTTCCTACTGTTTAATGCTGTCGGCCTTAGTAGAGGGCGTATTGCTAGGAGTTCTTCTCCGAATATTCATGGATGTGTGAGAAGCAAGTTCGGCTGCCATGCTGGTGTCTTTGAGGGTCCTGGCGGGTAGATGGTTGGATCGCGCTAGACGTAATATATATATATATATCTGGGAATGGTCTTTGTGAGTAGCGTTGGGTTTATCTTTGAATTCTGATACTATTTTGCTGCGGTGCATTCCTTTAATGTACTTGGTGAGATCTTTGTCAACCTGTGGAGGTTATAATATCCAGGGTGGGCAGTAGGGGGGGGGGGTGTTGGGATTTGGGAATATATGCGTGGTACGGAGCTTTGATGTTAGTTTCAAGCCTGCTGTTTTCTATTTCCTGACCATTTAAATGGATTATTGGATGAGGCGTGCGTTGTTCTGTGCTGTTGACGTGTGCTGTTGACGTGTGGCTCTGAATGGATGATTGTTATCTTGTACATTGCATCTTGTAGATGCAGTTGCTGTCCTCTCCTTAATTATTAGTTTACATGTTTTTGTCCTGTCCCTGCCAGCACTGCTAGAATTGGGATCTCACCGGGACAGCTGGTACTGCTTGTAAGGCCGTACCCTGTTCAGATTGGAGTTTCACTGTGACTTGAACTAAGGTGAAGTAAGAGGGGAGTTTCACATCACAGTCTTTGGTGACGGTGACATTACGTGAGCTTGGTAGAGGTTAAGTAGCAACTTTGGATTTGTACCCCAGCTGTTCACTGTGGCTGATCTCATTACGCTTATCGCCTATTTGGTCTGAGTTTCTACTTTTGTTAATGCTTTATGCTGGTGCGTTTTGGAGAATTTCCTGGGTTATCAAGTCAGAGTGGGAACCTGATCCTGGATTTTTAGATTTTAGCGCATGTTCTAGTTCATTCATAGACATTTGAGCGAGCGGTTCATTTGCAAGGATCTTCGTGGTTCGGTGGAAGCAAAACCTTCTTTCTGCTTAAAAAATGTTTCCTACATTCAGGGTCTAAATTTGAGTTTGAGCTGGCTTCTTAAAATGTTTCTACCAGCAAGGTTGCTTTTTCAGGATTTGTTTCATATCTCTGTTAACCCTCTGTCAGGGCAGGCATTGAAGTCCTTGACTCTGGTTCAGTCCTGTGAATTTTTTCCAGCTGTCATTTAAGTTTGTACTTTTATTGATTCCAAAGATTTATGCCATTCTTGTGTTTTTGCCATTCTTCATTTGCTACGGGTTTTGCTTTTACCTCTTCTAGCCTTTTTAAAAAATATATTTTATGGGTTTTTCCCCGATTTTAAATTTGCGTTTGTATAGTGTAGTGTAGTGAATATAGAATATTTTTATAGAGAGGGGACATTTGGCAAAGTGCCAACGAAAGTGTTAGCTCTTTAAATCACTACAGCCTTTCCTCCAAGCGGCAGTCACTTGTTTTTCTTGAATATTTTCACTACAGCCTAGTAAAGTTCGCGGAATTCCTTATGGTGCACTTTAGTTTTTTCCAGTAGTAAAACTTTTACCTTTAAATGAGTTTCAGTAGAATGTTCTTCTGAGAAAGCAAAAAGAAATGAATGTAGGTATAGCCAGTAAAGGATTATTGAAGTTTCCATCATTTCCTTTCATTCTTACGTTCAGCCATGTTAGGCTACATCGAAAACACAATTAGCGATATCTTTTTTCTTTTGTTCTCTTCTATAATTAAGCTATTGATGTCCAAAAGAATTTGAAATTCAACGTTTTACTCTTCTGCGTATTTCAGGAGCTGAAGCTCCCTTTACAATGCCGGGAGGATGTATCCAGTAAGTTGCTTACCTCCCCTTCTGGTTTTCATTTTCTCCTGGTTCTTCGCCGCATCCTCATTCGTGATGTTGTCACACGTGTTTTTGTTGTTTTGGTTACGTCACACAAATTGTGTCCATATAGTTCCTAAGCTTCGTTAGCCTGATTACTGAAATTTTCATTTAAACATGCTCACGGCTTTGAGGAGCAGATTTATTTTACTTCAGGGATGCAGTATCAGCGTTGCGGTTGGCAGCCCTCGTCCGATCACGATGAAAGGGTGACCTTCGACACTACAAAGGGGGCCTCGGGTCCCCATGCGACCTCCCCACCCGTCGACACCTCTGGCGCTAATGACGTCACACAGGAGGTGAGCAGGATTCTTTCCGGATGCTATGTAGGGCTGGCTGTAGGCGAAGAGTTTGCCTGGTTGGACAGTAAGAAAGAAAAAATGAACAGGGATTCTAAAAAGCACTGTTTACCATGTCATTAATATATTTTATGACGTGTAAAACATTGTTAGTATAGACATATGTTGTCAAGGGTAACTAGAAGCACTGTTTACCATGTCATCAATGCAAAATGTTTTTAGTATAGACATAAGCATTATATTTATCAACTCTGTAAAATGTTTCGTTTTATATGTTGTAAATTCTTCCTTTTTATTTAGGAAGCAGAGTTAAAGTTACCACAGCAGTGCACAGAAGATTTGGCATGTGAGTTTTTATTCTATTCATTCACTTCATTTTCTTGTAATTCTCCTTCTCATCATCATCATCAAGAATGGCAGAGGAGGAAATTGTCCCTTTTATTATCAGACAAAGAGCTATAAAATCTGTTTGTCAGAAGAAATTTTTTTATTATTTTTTAAAAAATGGTCTCGTCTCGACCTCTCTACAAAATAATTACCGAAAAAAGTCATGATGAAGACAACGCAATTTGTTCTCTTTCACCCTTATGCCTAGGTAATTGCACATTTAGTTTCTACGAGCGAAGTAACCATTTTATTTAACCCTTAACAAAACCTGCGTCACAGTTTTGTTTCCTTCACTTTCAAAGCACAGAAGAAAGAGACGGTCAACATTTGTCGTTTGCTGGAAAAGTATGTTTTATTTACACCTAACACGTTTAAACATCTTCACGTAGCTATTAGGAATAGAAGAAAGAATTAGTCTGCAAATGTCGCTATTTTTGTCGGTACTGCCAGCTTACTTTGCCCAAGAATAAGTATTTTAAGATTATTTTATCAGTTTCTTGTTACGGCTAATAACTCATCCATGAAATGAAGACTTGAAATATATCATTAATACCGTTTAAATGCATTACAAAGGATTTGCTTGCGTGGAAGAGCTTCGGCAGCGTTTTCAGTGATTCACAGCCTGTTGAATGTTACTCTGTGCAGGTAACATTAGCAAGAGTTCCACTGCCGGCGCCGATGTTGGCCGACGTCACAACGCAAGCGACAGTAGGAGAGCTGGGGTAAGGGAGATAATAAAGTATCTGCTCAATTCAAATCTCATTTTCTAACAGGCAATATGGTTTGGTATGCTCGCTAGCCCACTCACTCATTCATCAACCAGCCACTCAAGAAAGTAATTTTCATTGGATCAAATAATTAATTGTTAGAATAGAAGACATAACACAAATAAATCAATTGGAACCAATGGGATTTTTTCAGCATTCACCGATGAACATCAGGAATAGTGTCGTGTTGGTCGAAAAATGTCAGCAAGACCTGGGTAAGTACCAACATTTTTCTCAGCACACCGTGGTCCTTGTCCTTGCCAGACTATCAGAATTATACCTCCTGGGGTCTGATTTTCACATAGCCACTAAACGATATAGAAGCCGATAAAACAGGTGTAGTTGTATTACCAGTAAAGAGATTATTCCATTTTTGCAGTGGCGTATCTGGATTAGAAATCTTGTACCAAAGATTATATACAGATTACTACAAGTCTTCTAATCCATGTATCGCACCGTCAGACGGACTAACCGGCGTGTATGTCATATATGATCTTTCCTGTGCTTGATGTGAACCTCAACACCAGCAACATGACACGGTAACGGGCAGCACAAGGCACGGAGCTGTCAGCAGGTTCTTTGGGTGCACGAAGACAAACTCAGTCGAAAGTATAAATGCGTACGCTTGGGTTTGGTTTAAGTGAGGTTTGTGCTAGAAATGAATAAGGTGAAGGTCAGAGTTTTCGTAAGTCATGATCACTTACTTGGTCTTCTAGCTTCGTCCTTCACCTTCATCTAATTCGTCCCTCCCTTCACGTGCACAGCCATCTTTAAGGCCGGTTTAGACGCCTTGGCCCCGTGGCTGAGATCGTGTGACCCTTTCCTCTGATGTTCGTAACAGCTGCTGGCAGGGTTTCAAGGTTTCAAGGTTTCGAAAAATAGAAAGCCATTCTATCAGCCCAAAACCTTGAGCAGGACCCGTTCCGAGCTGGTTCAAGACTTGAAAAGCGTTTCAAGGCGTTTCTAAGTATCAACTTTGAAGCGTGTAAGCCGGCCCTTATCCTAACACCGCGTGGGTGGGTGAAGGGGATTGGGGATGGAAAGACAGACGAGTCGAAACCAGTGATCCTTGTCACCGTGTCCGTGAAGAGGCGTCTTATTGTAGCGTTATAGCCATCGACAAACTAAACGAGCGACCAACAAGCAAGGGATGGAACTAGCGAACGAACTAATGAAAAGAAAAATGAACTAAAGCCCGTAGATAGCATCTGAACAAAAGAAAGAGGGTAGGAGGGTGTTATAAACAAATAAATAAAAATAAACTGATGTATATAATTATTTTTTCTCCCACAGGAAAAATCGAGTTTTTGCAGCAGGAAAACCGATTCCTAAGAAGAAGGTACCTCTGCCACAAGTGCTCTACCAACGACTTTACCCTGATTCTCTGTCCGTGCGGCCATCTGCTTTGTCACCCGTGCGGCCACAAGCAGATCCTGTGCCCCGTCTGTGACGTGACAGTGGAGCTGGAAAACAGGGCGTCTTTCTTTCCATAGTAACCGGTTTCAGGAACCGTCCACTTGTATTGTATCCGTGGCTCAAGATCCCAAAGGCTCAAAATCAAAACAAAAAGAAAGGAAAAGAAAATACGTCACTTTGTTTCCCAGAAAAATATTCCTGACACGTCTCACGACGTAATAAAGTGCTACACAGTCATCTCGGCTTCAGTAAAAGGCTGACATTATATGTTCTGAATGTGTACGCGTCTCTATTTTTGTTTAAATTCTACCAGCACAACGAAGCTTTACCGGACAAGGGATCTCTATAAGCACAAGGGATCTCTTTCAGTTTGCTGAGACTGGCCCAGTTCAGTAAAGGACTGATTAGTACTGTTAAACTTTTGTAACAAAGGGAAAAGAAAATGCTTTGCGTGAGCTTCGAAAGTTTTAGGCGATTAAAAACTTCTTAAATGATCTTCAGGATGATGTTATGCATATACGTACAACACCTGAACGTATAATTTTTGACGAACACCTTTTTTTGACTGTAACAGTTTTGTAAGAGATCCGGTGCTTGATGATTTTCTTAATGGCTAATACGTATCTTATATGCTTGTGCACAAGTTTTTAAAAAAGCACAATTTGAATCCATTATTCCAATTTTTTTAAAATGCACATGCCTAATAGTAAATTGTGTAAAGGTTGAAACACGAGCTATCATAAGTTTGTAAAACATTGGCTTTGATGTCAGCAATCTGTACATTCTACCAATGGATCAATGGAAGGTATGTGTGTACTAATTACGCTCTCTTTATCGTTCTAATAGTCATCTTTTAAAAAATTCTAATATTTTTAGGGTTAATTATCAGCTTTGTGTTTGTGTCTAACGCTCACAGCCGCCAGTGTGGCGCGGTGTCAGGAGAGACGGTTACCGCTAGCGACCTAGCAGCAAGGTGCTGTACTGTAGACAATAATGTGCTGAGTCATGTTCTTTTCTTTTAAACGTCGGTGTCTTCTAGTAGGATATTTACAAATGTTAACCACTAATCACAACTATGACTCTACTCCCTGTCCGCTCTCTTTTGATAGTGAATTCAGTAAACTTCTTAATAGATTAGATCAGTTGCTGGGCGAATTTGTCGCCAGTATCCGTTTATCCGAAACAAAGTGCATTCCAGCTGAATGAATCGCTTTTCTGTCCAGTTTATTTTCTTTGACACTAACACAAACAGCAAAATGCTTTCCAATATTTCACACGTATCCATCTGTTTGTATGTACATCATTAATTTTTACTGATTTTGTTGTCAACTAACAAAATGTTTTGCTGCACTTTTGCCGAGTGGCTGCTGCTGCTGCTGCTGCTGCCTGATGGTGTCCAAGGCCCCCTCTCACTCCATATAAACACGTATCGAGACCCCCGCGTTATACCACGGACTGAATAGCTCTGCGGGTAGTGCTGCAGACTAGCGGGTGAAAGTTTTACTTGCTAGTTCGAATCCAGAAAGGGCCAAGGATTATTTCCTGGAGTTAAACACTGTGCAAACACCATTTAAATCGGCCATCCCAAAGAACTTGAAACTGTCTGTCCCCTTTGGCCATCTTACTGCAGCTATCAGTCTGGTGGTTCTGTCAGTGCATAGTTTGGTAATAGGATTCCATCCCTTCATAGCGCGAAATCATCGAGAGATGGAAGCCTCGTCCCTTTAACATTACCCTGTGATGCCACAAGACACGCTGTCAGCTGACCCCAGTCACCCGGGTAGCAGCAGTCTATATTTTCCCTCTTCAGTTTGAGACGAGATGTCCGAGGAGTTTTCGAAAACAACTTCACCATCACAATAACGCATATTTTTCTCTCATTTTTTGTCGTGATTTGTTGCTGTTGTAGATTCTCAACTTGTATATTAATTGAAAAAGCTGTAAAATATATTCTTAAACTACAAATATTCTTCACGCAAGGAATTGTGTTTTCAAGCTTTAGATTCTTTTGTATTTTTCGTAGTTAGATAATATCCACAATAAACTAATACATTTGAAGAGCAAGAGTTTATAAGATATGTATGCGGGATGGGTGTTGGTGATGCATGTTTTCTGACGTACAAATACCCATGTTGCCATATTTATGCATTCGTTAAAAGCAGATTCGTGTCTCTCATACCTTTTCCGCTCCATCCCGCTAGTTTTCCTTATGTATCAGATTTTCATATATAAATATACAGATATACTGCTAAAAAATGAAAGACCATTGAAAACAGCACGCTCTGTGTACTGCCAAAACACAAACTGGCAGTCACAATGAAACGTAAGTGTTCGTTGTTCATCATGTAATGACCAGCAGCAGAATTACTGGGCTATTTTCATTGAAACAGCAACATTCCCTGCCACGAAGGACACCAACCACGTGTACAAACGTCAGAGCACGTGCAGCACAGAATGACCAATTTTAAAAATCATCTGTGCCCTCCACTGCCCTGAACGCAAGCAAGGCACCCTAGTCACATGGAATGTTCCGTGGGTCATTTGCGGGATCCCCTCCCACTCCTCCTGAAGCAAAACAAACAGCCTGATAAGGTCACCTGGTGGTGGGTGGACAATGGCAGTCGAGTTGCCTTGCAGATGCTAATGAGGTGTTCCGTGGGTCATGCTCATTCTTCCCCAGGCTGCCTCCTGTGGTGTTCATGAACGGGCCAGCACTGATTTCCACGCACGCGTGAAGCAGGGTGCATCCAAATGTACGGCTCGGATGCTGTGTTCTTGCAAATTACAGACGTCCGTCACCTGCCTCCCGAAGTCCAGCTGGTCTTTGAATTATTTTGAGCAGTATACATGCGTGTGTGGTGCGGATATGTGGGTTGATAAAACAGGAATGTAACAATCACGGTTCGTGCATTGTGATGGCGATTATACTGCTGTTACTGGCGGCAAGTATTTTAGAGAAATTTAATTTCAGACTAATGGAAACTTACATTGTCGCTACCAGCTTCTTTCAGTTCACATTTGAGGTAAGACTACTTATTTGCAAAATGTACACAAATCTCACACACTCACTCACGCCTGTTTATACGAGTACAAAAACTATGTAGACCACAGTTTATTTAACATTTAGGATCTAGTTTCAAAGTACCCCAGATGAAGCCATGTCGAAAAAAAATCTTGCATATTGTACATTTTCTTCTGGAACAACAAAGATAACTACAACAAAAACAATCAATAACCACAAGCCATTGTAAGCAACACTCGGTCACAGAACAAACACCTCACAAAATATCCAGTAAACCCATCCTCCTGAGAAGCCCAAAGCTGAAGTCTTTTACCTATCCAGCACACGCCTACTGAAGAGAAATTGTTACCTGTTACCCGAAAGAGGCTCCAGCAAACTAATGATTCAAATAACGAACCCCAAACAGGAAAACTGAACAAACGTAGCATCTCCAGCTAAAAACAACCAGTGCAAAACGAACACGAAGGGTCCCTCTATAACTAGGAGACACGCTGCCTTAGAAAATACTGTCAGCGAAACGCGAAAATGCTTTTGCCTACTGTAGACGCGCGACAAGATTTAAGCTTCGTAACGATCTGTAGGAAAAACTCTTTGCTTTAAACTCGGAAACTCCAAAGCGGCTGTCCCAACAACCGTTGTCACCAGACCAACCAGAAGTTTCCTCAGAATCTACTGTCGTTACAACTGTCGGCAAAGTATGAACAAGTCGTAGGTAGACAGAGCGTGAAAAGAGAGGGTGGGTGCCGGATAGCTCTGTCGGTGCAGCTCAGGACTGGCTTATGGAAGGTTGCTGGTTCAAATTCAGAAGTAGGAAATTCTGGAATTAAACGCTGTGTAGACTCCATGGAGATCCCCAGAATATTTAACTGTCAGTCCGCACTGGCCATTTTACTGCAGTTATCAGTATGTACGTGGTTCTTTCAGTGCTGCTTCAGCTTAATATTAGATCGCCATTTCTCTACCGTCTCCCACTCCCAAAGTGCGAAATATCCGCGAGTTCTGAACTCAGCAGCTTTTTTCTTCGCAACCCGATGTCAGGTCAACCATTAAAGTTTCCGAAGCATCATCTGCGGTCACACAGAATGAGGCGCTGTCACGTGGTACAAACCTACAACAGACCTACACCTGCGTCAGCGGTCAGAATGGAAACAGCTGTTGTTGCAGAAGACCTCTGATCTGACACAGTCCCCTCCAGGCACAACACAGGCTCGGGTCTTTGTCGCACCAGCCTTCCTGCAATTCCCCACAAATTGCAATTTGAAGTAGACGTCGCCTATAGTTTCCGGCCCAGTGGCTAAGACACACACCTGTTTCTCCTGTAACAGTCGGTACTCGAACCACACGCTCTTTGCGCTGCGAGTTTTCCTGTTCACCATATTGCTGCTCAGTGTGTGTGTGTGGGAGGGGGAGGGACGGTGGGTGTGTGGGTGTGCATGCCTGTGTGTGTAGTGGTGGGGGCTCGAGATTACCGAAAAAAATGTTGAGGGGGTCTCGTCGAATATAAAACGCAAATGGCAGCATGCGCTGGTGCCTGGAGAACAGGTTGAAACAAGTTGAATAAAGGCTTGCCAAGACTTTAGTAGAAAGTCAAAGTTCAGTTGGCTTTGCAAGAACAGTACGATGGAATTTCAAAGAGGTTGAACTCCAGCTGTCCTGACCGGACGCACAGCAACGTGACCAAACTGTTTTCTTGTCGACACGTGCCTGAACAGCCAGTAACACTGGTCCTGAGATCGGAAACATGGCCTTTATATCAGTGAGTGGTCACAGTAATGGACAACAATTTTAAAAAAACAAAGTATGAGTGAGTGAGTGAGTGAGTGAGTGAGTGAGTGAGTGAGTGAGTGAGTGAGTGAGTGAGTGAGTGAGTGAGTGAGTGAGTGAGTGAGTGAGTGAGTGAGTGAGTGAGTGGGTGGGTGGGTGGGTGGGTGGGGGGGCGGTCTTTGTACCTAAAAAACTATGTTGATATTCCGATCTGCTTTTAAGAAAGCTTATTCCCCTCTTTCGCTGATAGAATAAAGTAATCCCATAATATTGTTAACAATTTCATATGTCTTCATGCAAGTGATATGACAAACAGTCAATGTAATGGCCACTATTGTTTGATGCTATTTGGGATATCTGCGAGTGTGTCTTTGAAAACAGAAGCTTCGCCATCAGCAACAATACTAATACCCAGCCTTTCCACAATATCTGAAAACTAAATATTCTTCTTCCTGACCAGAAAACGGATTTGCAAATGAAGGAAGTCAAGACTGCTTATCCTCCCAAAAGTATTCCACTCACGTTTCACACGTCCCGACGTGCGCCGTCTGGTACAAGTTGTTGTAGGTTATCACGTTGCACTGGGTTCCGGAGGCGGTTGTCTGTAGCCCAGATATATTCCGAAACGATCTGTATCTAATGGAGAATAACGTTTATATTCCGAAACGATCTGTATCTAATGGAGAATAACGTTTATATTCCGAAACGATCTGTATCTAATGGAGAATAACGTATATATTCCGAAACGATCTGTATCTAATGGAGAATAACGTTAAATGTATCAGAAAAGTACAAGAAAAACAGGTGACAGTCTTTTTCTTCGGTTTTGTTGTTTGCGGTTTTTCGTCGTTTTTGTGTCGTCCTGATGAAGGGGTAGTGCCCCGAAACATGTAGATTGTCTTTGTCTTTGTCATGTCTTAGCTTGGTCCAGTTCCCTTGTTAAATGTATCCTTGTAGTTACAAAAAGACTTTGTATTTCAACAATCGAAACGATTAAGTAAGAAAACTAACATTTGAACCTACGTTATCACTAATGTAATCAAGTCCTCCTAGCAAAGCTACATTAGCAGAAAATATTCAAATGTTAGAATAATAAATTGAAAGTTTGAGGTCAAAGATATATGTAAAGCTTTTTAATTGTGTCAGTTGAAAGTTCATGGGAGAACATGATATGCGATGCATATCGCGACTAAGAGAGATGGAGAGAGAGAGAGTGTGTGTGTGTGTGTGTGCGCGCGCGCGCGTGCGTGCGCTTGTATGTGTGTGCGTGCGTGGATGCGTGCGTGCTGGGGGGATATTTATCAGATTTTCGGGGAATGGAAAGCGATATTTCTGAACACAAACGTCTGAACTGATAGGACATTGTGAGACTGTACACTTACTGTTTAACAGGCCATGCATGGACTAACTTATCTTTTGTGATACAAAAACGATATGACATGCTTTGAGCATCCACCTGTCTAGCTGTGCGTGCAGTCGCGTGGAACTCACGTTATGCAGCAGCGGTCGAAGTCCGAGAGACCAAGGGTATTGGTACTGGCCAGGAAAAACTGATTGTTCAGGCCGTTCACCTTAGAAGCTTCGAGTGTGACGTGCATGCATTTCTTGGGATTGGCTTTACAGTTGAGCTGATAGATCTCACGCGGCGTGTAAAACAGTCGCTTGAAATACCTCCCGATCTGTGGTTCCAAAAAAGGAAAAGATTTTCTTTAATAATTCATCCTATAAAGGACGCCATTCCACTGCGATTATCCCTCCAGGTCTCCTAAAACGAAAACCTGGCCGAATAATAACGTAAACTTTAGTTTCAATCTTTCGTTGAACGAAAAATAAACTATTTTTTTTTTACTAAGGTCTTAGGACAGTACAGTCCCTAGGTTGCATGAATTGCAGTAGGCGCCTTTATCATTTCCACACACGAGCTGTCTATAGATTTCAAACGTGTTTAAGCACAATTTCGCGCAGTGGAAGATGGTTTTCGCGTATGAGAACAGACAATCTAGCACTCCGCAACCCAGTCCCGCAACTTAGTTTCACCCACCTCTTGGTACAGAGTTACGTTTTCGGTGCCCCCGCACGACTTGATGGTGCACGAACTCTTGTCTTCTTTGTCTGGAGACCATTCCCCTACAGGCACCGTGGGGCTGTCCAACACAGCAAAGTCATGAAGGGCTGACGGCAGATCGTCTGGCGATCTTGTGCCCACGGCTGCTGATGGACTCCACGGGGGCCTCAGTATCATTAGGGCAGTCACGAACAGCCAGCAGATCTGAAATCATCATCATCATCATCATCATCATCATCATCATCATCATCATCATCATCATCATCATCATCATCATCATCTGCTGTGTCCGTGGGACTGTCTCTCCTGATCTCCGACAAGCCCAGACCCAAACAGGATTCCGAAACATCTGCTTTGCTCTACGTGTTGTTTTGGAGTTTCTGTGCGTGCACCTCTGTGTGTGTAGTTTCGCTGTTTTCACTGAGTTGTTTTTTTGCCCTGACCCGTGCCATAAAAGCGGTTAGAGATCGCACTTATAGAATGTTGACGATACGAGGATCTGGCTGAAATCAGTGTATGCGCCTAGTCTGTAGGGCTGCCCGTTTGCTTGTCTGTCCGAGCCCATCCATGTGTGCTGTCATATGCCAGCTGTGGTGACTCAATATGACACAAAAACACAATATGACCAAACTGCGTCATACTGTATACGGAGCCTGCATGACGTGACACAGTGAGTCATGATTGTGTAGCTATTCCTACACAATGTGATGCAGACCGGCCCATATCCTAGGTACCTCTACTTTTGTTGCCCGAGACATTCAGTTATTCTGTCGGTAGACATAACTATTTTCGAGATGAGAAGATTCTGCCGCCATCGCGAGACGACTAGACCACTGCCACAGAAAGATTTGAGCACAGTTACTAGTCGACTTAACCCTCATCAAGATTTGACTTTTCGTCCTGACCACCATGACGAAAGGGCCCAAGCCGTTTTGAGATTCTACTCGACCACTGTCTCTAGTCCACTCGTCCACTCGATCCCTGTCAGGAGACGACTCGACTACAGCCCGGAGTGAATTCAGTCATTTGGTCACGGCCATTTGTCGACTCGACTATAGTTTAGAGACTCGTTCACTCGTGCACGATCACAAAAGGATTCAAACCATAGCTAGTGAAGGGTAGATCTCAAGGATTTAGCAACAAAATGAGAGCCGCACAGATTATTAATTTTTTGTTTCATTTATTACATTATAAAAATTTTAGGAGAATTTGACAGCTGAATCGGAGCCATAAGACTGAATACCTCGAAAATCTTAGGTATAGATGAACAACATGAGGTTGACATAAAGCACTTGTTTTGATCGAACATTAGCCATGCACATCCATTGATAGGACATTGTGAGACTGTACACTTACTGTTTAACAGGCCATGCATGGACTAACTTATCTGTTGTGATACAAAAACGATATGATCCGCATAGTGCCATAATATTATTGCAGCCAACGGACACACATCCACTGATAGAACAGAATGCATGGGACTCGTAGATTCGAAGTTTGTGTGAAGTTTGGGTGGTTTTATTACTAACAGAATTGTTCCAGCATGCAAGTGGATGAACAGATATTTTCTTAAGAAATGTGTAACTTGTCTGTACATGTGTTTGTTCCTGTGAGACTCTAGTTCAAAAGAAAAAAATTATAAATAGTGTTTGTTATTTCGGTTCGCTGACTTACTGGTGAGATATTAAACTGCAGAAACATGGGAGGTATCGTTTTTATTTCACATACCAATGGTATGAACGGGGCTGATGTTGAGACACAATAGGACGCAAAACCCCTACATCACTCAAACTGTCACATTGTGCAGGGAGCGCGCACGTTACAACACACATAGCGAACCGAAGTTACTCGTGGAGGCTGGAACAATTCTTTTAGTAATAAAACCATCCAAACTTCACACACACACACACACACACACGAACGAACGAAGATATAGAAAGGAAGTGTGAGAGAGATACATGTAGACGGACAACCAGCAGCACACACACACAGACAGGAAGACTTACAAATATGCAGACTGCGACATCTTCGTCTGACAAAGAAAATATATCCTTGAAGCTGTGCTAGACGAACCACGAAAATGTTTAAAATGGAAACGTGTGAACATCGCGTAAAACAAAGTGAACCTTGGCATCCTACCTTCATCACTCCTTTATTTTTTAAAAGAAACTCAAAGCCACGAGTGCTACGGTTCTGTAGCGTAAATGGCGACGTTTGATTTCGATACTTTTCTTTGCACTTCCCAACAGAACGAGGGTCAGAGCTGAACAAGCTGTGGGTGGCACGTGATCCAGCACTGTTAGTAACAATCGCTCCAGCTCCCGCCCTCGGCAAATGACTGTCCGTGTATCCTACCCTCTCTATTTATTCCAAACCCCAGCACACCGTGTGACCTCCGTTTAATTTTTTCCAATACTCCCAGCCTTCTTTGCCATTCCCGCATCCGCGCTGATTCTAGTTCTGTTCTTTTCAAAATCCAGCTTCGTGACCCCATACCTCCGAAACGTGAGCGCGTTGTTTACGCTTGAATAAGCTGGCAGCTATATATATTCGTTTGAAACTGTTCGTAAAGGGTATAATGGCTTTTACCATGTCAAAGTTTTGGTTTGGCGAGTCAAGACTTTACTCAGCTATGAAATGTGCGTCCTAGTTCATCTCCTGTGGGCATATATGAGTGTGTATCTCTCTCTCTATATATATAGTTATGTGTATTAACGCACACATACGTACACAGGGCCTTGTTAGGCAAACAACACACACTCGACCGGCCGGGAACTAAATGCTTTTGGGAAGGAGTCAGCAAATAAAAGGCTACACGCTTCACGAAAATGAGGTCGGACAAACTTCCAGCCGCACCTAGAACAAAAGCCGTTGACAATCTCTGTCTTGGTCCGCTGTGAAGCAACCTACTGTCGGGGTTTTGCCAGGCGGGGAGTGTCGGTGATCCCTATGTTTAAGCAGAGTGGTTTATGAATCGTGTCATCTGCGTTTGCATCATTTCTCTCCCCAACGTTTGTTTCCACTCTTCCCACCTGTCCTTTTCCTGCGTTCTCTCCCCTTTTCACCTACACTCTTCCTTCTCTCACCTCTCGCCCTCTGCATTCTCTACTTTAATCTCTCCCAGACTGCCTGTCAATCATTTCACTGTGTGTATGTTTGTTATGTATGGCTTCTTTTCAGATTAACCTTTATCGCATTTCACATTTTCGTATTTTCACACGCCGAGAACGTATTATAAGAGACCTATTTTCTTTCCTACCTAGAAATTTTTAATGAAGAAAAGGGAACCTGAAAGCATAGATTTCTGCCACCCCCACCCATCCGTGTTTATTATAAAAGTCTGACCAATGCGTTTCTCATTTCAGTATGATCATGATGACTGTTTCCTCATCGGATAAACGTTTTTAATTATTTTTTTCGGAGAACTGAGTTTGTAAAAGTGGGAGTTCTATTCTACATGTAAACGCAGGTATTCACACACGTTGACATCTTTTCCTACAAATGAAAGTAATTGCTAGCCAGTGGATACCTGTGAAGTGTACCGCATCAATGTGTGTATAAGGCTGTGTATTAATAGATGTTAAAATGTCATAATAAAAAACTATTAGTTTTAGGGAGTCAACGGATTAGATTTTTTCGGAGGGGGGGGAGGAGAAAGAAGCCAGCAGATGAGTCCAGCAGCCCCCTCCTGGAGTGAGCTGCCCCTGGCTACCCATGTGAAATTTACGGAAACTTTAATGCATGCGAACAATCACCCTTTATGGCCCTGACAACTATTTGCTAATATGGACTTTAATAACCTGTGTCGCCCCCTGGCATTTCGCTGACAGTTGACGTGTGCTTCCAAGTTTATGACTTGTTTTGTGGACTAGAGAGAAGCCTGGGCGTGTTTTATGACTTCACGAAACTCTACAGCTTGGACACATTTCCAAGCACGCAAGCCGATGTCAGTCGATATTTTAAAGCCATGCAATAGTGATCGCACAAGTATAGGCTATCGGCCGAGACTGCTTTACATGCTGCGAACTCTAACTTCCTTCCATAGCTGACTACATACATCTGAGATTCCGCAGTCATTTTAACTCCATGAGTTTTGGCCCCCAGCCACAGCTAAAACGTTTTTCGTCTTATGTTCTCTCAGGCATGTAAATGGGACACATTTTCCTTGAGTTCAATCATCACTTTGCAAGTATACATAAAACCTGAATAGTTTATTCTGTGTAGATACCAGACATCTTTCAAAACATTTTCTGTCCTACCATTTTCTTAACAGAACCCCATTATGCAGCACTCGACACCCCCTTTAAAAGCCCCCTTTTTATGGATTTTAGATGGCAACGGCCCTTTCAAACTCAGAGTCCGAAGCGATTAATGCGAACAGTGCAATGAGTTAAGAACCACTTACAAACCACGTACAGCTAGTTTCTGGAATACTTATCACTGCAGAAGATCTGTACCACTGTTTTTATAATCAGGCATTGTCAGCAAAACCTCGCTGAATGTCTTTCTTTTCATGTAAATGGTGTCCTGAAATGAGCCGAAGAAGGAGGGAAGGAAAGAGTGACAGAAGAAAGGATCAAACAGACAAGTAAGGATTTTCTGAGATGGATCATACAGAACTACAAACTGACATACTAAACAGAACTCAGACACATTTTGCAATTCAGATTGATATTTTCTTTTTGAATCTTCCTTCCTTCCTTCCTTCCTTCCATACATTGCACGAAATATACATGTGTGACCTGTCCTGAGATTTCTCCTCATACATCTTTGCTCTCGTTAGTATCTGCGCCACTCCACTCTCACTCACTCGCTCGCTCGCTCGCTCGCGCGCAGGCAAGCAAGCAAGCACGCACGCACGCACGCACGCACGCACGCACGCACACACCCACAAACACATGCATATTTTAGTTTAAATGCGGATGAAAGGAAAGATCCTACAGGCTACCTCACCACCATACCTGCAAAATATCGGTCCCTCCTAGACACTTCCCCAGCTTAAACCAAAAAACCCACCCCGGACTATTTTAAGCTTCCATGTTGAGCGAGTCCCTTTGGGGTAATGCACAGATACGCTCCACGTCTACCGAATAACAAGTTAAAAAAAGAAAACGATCCCGGAAGTTAGGGTACTGACGATAAATCCTGCTTCAAATGAATGTCTTGTGTGTAATGACAAATCCACATTAATTTGCACCCCCTCCACCCTGCGTGGGAAGGCTGCAGGCAGTGACGTCAGAAGCAAGGGGAATTGCGGCTACGTAGGTGGATGAGAATGGGGGAGAAGTCTTTTATTACTAGTATTGGAACATGCAAAGATACAAATATTTCAGAATATTGATGACTTTATTCATAGAAATGTAATAGAATTCTACAATATTTACATTATCAGGGAAAAAAGCCCAAGAGGACCAATGTTTACGTATAAGCTGCTTTAGCGGAAGGGGAGATAATCAGTTTTTATGGTTATACCCCTTCATTGGCATGATAGCAACAATCTAAGCTCCCCATATCGTATCTACTGACAGTTTTTGCTGTGTCCGTCCTGTGTCTGTGCATCCGTCCACCTGGGCTTCCTGCGCTTACGGCATCCTGCTGGATTACCGAAACTTCTGCCTTGTTTCACAGCTTGCCCACAAATGTTTTCAACCCATTTATTGAATTATTATTCACAGTAACAGCTGAAAGAAGTCAGATATGTTTCTTCAGATGTGTTTCTGACACGACGCATTCCTTTAAACTCAGGAGGCCAACATGTCTGAATGCGCTGAGAAACAAATCTGAAAGACCTTCTGGCTGAAAAGAATACACTGCACGGATCTTCCAGATAATACCTGTAATACTGACATCCATTCTGGACTTCTTCTCGCGGTGTATGTGATGAATATTTCTTGAAGCGTCTTGAGTGTAGTAGATCTTCTCCTTGTTCCCTCACTGTAATAGGTAGTTCGTGTCTGGCATGCCCTCTGGCTGATACAATATCACTAAAGCGCCATCTCAAAGCCTCGAGAAATATGGCGCACAAGACTACTGGCTAATTAGTCTTGTCTGATATCATTTCATTTACATATCGCAAGTTTCAAAATCACACACCAATATGGTACTGGAGTAAGGGCGTGTGCGTGTGACGTTTGCTGAACAGAACCTGGGAGATGTCACGTTCCCCTAGAGTGACAGGAGTATGGTGAAGGCCACGCAAGGCAATGTATATACCAGTCCAAACTAGACATCGTGTGTGTCCTCTCTTGCGATCAGAGGGGGAAAAGATTTGATCAGTCTAGCTAAATTGATCTCTGTAGCACTGGGCATAAGACAGACACCTATACGTGTGTGAAGATTCTTTATTTTGTTCAGCCAACCACCTGTGATTGTCAGCTAGAGCATACTTTGAAAAGTAATGCGTTTATTATATTTTTACATCGAATCATATTTTTGCAATAGTTATTTGGCAATACATACAATATAGACAATATAAAACAACATGGCCTTAACCTAAATGGCGGGATTTTTGATGTACAAATTATCTATCAGTAAATAGCTGCTGAAAGCGATTCAACTTATTTATTTATATGCTAAGGATATACGCGTATATTGCAGTCGGTTTTATGTCTTCCCATTGTCAAAAGCATTAATTGTGTAAATAGCTGCCTTCAGCGATCAAGTCGGCTCGGGTATATTTACGAACGTGTTCAAGATATTTGAATAACATGTCCAACCCTTGTTGTGTTCCCATTGTCAAAGGCATTTGTGTCATGGCATAAAAGAAGTCGATTTCTACTCTGTTCCACTGCCAGTGGACTGTACCAGTCGTATATCATACCGGACCAAACTCCTCCGCCAGACAAAAGAGTTCTCATGTGCTGGCAGGATTTAAACAAGAAACAAGACACGCACACATTCAGAACATGGCATGTCATCATTTTCTAGAGCCAGACACGGCATCACGACGCATCGCCTGCCGGAAATGTGTGTTTCGTGGCAGCTCCGTGTCGAGTGGTCTATTCGCTGGCCCACCGGATGACTGTATAATCCTTGACACAGTTGGTAGGTGAGCGGAAGGAGTCAGTCCTCACGTGTGTGAAGTATTACCAATAGTTCCTGGGAGCTCGGAGCTCAGTTCGCTTTACAAGAGCAGTAAGACGGAATGTCGAACAGATGGAACTCTTGCTGTGTAGATCCCGGGCGGAAGCACAAGAATGTCACTTGTGAGGTCTCCTGTCTACATTTGCCGGAACAGCCATTGAGAACATTCCTGAACGCAGAATCAACAAAATATAGAAGACAGTGAGACCTCCCGCTTGAAAGATAGGTTAATAGATTAAGTAACCGATCGGTTAATTAGTTGGTTGGTTGGTTGGTTGGTTGGTTGGTTGGTTGGTTGGTTGGTTGGTTGGTTGGTTGGTTGGTTGGTTGGTTGGTTGGTTGGTTGGTTGACGACTAAACATGAGATCGTTTCCAGTTACCGACCGATCCACAGAACGGCCAGTTATACGCCATAGTTTTGCTGCATCGCGTTTCAAAATGTTCTTTCCACACCCTAGTCCCACCCTCACGCCCGCGCAGAGGACAAAATTTATGTACGAAACACAGTCAGTCTTTGCCGACTTTTGCTCATGCCTCCCAGTCTGGCCCCCCCCACACACACACACACCCTCCACACACTGCAATTCTTACGGGGTGCACGTTCCTGTGAGGGCCATCTGGTACCTGTTGGTGACTTTGTTGTTGTAGCTGACCACGTTGCACTGGACTCCTAGAGATGTATTCCGTAAACCAGAGATGGTCTGAAATGCGCGAGTCCTGGTGTAGAAAAGAATAATGTCTTTAATTTTTAGTCTGAACTAAATTTAAAATGAGATAGGAATGGAGATGACCAAAAACTTAAACCGAATTTAAAACCTAATTCACGATCATCATCATCATCATCATCATCATCATCATCATCATCATCATCATCATCAACAACAACAACAACAACAATAACAACAACAATAACAACAACAACAACTACATCCTCACCATCAATCATAACATGGCTGTTCTACAAGCGTAAGCTAATCCATGATCATCATGGCCATTCGCCATTTTTCAAACTGTATAAAAGCCCTCCCACACTAGGGTCAAGAAGCCGTATCTTCAGAGGCCACGGCTGCAGGGTTACGTCACTCTGACTGCCAGCGGTACCAGCAGCACGCTTTGCGCCAGGCTTCGAGTGGCAGCGAGTTTGTCACGCGTCGGTGTCTCACGTCTGTGACTGGAATAATACATCCCATTTTCGCTCGTCTGTATCTGAGATAAAAGTATCCCATTTTTTCTCGCGTCTGCATCTGGACACATATATCCCATTTCGCGTGGCGTCTGTATCTGGGACACATATATCCCATTTCGCGTGGCGTCTGTATCTGGGACAAATGTATCCCATTTCGTGTCGCGCCTGTATCTGGGATAAATATATCCCATTTCGTGTCTCGTCTGTATCTGGGATAAATATATCCCATTTCGTGTCGCGTCTGTGTCTGGAACAAATATATCCCGTTTTGTCTCACGTTTTATATCCCAACAGATCCCATTCCATGCTAACCTCGAGTGGCTGGTGTCTACGAAACATGCGACGAGTGGTGCTGGTTTGAGAAGTTACAGCTCGTGTCGCAGCAATTCCTCCTGACTGCCGACTCGACGCAGAGCCTAATGTACAATGGCTATACACTGTTGCTCTTAAAGAAATTTCATTCACCCACGAAATTCTACTGAACTCACGTCTGACAGCAGCGGTCGAAGTCAGACACAGCCATGGCGGCGACCCCCGTCAGAATCCAATCCTCTGTGACGCCACCAATCCTGGCCGCCTCTTCGTTCAGAATCCGGCATGTACGGGGATTAGCTTTACAGCCAACCTGATACAGGTCTTGAGGTTTGTAGAAAAAGCTTGAGTAATATTTCCCAATCTGCAGAAAAAAACAGCGATATAAGTAAATACTCTGGATTTTTTCTATTCCTAACGTAGAGAAAATAATGTGCAAAATGTATTTTGCAAGCAGACAAGTAAAGTAAATGTGTATTCAAACAGACCTTTTCCTTTTCTTTAGAACTATTTTCAAAAGTGTTTATAGCCAAGCTATGATGACCTGTTACTTAGATTTACTAAGCTGTTGTTTTCTTTTCGGCTAGAATAATGATTGTAGTTAATTTTTTTCTGATACGCGCTCTGAAATTACAGGAAGTTTTAATTAATCCTTTCACCTCGTTATACAAAGTCCTGTTTTCTCTCCCGCCGCAGGAGCTCAGTGTGCAGGAACTTTTCGGATCTCGAGGCGAGTTCTCGGCAGGAGACCTACTGTCGCTGACCAGAGGGACGTTCAAAATGGCGGAAACTAGAAGGTCGTCGGTAGATGGCGTGACAGTCGCAGTGGGAGACGACTGGCAGAGTTGTCTCAGCATCGTTATAGTCCATACGACGAGCCCGAAGATCTGCGTCAGTACACACAGACTTCCTTTAATAAAGCAGGCAGACAGACAGACAGGCAGGCAGACAGACAGGCAGGCAGACAGACAGGCAGGCAGACAGACAGGCAGACAAGAAGAGAGGAAACAAGCAAGAGAATAAAATATGCTTTTCCCCTTGTGTCTTTCCAACATGTTTTTGTTCTGTTCTTTCAAGTAACATGTTCGGAATCGTTCGCTAAGTAAAATTTTTATAAAATATATGCTTGGACATATATACCTCCTGATGAGCTTTATCAAGGAAGAATTTCAGACTGACTATAAGAGTAAGCTGAAACATAAACAAAGAATTCTTCTTTCTGTACAAGATGGGTTTTTTTTACTGCGATGTCTGTATAACACCAATCAAAAGTGGATGGAAATCGCCGTTTAAGGCATTAAGCACGTGCCTGAACTTTGGGGAAAGAACAAAAATTGACCATACTATTTTCATGTAAAGGAACAAAAATGTCCATCCTACCTTCATGTTTCGGTCTTCTGGAAATAAGTTAAAATAACTGAAGGAAGCAGTAAACTCTGGCCTTTCGATCCCGGCTTATCTTTAATTTATGTCGTGGAAACGTTTATCGGCCTATAAAATTTGCTGTACTTCTCGCAGATCTGATGATACAGCCCTAGTGACAGTCCGACTTCTCGCAGGCCTGATGTTGCTGGTCCTAGATACAGTCCTTTATATTCTGAACCCGGAAAACTGTACTTAGGAATTTCCACTCTTCGGATCTCCCCCAAACATATTCTTTTTATTTACATTACCCGCAGTCCTTAGTCGACATGGGTAACATAATACCACTGGCGCATTTCATGATATCTGAGCTATGACTCGTAATGTATGAGCTCTACCTTTGAAATTTGTACACCCTGCGTCAGCACAAATCTAATTCTATGAATCAACTGTTGCTTGAGTAAACGAAGAGAGCAACTTAACATTTTCCAGCGAGATCCACGCACACCTGTACCGTCCTTTAACTTTAGAGAAAACTGATTTCCAACAGGTGAGGTGCTGCAAATGCTGTTTGCACTGCCCTGAATGCTTGCTGTCATGTGATATCATCACTTCCAGCCCTGCATCATTCACCAAGAGATTTAAATACGCTTGTTGTGTACTAATCGCTTGTTGTGTACTTATCGAGGTGGACATCCTTTCAAACAGTGTCGCTCTATCTTGACATGCCGGGGCGCAACATAAGCGCAAGCACGCACTCTCTCCCTCATTCACTCTTGCATGCATGCATGTCTGCA
>SMGT01005969.1:91222-120427 GCA_004794575.1 Lanistes nyassanus
TGGGCAGCAACTCAATAAAGTATGGAGAACGAGCTGTAACAAAGGCCTGCCCCTCTGTTGGAAGAAAGAGAGAGAGAGAGAAAGTTTGCGAAGCGAACCCGCTTCATCACATGTGTGTGTGTGTGCGTTGCGTGCGTGCATGCGTGTGTCCATGCTTGGTTGAGTGCACGTTGCATGCATGTGTACATGGGTGAACCACAAACTAATCCGATTGTAGACTATAAAGCAATTATGAAATCAAAGAACAGAAGCAGTAAATTCAGTCTGCAGAAAACACACACTACTACGTACAGCAGTTCATGCCCGCGTCGAATGACAGACTAGACCATTAACCATGTGATTTAACTTTATATTGTGTCTGGTAATGGTGGCGTCTGTGCTGTGTAATCTCGTCCACCCCCGTATTTCAAGACAAACAGGCAGCACTGCATGGCCTCCTGTGCATTTAGTAAATAAAATAGAAACAACGACTGGACCAGGTAACCCAGATTTTAAGACACGGAGGAAGCAAAATATTTTCAGATTTTGTGCAACAAAGACTTCTTGTGTACATTGTTCGATCTTAATGTTAAAGCCTTAAAGTTCTAACGGGAAAGTCGACTGTTTCCGAGTGGACCGATCTATTGCACGCGTTACCAAAGCTGGCTTTGCAGGAGCAGTTTTGGAATCGAGGAAGTGACGTTTGTGTAACGCGACAGGGCGCGTGGCACTTCATGAACCCACCTGTTAACTTCGTCGAAACAGTTCAAATGGTTTTTTTTTCCCAGCAAGGAGTGGTGTGGATGGGGGTCGAATCAGATGACGTCAGAGGAATAACCGTAGTGTTGCGCTACTGATGGAGAACAGTAACAAGAAAGTAATGCTATACATTTAGAAAATAAATGAAGGGGTTAAACGAAGTTCATCGTTTAAACAAATCAAACTCATCTGGTGCCACTGCATAAAATCGCGGTATCTGTAGGAGGTATATATATAGGCCTGTGTGTGTGTGTGTGTTTGTGCTTTTATATATAAATAATTTACAGATTGCTGGACCGGATCTATAGGTGGGAGCGTGCATTCCCTGCTTAAAAATATGATTTCCTCTTTCGGGAGAAGCCCCCAAAATAGCTTCACGATTTAAAGAAGTCGTTTCCGCCAAGAGATTTTGCCCCCATCAGGGCCTTGGCGGTCCCTGAACCGCGTGAGAAACATTTTACCCCTTTCACAAAGTGATTGATCCAAGCCTGGGTCGCATGAGCTGGGATCAAGGTACCCCGTTTCTTTGTGAGTAGATCCTGTGTACCTAGCACAGAGAAACAGAAAGACATGTAGGGTAAATGCTGACTCACACGTGCATATAATGTCGCCTGAATTACGCCTTTATAGTTGACTGCCACTGC
Source organism: Lanistes nyassanus (assembly GCA_004794575.1). Taxonomy (NCBI): domain Eukaryota; kingdom Metazoa; phylum Mollusca; class Gastropoda; order Architaenioglossa; family Ampullariidae; genus Lanistes; species Lanistes nyassanus. Next base: position 92,605 of record SMGT01005969.1, read on the forward strand.
GTGAAGACCCAAAGTGGCTGGCCTCGTGAAGTTGCTACACACGTTCTCAAGTGATGGTGTGCGGTGACATCAGAGACAGTATAATCAATAATGGTAGTGGAAAATCTGTCGTGATTTATCACCATGTCAACACTTCCACAAGGACTGAGTAGAGAAGAAGGAACTCACTGCAGGGTGAATGGTGAATGGCTGGTATGTATGCCGATTGGTGGTTAATTGGTTGGTTTAGAAAGACTGCTTCAAATTCACAATGAATTCTGGGAAAGGAGTCTTCTTCTCATCTGTAATTAAGATGGTCGGTCCAGAGAGGCAGCTTAATTAATGTTCAGATGGCCATAGAGCCAGCACAATGTTTTAGCTCCATGCATTTAATCCCTGGCCACTCCTGGGTTTGAACCAGCAACCTTCCACATGCTCATCAGATGTTCTACCACAGTATTACACTCAAGACTGCTTTAGTTGTTCCTGTTGGTGGGATCATGTCCACATTATAGGGAAGTAGTACAGAGCTATGAAATTTGACATCACTTTTTCGTTAAATCTGGGGTACTCATAGAGTTGCATTATAGACATACTTGTAACCTGCTTGTACTTACCTATTCTTATTGGAATGATAAATATTCTGACATAAAAGTCAAGAAGGCAAACACAACTCCCAAGTAAAATACACTTTTTATTTTTACACCATATATATATACAAAACCATATATCCATGATCATATACACAGAATATACATGACAGCAGAAAACTTGTACAACACTGTATTTACACAAGCCATAATTACAGTTATTTCAATTAAAAAAATGTCTCATACCTGGCTGCATGCTCAACACAATACATTTCCACAAAGTACTCCATAACAACTACAAAACAGGCAGATTCCATGAAATAAATGTCTCCCTTTTTTGTGGGGAGAGGTGGGTGGGCTGAACGGGGTGAGGGGGCCAGGGGTGAAAAATAGTTGAATAAGGAGGCGTTTGTACTGTTCTTATTCCAGTCTATTCTGACTGTTGTCACACACAGACAGACATGTAACCACCTGTCCCTCTTATCCCATGCACACACACAGACATGTAACTACCTGTCCCTCTTATCCCACTCGTACACACATGCACAGTAACCGAGTCCATGCTACAATACCATAACAACACAACGATGGGTCCATTTTGTGGACAGTTTCTCGCTTGAAACATCCCTTTCATGTCTTCACGTTTGATGCAAGAAGCCTTCAGCATGTTTAAACCATAGCAGGTTCTAGGGTCAGTCTAAATTGGTACTAATGCTGGCTAGTACTGAAAGGAGATAGCAGGTAAACAGCCAACAGAAGTCCAGTTTCTTATGCACTGATAACCAGAAAAGTCACAACCAAACAAAAACAAACTTAAAAGTTCTACATTAACATACCTATCTTCCATTTTCTTCTTATTGCCCAAGGTGCATAACTGAAATTCTGATTATGTGACAAAACACTTTTCATCATTACCATAGTAAAAACCTTAAGGATAACCTGTATCAGAAACAACACTCAGAAGACACTAGGATACTATTTAGAAGAAAATGCACCAAAGATGTGCCTGGACTAAGATTCCCATCAACTAACCTGGACTAACCCTAACTACAATCCACCTGGTTTAAGACTTTTCTTAACTGGATCAAGAGGTATTACATATAATTTGCTGAACGTGGAGCCATGTAGCATAGTCTGGTTTGGAGAACTAGGGTGCAAGTTTATTCAGTTCGGAAAGGCCACAGCACCAAATGTTGCACAATCGTGTTTTGCATATGCAACTCAGTGATGTTAGAGGTGATGAGAAACAAAACAAAGAAGGATAAGCTGCCATGCCCTTAGACGACCTCTAAAAATGGCCAGCAAGCAATTTTTCCACCAGTGTAACAATAAAAGCTATGCATTAGATGAGCGAAATGGAACTCCACATTTCCTGCTTTGGAGCCTAGATATGTAATGCTACATCGCAACCTGTTCTAAAGCCCAAAACCAATGCATTCCAAACTCTAGGCTTTCTTTTTAAAAGTTAGCCCATAAAAATGTGTTTGTTCTTGTTTCTTGTGCTGTCAGCTCACAATGACACAAGCAAAGTAACATTCTGTTGGATTTTTTTTAACTCCTGGCCTTTGCCGTAAACAGAATTTTTCACAGGTGACTACATCTCTTTTAATGAGTTGAAATTGGTGCATTAACACATGACACCAGATGGACTAAACACACTGAATCTTAAACATGCATCAGGAAAGTTCTGCGTCAATTATGTATGGTCTTTACTGTTACCAGGGATTTGTACATGTTCTCATTAATGACGTAAAGGCAGTGTTCCTTGTGACAGAGATTCTTCAAAAACAACAGGCAAAAAAACCAAAGTTTAAAGAGCATCAGCTTTAAAATGCTATGAAAAGCATTTAGATTTTAAATACTGCAGCCTCTACTCTGTAATACATATGTTCAAAGATGAAACCTACGGATGATGTAAAAATTCTTCTTAACACATAGGTCTGAAGCTTGGAAAACACGATACACTTAACACCCCCCACCCCCCAACCAAAAAAAAACCCCAACCAATCAAGTGCTCAACAACAGCTTTATAAAATCACATATCTGCATAACACAAGCCTGTGCTAGGTGTAAAGCAAAGGAAAGTGCTACTTGCTTGCACACTGCGTCTTAAAAACATGTCTAAATGTAAGCACTGGCAGGAGTATCAAGTGACAACATCAAGCAGGCAACTGTTGACAAAGCAGGACAGAGTTCTTCAAAAATATTTTTGCCATCTCATCCCCAGAGGTCTTCTGTTCTTCCAAATTTAAACACCATGGCACTGAAAATATATAAACATAATATCATTATGAATGAAAACATACACACACATGACTAAAACTGCCGCTTAGAATCAGCCTTTGCCTCCATATAGAACAGCTGTCTTACTCAGACACAGGAGTCCTGCTGAAGGGAACTGATTAAACACCAACATATAATTTTAAGTAATATTACCTGAAGAAGATCAGGGCATTCTGGAGAAAAACAGCAATACCTGGCCAGTCTTTTTCCACAGCTGTAAAATAATAATAATAAAAATAAAATAAGTGCTCTAATAAAAATAAAATAAGTGTTATCTGTAAGGTGAACATCATTCTTGCTTCAATCTTTCCACTGAACAGCTTTTCAATTTATAAGTTCCGTTATTGTTCAGAATGCAAGGGGGACCTTTCAGCAAGCAGTCATACAAGTATATAGCTGCTGTATGGCTACTTGTTTCAATCGTACAGCTCCACAATCTTTGGTTTCAGTGCATTCAAATATTACTGGGCAATGCACCATGCTCTGGGGAATGGAAGCAGATGTAGCTGCTTTGTTCTGCTCTGCATTGTTTTCAATGTGATAAAGCATTCCGCAACTACTACTTCGGTATTTGTACTGTGTGAATGCCCAAACACTGACAACTTTCCTGTTGATGCAAAATGCCAGCTTGGGAGGCGCATCACAGCAATCCTTTAGTTTAGTGTCTGAAATATTTTGGGTTATAAAATAAGCTGAGTGAAAATGACTCTACAGGACTAAATTAGATTTAAATGGTCTCACAGTTGGCAACGTAAACACCAAACAGAATCCAGGCAGATGCGATCAGAGCTCCAAATGACAACAGGAAGCCAATGAACAGCCAGACCCTTGCGCCTATAAAATTTAGCATAAATCCAGCACAGACACTATTTAAAAACAACACAAACTCAGCATAAACTATGTTTATTCACAAGCAGCAATAGTCAAATCCACGATTATTCCATGTCCACAACAAATGGTGCACTATAACATAAAACCCAACTCAGCATAAAAAGTTATGTTTCTTCGTTGATCATATTTCCTGACATATTTTTACATTTATATTCTTACGAATCATTATATGCAGACAGTATGGATATAAATATTATGCTAATAAAATCCCATGTTTTACGTATTAATTGAATAACCAAACCAGAAAAAAGGCCATTAGCTTCAGAATACATCAAATATGGTAAATTCAAAGAAATTCATTCAGTAAATTATCTGTTTCTTCTAAACACCAAAGTTCTCTCTCAGTCTTTCTTTTCACATGTACCCGAAATCACATTCTCATTTGTATCATAGCTCCATGGCTTAGTGGAATCATTGATACTTTCTGATTCATCGCCAGTATTAGAAATTAATGCATTTAAGTAATTAATGTCGTCCCATGATGATTAAAAACATTCAAATTGCTTTTGCAATGATGACTGTACCTCTCTGGCCCAAGCAACCAGTGGTGTATGCTTCTCCACGTATCTGACCATTTGAAACTGAATTAATCCTATATAAAATGACAAAGAAAAGAAAACAATGAAAAAACATATAAATCAACTGGAAAACTGTGATTAACACAATAAGGATGCATTAAAGATATGTATTTTATGTATTTGTGTGTCTCTATGAAGACACTGTTGAAGTGGCTTAAACCAGGGGAGATAATACCTTTAGAGCGATAAACAGCGAAGAGAGTTGCAAATCTCCTCTTTTTAAAAAAAATTGCAGGAACCTTTTATTTTTGGTGCTTAAGTTGTTAAGGTCTGCAGAAGGCAGTAAAATTCCAAATGCTGAACTGTAATTCTAAGCTTCATTGCGGACTGCAGAATCTAGAATACAATATTTGGTTATACTAGTGACAGGCTTTGTCCCTTTCGCAAAGAAGATGATAAATTTGTGTGACTAATGTCAAAGAGGAATGACAATCTGCAGTAAATGTTTTGGAAATGCATGAGGGTTTAGAATTTTATAACGTTCTTCAGGATTACATTATATTTAGATGTTTGGTGTGAAACATGAAGTTTTGGAATTTGACAAACAGTTTATTCTGTGGCAATGTTGTAACAGATTCAATTTTTATTTCTTTTCCTTTTTGGCTACAAATATACTCATGCTAAATGAAAAAGATTCATAGACAACTTTCATCATTTGCTTTCAGTTTTAGAATACACAAAACAACTAGAAAAATTTGAAGCAAATATCAAGGACAAGTCATTATGAATTGTTAAACAATAGCTGGAGGTTACAACAAAGAAACTGAACCAAGCTAAGACAAAACAAGTACACATCTTGGGATATTATACAACAAAACATAAAGCACACAACAAGTAAATATGGTAAAATAAATTTTAAAACAAATAGAAGGAAAAGACAATGGAAGAAACATGAACATGAGTAATCTGACCTCTGGAGCTCAAAATGACTCACAAGGGGTGTGCACAGATAGTACAAGATGCAAGGGGGTGTCGGAAAGTCCAGAGAGAAGAAGAAAAAAAAAACGGAGAGAAAAACAGTGAAGAAAAATGTGTGAATGTATATAAACCAACCAGAGTGGTCTGAATACTGGAATCTTCTACTTCGTAACTAAAACTGAGATAAGATAAAGTACATGTACTACCATCGCTTCGTCTTGCTGTTGTTCTGAGAGTAGCATCTCTAATAAATGTTCTTACATCAATGATATATCAGACCTGGTACTGTTGCTTATTAATAATGACTTCATAAAATCTAAATACAGTTAAGGGTTTTTTTTAATTTTGTGAAATTTAAAGAACATTTTCTGAAAAAATTTGTTGCAGCATGATTATATCTTGACGGCAGCTGTATCAGTGATTGCATGTTTAGGTCTCTGCAGATACTTGTTCTCAAAGTAAAACCCTAAAATTTGCCATCTCAGGGGATCAACTAGCACATTTTACATTTCCAATTTGTAGTAAAAATATAGGTTACAATGCTGTCAGCCACTATGGCTGATTTTTTAAAAAAAACTTGCTTTCTCAAACTAGGCAACAAAACATCGAACACCTTCTATGCAGTAGTCAAGAAGTGCAGTGTACTTACACAAAAAATGCCACTGTTGATATGGCACCAGGTGTGTGAAAGGCATGATTAAAGTCTTCCTGGCTTGGGTACAAAGCCGCTGCATCTATCACCATCCACCACCCTGTGAAGAACTGAAAAGCCAAAAGAATGGAAGCAACACAAAAAGGCTGATAAAAAATTACCCAGCTGTCCTGTCTCAAATGATATTTGGTATAGGGACATGACACCCCCCCGCCCCCTCACACACACACACAAAAGAGGTGTGGTTATAGCTACCTGACCAGCCTTATTTTTTCCTTGCCAACCATAAACTTTTTGCGGTCACCTGTTCCCCCAACCCCCCCCCAAATGCCCACAAGGGACATAATATTAAACTAAGCAAAGGCTACATAGATAGCTGCTTACCTTTCTTGATATGAGGACTAGGAAAAAAAAATCTACTGATCTACCAACTGAAAATTTCTTTTGCCATGTAACCTCAAGTTGCTTAACCACTTTTTTGGCAGAATAATTTTGAACAGCCCTCTCTCTAAACTGTGCATGGGCATGCCTCTAATGAGATCAGACATAAAGAATGTCTGCCTACATATTGCGTACATCGTCATAAGTGTAGTTGAGAGATAGAGAGAGATTTCATATGCATTCAACTGTATGCATAAGGCTATAAAAAGTAAAATCTGTGCTGCCATGTGTACTGTACTGATGTTGTAACTTGTTTTAAAATTAAAGATTAGATTACTAAATACTAACCAAATCTTTATCAGTGTTCTTACCATAACTCCGGATACGATTGATGCCACAAAGTTCCTCCTGTCTCCCAAATCAATGCAGTCACATTTTGGCCAATTACAGTTGTCCAAAAACCCAGACATCTTGAGATCTTCCTAAGCAGTAATTCTGTTGACAAGAATGATACGAAATCATTTTATTTCTTAGAAAATCATCTAACCTGATTCATGGATGTGATTTGAACTTTAAAATGTTTTACCGTGTAAGTAAGGTTTTGAGTCGAGCCAAATCATTTGTTAGGACGCTAGAGAGTGACTAATCTGAAATCAAGAGAAAACCAAGAGGAAAAGCCAGCGAATGCCGCAAACAATAGTTTACCAAAGCAACACTGTGTCATGTGGGTTTGTCTTGTGTTAGTTTTTTTTAAAATTAGTTATATACTGTGGACAGGACACTAGAATCAGTTTCTACCATTGCATTCAACGTTACTGTGTTTGGCGTTATGCTCAACCGTTATTTACGTTATTCAACACTCAACAGTTGCCAAGTCAGGTCACCTGAGCATGGTATCAAATGCCACTTTCGAATATATTAACTTAATATACTGTACCTATTTCGCAGTCTTATTCCGAAAATCTTCTTTCTCGTAACAGTGATAAACACCGATCTTCCTGCCTGGACAGAATAAATGCTGCTAAACGCCAGTTAGTCATACCAATAACCAAACTAAGAGGAAGCAGCAGAGCTCACGACAGAAACTGATGACGTCATTATGCGCGGTTTTTGGAGTTATCTCTCTTTACCTTCCATGCGTATGTGAATACTATCACGGCAAAAGGTCTTTTCTAGGTGAAACCTAAGGTTTCCACCTGTTTGGTTTACTTTTTTTTCAAACTTTTGCAGCCAGTGATGAACTGTTCTGAAAACCTAATGAAAGCGTTAGATTTATTTATAAAAATTACCTTGTATAGGTGTGTTTTAATATATAGAGAGAGAGAGAGCGTGCGCGCACAATTTTTTTTTCAGTGTAGCAGAACTTTTTCGCTTGGACCCATGTACTGTCCCCAACCCCTCTTCTCCAACCCACCCCTATACCTCCATCGCGAACAAAGTTTTTAAAAAATAAATAGGGGAAGCAAAATCGAGCCACGTATATAGTTTACATGTTCTTTAAATCGATATATAGTTGCATGCACCACAGCGAAAATGAATACTCACTGTATATACAAAAAGCTACACAACAGTGTCGGCTATTTTTTAATTACAATATTGATATATAAAAATATCAACATACAAAGAAACGAAATTGGTATATGATATGAATTAAGCGATAAACATATTTAAAGCCTCGAAACATAACAGATTAGAACATTTTTCATATGGCCCGCAACGCTGACAAAAATTGTCGCATTTCAGTAGTGTCCTTGCAATTAATACTCTGAATTGTCTACTAGAAATCTGCACTGCACAATTCTTTTTAAAAGAATAGCAAGATGCAGTACAATGACTTTTAATTTTAAAGCTATTGAAATATGTGACTTCGCAAGTATAAGCAGTGTTCAGATCAAGTGGTTCATCCGATTTTAATTTACTATAGCACATCCAAGAAGATTAACATATTTCATCGAAAGCAACTTTTCACTGGCATGTTGGCAGGCATTGGCCAAGAGTATTAGTACAGATGAACGGATATGTATATACATGCACGCATACACACCCTGTACGAGACACAGACCACTGGTTTTATTTTATCCGCGTTGATTTGCATCATGTGCTATTTTGCGTGCACTGCACGCTTCCGGCATTTAGAGCTGTTCCTGGTTCAGACCATGAGCGGGCGGAAGTCCTCGGCGAGTTCGTGTGAAAACCCCCATTGTCAGCCTCCCTGGTCAACCCGCTGCACTGCACTGGTCGCAGTAGTTCTGTGAGTACTTCAGTGAGAACTGAGAACTGGGCTCCGTCCTCCTTCCCCACTCCAGCTGCAGGATCGGTCTAAAGGCAACGCAGGAGCGGATCGAGCATCAGCTCGGACTCGAATGAATCTGGAGAGGAGCTGGGCTACCCCACTGAGGTTGGGTGGACAACCGTAAACTTGCGATACGAAATCCTTTGTCCGCGACAGAGCGACGTCTCCAGCTCACCCCCAAAACATCTTGTTGACTTTTCGAGTTAATGTAGCCCACGCTGGGGTGCGTTCGACGAGAACACGTGAAGGTGTGATCATTGCAGCCAGTACAGAGACATGGATGTCAGACCCACGCCCAGAGAAACGACTCTCTTCGTCGTTTGGAATTTCTTGCTATGGAGGGGACTGAGCTGTGGTGGGGTTAATCAGACAGACACCTCCCAAAATTATACCGGTAAGTAACATATCGTCGTTTATATACTTAAGGCAGCCTCTCTCTCTCTGTCTCTCTCTCTCTCTCGCGCGCGCGCGCGTCGTATTTTCTGTTTATTAAGCCATGTTTGTCTGAGTGAAAGAGATGTTTAAGTAAAGTCACGCTTTCATTGGGTGGGTGAGTGGAGGGAAGATAGATCAAACGGTTTCAGCTGTAGCTGAACCGCCGAGTTGCATAAGTTTGACTTCAGCTACTGTTGCACGGCCATGCACAGTGCGTACGTTTGACTGCAGCTATATAGTTGCACGGCAGAATTGTGTGACTACTCTATAGTTACACGACCAAAGTCCGTACGTTTGACTGCAGCTATAGTTGCAGGGCGGAATTGTGTGTTTGACTACAGCTATAGTTACACAGCCAAAGTGCGTTCGTTTGACTGCAGCTATAGTGGCACGGCCAAGTTGTGTTTGACTACAGCTACAGTTGCACGGCCATGCAAAGTGCGTTTGTTTGACTACAGCTATAGTGTCACGGCCAAGTTGTATTTGACTACAGCTATAGTTGCACGGCCGAGTTGTATTTGACTACAGCTATAGTTGCACGGCCTACGTGCATGAGCTTGAGTGATCTCGCCCTTCCAGTAAACCATGATGTTAGATTTATCGCCAAAGCCTCGAGTTTTCTGATCTATAAGCATTTCCTGATATATGGTTACTAAGTATTTTTGGGGTGGTCCTATGAGCAGTGCAAGTGGTTTGTTTACGCCACCATGGTGGTCTTAAGACTGTGCTTGAAACCTCTGTAAACACTTCGATATTGCTCCGGACCTGACTCGGCCGTGAGACAAAATGATTCCATGCACTGCTAGAACTTGGACAAGAAAAGAAAGACATTAGAAAACATCAGGCCAGCCTGTCCTGGGAGCAGACACAACTTCGTTTGGAGTCGTCTTCACAGGTATCACAGAGATTGTAGGGAAGATGGCACAAGGCGCGTGATGGACGCAAGAAGGTGTATAGTGCTTTTGATTTATACTTGACTGCTTGGCTGTAGCTCTTCCAACCACACTGCACACACTGCTACCTGGTAACACAGGTAACAGTGCATACCCGATACCCCTCTACCTATTTACCAGACATCTTTAATTAACTCTGTTACAAATTTCCAGGGATGTATTTAGCATGATATGGCACCAGTACTGCTTGATTACGAAAATGTAATGCTCATGAAGGGCGTGTACGATTGTTTCAGACATATATAGTTCTTACTGAGCCACTTTTGTCATTGTAACATTCAGATCTGCAAATATCTCCTTGTCAGTTGTTTAATTTAATGATGTTTCTCTAAAATAAAGACAAAAGTCTTGCCGTAACTTGTATTAACTAGCATTATTTCAAGCGTAAACTAATGTGCATTTTTTTGTTTGCGCCATCACGCTCATGCATAAAGCCGGATATAAAATGTGAGAGATACGGATGATAAAGGAAGTGCCAGCTACAAGCAGCGATGAGGAGGTGCTTAGGGAAAGGAGAGGGGCCTTCAGAACGGCTGATGAACTTGTTAATGCAACGGCCTTTCCACCACTACACACTTCATCGCGACAATTCTCAAATGTTCGGCTTCCGGTTTAAACAATAGGCATCCTCTTTGTACACTATTTCAAGAGCTGTGCTGTACATTTGTACAAGCGAGATGCGTGCGTGAACACACGCATTATACATGCAGCCATTGGACGTTTGCTGCAGTGTCAACAGTGAGATGTAAAACTCACATAATATATTTGGATAACATCAGTGGATAAGTATATTAGTTTGTGTTAATATATTAATAATGATAAAAATAATATATAATATATTTTCTACTAGCAGCGGATAGCGCTGAGTGGGTCTCTCACGAAGTTACCGTATTATTTTGTCGGCTGTGAGCAACACAAGTAGGCCCTACATTAATTAGGTCAGACTGGCCATAGGCGATTGGCTTTTGACCTGTTGATACCCTTATACTTCGTACTCCTTGGTGCCTTCAATTGACAACTGATCGATCCCGACATATAGGTGACAAACTAATATTCACCGCCTTTATCTCGAAACGAAAGATCGATGGTGCCTTCAATTGACAACTGATCGATCCCGACCTCCAGGTGACAAACTAATATTCACCGCCTTTATCTCGAAACGAAAGATGGATGGTGCCTTCAATTGACAACTGATCGATCCCGACCTCTAGGTGACTACTATTCACCACCTTTCATTCCTCGCGACGTGCACTCAGACATGTACATATCTACACACAATTGATCTACTGTCAGTGAGGTCAACATTTCTGCTATAATTCAACATCAGCTGTGTTTGTTTTTAAAGTACACTTCGCTACGTCACTTTCATCCAATGGACAATGAGTTCTACAAAACTCGACATCACTACGATAGATCAAATTTTCGCTAAAACTCGACATCATTATCATATTTAAACTATGCGTGACTACAGTTTCGAGTTCACATTCTCTTAGGAACAAGTCTTTGCTTTGCTAGCCTTTTGATAGGAATTTTTTGTATCTGCCGCTGAATGTTTCCTGCCCCGTTTAGAAATATAAATTTCATCTGCACCCGAACTGTGCGTAACAATTACGTTTCCGCTTACTCGCGTACTCACTGTCTCAGTCATGTGGTATAAGTACCAGTGGCCGTGAGTTTTGGTACCTATGGGTGAAAGTTGGGAGCCTAACGATCTGGCAAACCGACCAAAAGTAGGCCGACGTGACGACTGGCGTGCCTTTGTGGGGAAAATAATTACAATTTTCTGTTCTAATGTTAAAGTATATTAATTTTGTTCCATTTTTAGGTCATTAGACTCGTGTTACTGACGTATGGCTCCTGACTGAGGGCTGTCGAAGTATCTGTTCATGACTGTGGAGTATATATTTTCTTCTTCCTCTTTAACATCGGCCCCAGATAGTTTTCATCTAAAGCTTCGTGATGTATTTACATAATGTGTGTATCTTCTTCGGTTTTCCAATAACTGCATGCTTCCGCTTTGTGTTAATTGGCTAGATTTCTGGTAAATTGGAGAACGGGGTTTGGAGTCGCTTTCCAAACATTGCGACAAAGCCAAGTGGCTGTTGAGCACACTCAATGACAGCCCATTAAAAAGATCGCTGGTATCTGCACAGCCAATGACAGCCCATTAAAATCATTGGTATCTGCTAGGTGGGGAATCAGTGCACCTGATCCACACACATCTGGAATGCTCATGGTTCCCATAGGAGACCTCGTGGCGAATAGCAGCTAAATTACTACGCGTACCTTAAATGGCACCAGGAAGTGTGCGTTGTCGGTGTGCTTCCACGACAGTATATAGTGCGTTGTATTTTTATATATAACAACAAGATTGATAGTTGTAATAATAACAGATGATTTCAAGTAGACTTCCTGCATTTACCAATTTCCCCGAGAACAAAGCTAAGAGACTTAATGAGAAAAAAGGAAAGACAGGAAGCAATTAGGGTGTTGAAAGATAGTAAGCGATTGCTTCCCTCCAGAGGTAATTTTTACAGAAATGTCACTTTACTTGTGAGGGTCTTTGTTCTGAACTGTATCCTTGGTAAGTACAGTGTACCTTATACTGTTGCCGAAACACCACCCAGTGCGCACACTTCCTGGACGTCTTGAAAACAGTGGAAGTAGCTCCGGAGTTCGAGTGCTACAGAAGTTAAAAGTGAAACTGAACTGAAAATAGTCCTTGCATACAATAAACTTTGCTATGTTGATACAGTTCGTCATGTTGTTTGCTTGAGGATGAAGATGAAATGATAAATTTAATTTAAATATTCTTTGCAGCTACTTTTCAGTGTCCATTAAACCTGACTACCCGGTCCTTTTCGCTCATGAAGGAAATACACGAATTTCGTCACCAAACCAGCTTCGCGTTCGCTGTGAAAGCTTGCAAAGATGCCTACGTGACTCTTGGCTTCAAAAACGAGACTGCGAGGGCAGACATCTATCTGATATCACTTGGTGGCTCCCAAAAGAACGAGTCTTTCGTCACATTGTTTGATCAGCGCACATCTACAAATGCAGGGCCATTAAAAAATAGTTCCATAAGCCTCCTGTCGTGTGAGGAGTTCAGAGTGTTCAACATTAGCTGGACGGAGGACACCTTGGTAGTTAATCAACAAGCCGAGAATGGGACGATCACACGACTGATCTTGAATGGCTCTCAGTATCAAACCAACATAAATTATGTAGTTCTGAGCAGTTGGTCTGTGCCACCAAACAACACTGCAGAGTGGAAAATCGGTAAGACATTTCAATAAGTGTTTAGCAGCGTCCTACCAGACACTGCCACACTAAAATATGCATTTACGCAAACAGAAGACAGTTGCATGAAGTTGTAGATTTGGGAGATTTTATGTGGGATATCGCGATTTATTTGAGCTGTGCGCGCATTTCTTCTTGACGCAAACATACACTTTCGTGCACTGCATCAGCTGTCTCAAATGCCAGTGCCTGCAATGCACGCCCGTTCACGCACATGCACCGCTGAGAAAACAAATGCAGGCACTTTTTCCATCAGTCTCTCAGTCATTCACGCACCTCATAATACCCGTTGACAGCAGACCAAGGGAGATCGAGCATGTGAGTCTTGGAGGAGAGGGTACAGATACGGCCATTAGGTGTGCATTATCTACCTATTGTCTGTTACTATGCAAGTAAACAAGTCGCAGTCTGGTAAAACTTGTATAAATATGACAAAGCAAAGTTAAGTATATCAAGCGTGAGACACTTTTTCTTTCCTGTCGGACTTTCCACGGACTTCTTCTGAATTAACTTTCAAGCAATGCTGACTATCAAAAAATAAATAAATAAAAGCCAAAGAAATCAACGTACAGGTTTTGTTCTAGAACACAAATTGCCTTTCCCCACAGTTTCTCGGCCCGGTACTGTCAAGAGCAAACATAACTGAATCCAATCATGTTCCACTCTCACCCGCTCCCCAACCCCTACATCGTCCACTGTTTTCTTATCTCTACAGGGCTGAACGTTGTTATCATCTGAACCTTCCTCCTGGATCATAAAGAGATGTTATAGGCCTAAAGGCCGCCTCACACTAGCGTCAAAAACAGAGATCTTCAGGCGATGACATAAACTAACGCTATTCTGGAGGCTTTGTCCATTCGCTTGATGCACGTGATTTACTAGGCTTAGTGCGCAGTGGCTCTTGCATGCATGCACGCATGCACATTTCCTACAATAACGGAATGTATTTCACATAAATAACACTAACACGTTTCATGGCATTTTTCTTCTTGTTCCAGATGCCGCCTGCAAAAAGAGCAAGAGTTATGATACTGGTGAGAAGCCCCCCTTTGTTTCAGATTCTGTTGTTGACGAATTCTTTATTTTATATTGGCACACAGGTGCGAGGGTTAACGTGAGCAGACGAGAAGTGTACGGATGAATGGGATGGAAGGAATAGAGGGAGCTATAAGACCTATAAGAACTATAGTTGCTCCAGACTACAAGAAGAGAAGAGGGAAGGAGAAATAACCGACTGTTACAAGAGGAGAAGAGGGATGGAGAAATAACCTACTGTTATATACAGCGTCAGGACATTGCATTTGACTGAGCGCGTGTAGATGTACAGCACAGGTTACTGACAAAACAGAGTTACGAATTTATTTGTTTGTTTAATCGACTGATTTTTGTTTTTATCCTCTTCATTCTCTATAATATTGATGTTTTTAGAGTGTAGAATTACCCTTTCGTGTCTTTTGGGTCTATTACAGAGGAACCAGCAACTGTATCTCAAGGTCACCTGGGCGGTGCCGTAACTGCAGGTGAGATGTTCATATTCTTCGACCGACAGGCCCACTGTGTGAGTAGGTGGTTGGGTGCGTCTGATGCATTACTACCCTAATCCGTCTGTTAGTAGAGAAACCTGAGTTATTACTTTCCGAATCAAACTTTCTGTGCAATAGTCTATTCACTGATCCATGCATCTATTGCAATTATATCGATCTTCTGCAGGTCTTTTTAAAATTAGGACTTCGTGATTTTTTTTCCTGCTGGGATGAACGTCTCATATTCCTACACTGCTTCGCAAATTTTCCATCCGCAATTTGTTTTCTTGAATCTCTAAACCAGTTTGTCTATAGCGTTTCATTCTTCCTTCGAGTAAGTTTCTATTCAAGTTTTATTTTGTTGTTTCCTCATCCATTTGTTTTCCATTTGAATATCATTGTGTTTTCATGATTGTTTATGTTATATATCAACTTCTTACTGTCTGTTAATTACCTATTGCATAGAGTTTTTTTTAATTGACTGTCGTTACTTAATAAAAAGATTCATTTGAAAAAACCTCACAGCGTTAATCATCGGGATACTGCTAGGAGGCGTGGCAGTTTACTTCGGACCAGACCTATGGATTATCGCGTAAGTATAGAAACAACTGCTATTTATAGCATGTTTTATTTATTTTTTTGACTATTTATTTGCTTATTTATTGTTAAATTTTATCGCTGCAGTTCGTCTGAAAACGATTCTTCTTGAATTGGGGCCAATGTTCGTGTCCGTTCCATTCGTGAGATAAAACTCTTCAATTATTCAACCCCACAGCAAGAAGTAAAAACAGTGGATAAAATTACTGCATATTCTGAAGTCGACAAGGCTACAGCCGGTGATTCCCATAATTAGATAATTACATAAATACTTAATTAGACTGGGAGCAAGTGCTGATTAGGTGTATTCCAGCAATGTGATGGGAGGAGTTTTCTGTGGCAAAGTGAGAATTTTGATGTTTTAAGGATCTAATTGTTCAACGTAGTTATTCACCTAAAGTTTCGAAATCACGTAATGTAAAAATTAAGGCAAACCATTTATGCGAGAAACACTTCAAACTCTGATTGGCCTGCAATTTAAATCCACGCATGTTCCCTAAGGGAACAAATCTAGTTTGGGAAATCGTTTATCGATACATTAAACTTAATATATCATGAATACCCAGGTAAACTCATTGACCTTGTAGGTTTATAAACTAAACTGATCTATGAGTCAGTCAATACTGCAGATGGAAAGTGTGGGGTGGGGTGGGGGGGGGGGCAAGAAAAATAGGGGAAGCTACTCGATAAAACATTTCAATATCCTGTAATAAGTGGTTTCCCTTTGCTTACAAATCCTGCAAAGCTCTCGATTTGCGAGAGTAGCAGTTAACGAGGTCTCCCACCCTCGAACTGTCTGGAATGAAAACGGGGAGTTGGGGGGAGGGGGAGACGACTAAATTTTAATCAATAGTTTTGATTTTCTGATCAGAAACACTAGTCTAAATGTCCTCCTAGCATCTCGGAGGGATAAGAACCTGCGAGATCTTCTAGTACACTCTAAACTCAAACCGACCACCCCCTCCCCCCTTCCTGCGGCTCCACCCCGTGCAATGTCCCCCACTGCCACACTTGCCCCTACCTGAACACTGCCACAACACTCCACACACCCAACACCACCTTTGTCATCAAACGCAACTTCACCTGCACCAACAGCAACATCGTCTATGCCATCACATACACCCTTTGCCCCACCCTGTTCTACATCGGTGAGACAGAACGCACACTCAACACCCGCTTCACAGAACATCTAGCTGACACTAAACACCGCAGAAACACACCAGTTGCACGGCATTTCAGCAAACCCCCACACACAGCCGACAACATGAGGGTCTGTGGTATCCGGAAAATGAAGGGCGACTCCATTGACCGCAAAAAATATGGAGTCCTACTTCATTACCCATTTTGGCACCATGTCACCCACAGGTCTCAACCTTAAACACTGACCCTCCCCATCCTTTCGCTTAACCCCTTCATCCCTTCGTCTCTCTCTCTTACTTTTTCTCTCACCTCCCTCCCACTCTCTCTCTCTCTCTCTCTCTCTCTCGCACACCGACGCCCCCTTACCCGCGCTTCTTTCTCTCTCCCCCCCCCCGCCGCCCACTCTCCACCCCCACCCTTCTCTACCCTTTTCCTACCCACCTTGCGACTGGCTGCCCCTCTTTTTAACCCTTCTTACTCACTGTCCCTGGGTCATTCTACTGCCATGCAGCCTACGCGCTACATCTACTGCAGATAAGTCTTTTTCTTTTTCGTTTTTTCGTCATTTTTGTGTCGTCCTGATGAAGGGGTAGTGCCCCGAAACATGTAGATTGTCTTCGTCTTTGTCCTTTTCTAGCTTGGTACAGTTCCCTTGTTTTACATTTAATTTGTCTGCCGGACTTTTGTTCAGTCGGTGTTCAATAGGCAGAAGGAAAATATCGAAAACGGATGAACAGCTTGAGGCAGAGGAGTGGATGAGCGATTAATAAATTATTAATAAACTATTAATAAATCGTTATGCTTATTCGGGCCGTGTGACATAATTGCGTACGTTGAAGGTCAGAGACCCGATGACCAAATAAAAATATACGCACATAAGTACATAACGTGTTCAAAAGCACACGCGCTGTCGATCAGTATGGTCATAATGTTACTGACTGAATGATCTACCCACCCACCCCCTCCCACCCACCGACCCACCTACCACCTGCACCTACCACCCATCCACCCACTCACTCGCTCACTGAGCAGAGGAGAAAATCTCATAATTAAAGGAAAACGATAAGAATTGTGAATCTTTTGGTAATACATGGAAACATATAAACGTCTTTTCAAATTGAATTCCTGCATAATAAGCGACGATCTATTTTGTTGCTAGCAAAGACAGACTGCCCGCCCTCCGGAAGCGGAAAGAGAAGACCAAAGACGTGGAAGACGTTCTGGACACGTTCGAGAGAAAACGTTCGACAACCCCAGACAAGTCCAGCATCAAACAGGAAGCAAACCCCGAAGACAAGACTGAAGCGGAACTTCCCGGAAGACGCAGAGCCCCCTCTAACGCCTACACGCCCTGCACGGTCACCAGGGCAGCGCCGCCACCGCAACCAACCGCGAAACGTCCTGTCCTGGACAAGGCCGCTGGCGTACGGCCGACAGAGGACGTGAAATCACCACGTGACGCGAAACCAGCCGGTGAGGTCAGGCGCGTGCCTGCAAGTGGTTCCAAAAGTAAAAAGCCATCCACGACAAAGGCTTCCGTGAAACCCAAGAAGGGCAAGGCCAAGGCTGAGGAGGAAGAAGCGGGCGAGATTTATGCAAATGAGGAAACTAACGTTTACGAAGGCATGAAGAGAGACGTGATTTACGAAAACAGAAACACTGACATGTATGAGAGTCTCAATGCTGGCAAGTAGTTTTTTTTTAAGACGGAATGCCTGCAAAAGAAGATTGAAGCATCGAGTATGTTTTATTTTCTTGGGATGGCCTGTCTGCAGGAGAGGACTGAAGCATCAAGTAAGCTTTTTAAGACGGAACGTCTACAGGACAGGATTGAAGCATTCAGTTTTTATTAGATGGCTGTCAACAGGAGAGGATTGAAGCATATCAAATAAGCTTTTTTCGATGAACTATCAGCAAGAGAGGATTGAAGCATCAAATAAGCTGTTTAGATGAAGGAAGCTTGTTAGACGGACCGGCTACTGGAAAGGATTGAAGGGCGGAAGATCTGCATGCTTTCGGCGACAGTCAGCGCCCGTCGCTGTTCACAGTTATGCGATGCAGTCCAGGCCTTGCAGCGTTCACACAAGTCAGATTCAAAATCCGGAAAAAGACAATGTACCGAAATCGGAAACACGTTTTTGTGGGTCGATGGTTACGATTTTGTTTGGGAAGGTTACCTGTCGACTTACGTATGGTAACAGTGGTTGCCCAGGTGTTCGTCATTCCTGGCATTGACAGCGGTGTCGTAGTGGAAACCAAGAACTGAAAAACTTAAAATCTAGGAAAGGGGGAAAGTAATAAGTCTGGTCATAAGGCACAACTGTACTGTATTGTAACTCTGTGGAGTGAAGAGTTCTGGGGTAAGTATCACGAGGGTTTTCGTATATAACAGTTCCCACAATTTTTTAAAACCTAGTCTCTGTATATACTTTTTTGCATGGAAATGGGAAAATGGGAGCTGAGAAAGCCCATGCTATACAGCCCTGAGCAAGGATTTTCAACGAAATTTTAGCATCTTTCATGGACTGTTTGTACCGTACAAAAATTTGCTTTTATGCGAAGAGTAAATGCGCATACATCTCTCGTACTCCTACTCTTTGCGTAAAAGTTCATTGTCGCGCAAAGCTGGGCTGGAAATGTCACTTACGAGCAGAGTTTTCAAAGTTACGAACGAGAGTCAGAGAAGTGGATATGAGTTATTTTTCCGTTCGGCTGACTCATGAAGCCAAGCAAGATTTTGTTTTAACGTGCCTTGACTACAATACATCTTGTATTTGTTCTCGCTGTTCTTCCACCTTTCTGCTGTTCAGCTCAGCTGTCTGTGCTGCCACGCAAAGAGGAAAGGCAGCAAATAATCTTGAAGCTATTGATGCTAGGATGTGTTATTTTGGCCCTCACTAAGTTTGCGTTTTCGTTAGTGGCAACACGCGCAGACTTTTCGGGACAAGACACGGGGTTTCAACCCCTTTGACGTGTATGAAACGTTTTGTTTTTTAATGTTTCGTGCATGCTTTTACATAGGAGCAAGAAACTGAGTTGTTGTTCAGGTTCTTTTATATTTTGTTTTGAAGCGAATCTATTTCTTTTGATTTTGATTTACTGTGTTTTAGTAAACGAATTTAATGTTAGCCTGAGTCCAGGACTGGCTGGCTGACTGATAAAAGACTGTGGGAAAAAATAACGCCGAGCAGCACATACGATTACGAAACTCACACTCTCATAAATCAGCTAAAGTATGAATAAAGGCGTATGCTCAGAATAAAGAGTAAGTGAGCGAGCAAGTGGATCGGTCCATCCTCCCTCCCTCCCTCCATCACGCACGCACACACGCTTGTGCGTGCAGGAACAGCAGTCTGATGCAGATGATATGCGATCTGACCGTTTCGCTTGCTGTCAGATCTGAAGGCGGAGCCCTGCACAGTGTTGATCACAATTTCTTGCCTCGATAGCATTTCATTCAGCCGCCTTAGTTGAGCTTCGTGCAAATGACATTGTTAATCGCTGGGACGGGGAAGATTACTGCGAAGAACGCAGATGCTCTTTCTAAGTAGTGTTCGCGACACGTTTTTTTCTCCTTTCATTCTCGGCAGGTGGAGCTGCCTACAAGACTCTTATCATCGATAAGGTTGCCGCTCCACACCCCTCCTCCGCTCCAGTCATCACAAATCGGCACCTACTAAAGAGAACTGAACAGCTGCAGAGTTGTGCGGACATTTCAAAAAATAAGTTTTTCCGAAGATGCCATTAATCTTTGGCAGCATCTCAAAGTTTTCTTGTGAAGGAACATCGCATTTCTGCTCTAAAAACTTAGGTACTTTCCGAGGGTTTTGTGATTTCACTTTCGAAACTCGAGCAATCAGCCGGCAGCTGTGAACAGAAAAATTAATATTTATTTCCTTTTCTCTTTTTTTTTCTTTCTTTTTTTGTATCGCGGTGCTTCATCGTCGTGAGCGGGCATGTTAATTTAAGCACTTTCCGGCGTTTTAATACCGCACCACGTCGGTCTTTCGAACATCTGGAATAATTGAAGGTTTTTCCTTTTTAGAGTTGCTCTAACAAGGAACACGACAGCGAGCGTGAGTTGAAGTGCAGCTCAGTGGAGAAGTCTTTAGTGCAGCTGGCTGTCAAGAATGCCCCCCCCCCAACACACACACACACACACACACACGCGCGCGCACTCCATCACCTGTTCCAGAAGTCTAAGCTCTCAGAGGAAACAAGTTTGTTAAGCGTAAATACCAAATATCGGGCAAGTGCACGTGATAAGAGTCTTTTTCCTCTACACGCAAATGCACAATCTGGAGAATAGTTCAGGGGCTGGTTGGTTGGCTGCCCCTTTTTCTTTCTTTCTTTAAATGTTTTCAGCTGTGTTGTAAAAAAAAACGTTTGCCTATATTCTTCATACTATTGTTAAAACGTACATAAATTCCAGACGACAAATGGCACCTGCTGATACTATTGTGTATTGAAAGGAGTTATGAATACTCGTACAAACCAGCCGTCGGTTGGGATGCATGGGCACTCGTATCTCCGCTTCACTCGTATTTATGTTCAAAATATTCCCAGGCTAAACAGAGTCTTACTAAAGGTTTATGAACGAAGGAGTAGATGCGAACGTTCATACAACCCATCCCTGGACTTTCAGTGAAACCAGAAATGTTAAGACGTCCTGAGCACGTTTCCCAGCTTACTTTCGTGTTCTCTTCGGATTTGTTGTTGACACTTCAAGGGGTGCGGCTACACACTACTTAATTTATTACAAGAAATGTTGGCTGAAAGCACAAAACGTTGTTAACGATAAGCGTGTCCTTGTCACTTTTCATCTTTTCTAATTCATGTTGAAAATCACGCGAACATTTTGGTGATCGATGGAGAAATCTTATCAGATTATTGAACGATGTTTTTTTTTTCAAATATGACGTTTCTTCCAGGAGGTGTCTAATAGTTTTGAAAGAAGTGTTGATTTTTTTCAAGGAAACTGAACTGGCATAATTTGTCTAATAACCATTATCCTCTGCATTACTCTCCCATTTCACGTGTTGCTTGTTTGGGGCAAGGATTTAGGGAGCGTCGTGTCACAACAATTTTACGTTCTCTGTAAAATCACGCCTCTCTAATTGTCGAAGGAGGAACGTAATGAATCAAGTGACACTGGTGGTGTCGGCAACTACAGCGCCATCTGAAAACACCGACTGCAGAAAGAATATATTTTGACTGTAAACCGCGTTGTCATAGCGCGCGGCCACTCCCAATGCCGTAAGCGCGTTACTTTCACTGTCCTTATATGGCAAATGCTACGTTTTTGCCACAGGTGTAATCTTGGATCCTTAATTTGTAATTCACGGTGCAATAAATACTTTAACTTTTTAAAACACATGACAACTTAATTGTTTGAGATATCCCATTACGTTTGTTAATGATTGCCCCCCCTCCCCCAACCACCCCCCCCTTTTTTTTACTTAAAATAAATTCTTAGTTTGCTCTTGCAAATTATTTAGTTAACTATCGACACTCTTAGGTTTTGAAGTGACCGGCGATGCGTTGAGATAATTGTTCTATCTTATTGTTTTTGTATGCGATATATTGGTGCTACGTGGGCATTCACGGAATGATCAGTTTGAAAACAGTATCCTTGGAGTGAAGACATCCATGTGCCACTTTATCTATTTTGTTTAAGCCTCAATCATGTTACAGTAATCCCTGTCAGTGTACCACATTCGTACACAACTGGTGTTAGACATGATAGCAAGTTTCCAATATAGTTATTTTTAAACAACATCCAAGTGTTGACGTGAAATACATGCACCATGATGCCTTACTTATATATATACACAGATACATAATGTTGAGTTTTGTCAGGGCAGCAGAACATCCCTGCACGCATTTTAAACGGCCCACTCTGTCGACCGCTTACTGATAACATTGGGTATGAACATTATGTTGAGGAAAGGCTAGAGTATAATTATATCCTTATTATGCTCTTTTTGTTCTGTTAGTTTGAAAATGTCTCGACCGAACGCATGCAGCGCATATTATTATGCCATTTTATTCATTAACTCGTTTGTTCATTATTGTTTAAATATTCACATAGTTTTTTGCGAAGCATGTTTACTTTCTTCGGAAGAAATTTATTAAAATTTACAATAACAGAGTATGTTTATTTTCTTTAGGAGATGTTAAAGACTGGAAGTGTGTGCGCGAGTGTGTGCGCGAGTGCGTGCGTGCATGTGCGTGTCTGAAACCAATACGTACTTGTTACCGATCACACAAACCCGCAGTGAGAGACTAATGATTTTGACCTTTGTTGGTTGGTTGTTGCTTAGCGTCACCCCCCCCCCCCCTTGCAAACTAGTTGCATATGACGAGGGTGTGGCTGAGATAAATTAAGGTGCTGTCACAGCACAGGCTTTAGTCTCGCCCAGTCACATTAAACTGAAACCAGGCCAACCAGTCCTAGTACTGTTCCTTACAGTGCCAGGAGTCTGGCAGGGCAGCAGGGAACCTAAAAGCCAGTTAATAAAGAATAAAACAATAAAAATGATACATGTAATGAGTTTTAAGGTGTCATGAACCAAGTTCCGACAACAAAAAGTAGTGTGGAGTCTCCCTAAACTATAGTAGCATTTGCTTCGTAATAGTACAATGAGCAAGTTTTTCCCTCCTTCCTCAGCGTGCAAAGCACTTTTTTTTCGTTTTTTTCTCATCTCGTGATTTGCTTTGTAATTTTAGCGCAGAATAAGCTCCCCCGGTAGGGGATATAACCGGTGTTTAACTCAAGGTGGTGCGAGACATTTTACAAGCCCCAGAGACTGATGAACTTGTGTATGATTCAGCTGTCTTCCTGAAGACAGGGGCTCGTGAATCGATACACGCCTTAAGAAAGAATTTTAGTCGAGGGCAAGTGAAGTCTTTCTTCGTGGTATAGTGAAGATCTGACTGTGTGGGAAAGTCGTCTTCAAGTTTGTATAATGCGACTGGGTGGGTCTGAGCATCGGGATAAGGATTTGGTATCACTGCGCTGACTACACGAATGAAGTAACTTTATTCATGAGCAGATATTCACACACACACACGCACGCGTTCGCACGCGCACGCACACACACACACGCACACGTTCGCACGCGCACGCGCACGCACATGCACACGCACACGCACACATACACATACACACACAGGTATACAAACTCTGTGTTATTCATACATATCTTAAGACAGATGTACAACTTGCGCCTTTTCAGGGTGCGCACTTTTGGGGATCCCTTTTGTTTTGCTGCTAATGAAAATCCAGTTCTGATTTTTCAGAAAACCCGGATCCACTTACATGTGGTCCCTACAGTCTGCCACTGGCATTTGTCTTTAAGTTCAAGGTCCGTATAAAGAACCTGGTGGAGGCAGTCTGACAGAAGTCCAAAATGTAGGCCCATTGTGTCTGTTAAACGCCAAGAAAATATACTACTCAAAAGAATTGAAAGACTCGTGCAAACTACGAGCGCTACGCGATAACAAAACACAAACCGCTAGTCGCAACGAAGCTGAAGCCTTCCTTATTCATTCATGCATCGACCAACAGCAGATTTAATGGGTTATTTTCGTTGCAGCAGCAATTCCCTGCCATGAAGCACACAACCCACAAATACAAAAGTCGGAGCAGGTGAAGCACAGAATAATCAACGTCAAAAACGTGTGTGCCCTCCACTGCCTGCACGCAGGCAGGACGCCCTTGTCGCATGGACTGAGCCGATGTCCCCAGCGTCGTTTGCGAGATCGCCTGCCACTCCTGCTGAAGGAAACGGAAAAGCAAGTTAAGGTCAGCTGGCGGTGGGTGTTTCCCCACAGGGGCGGCCCAGCACATCCCACAGGTGGTCGATCGTGTTAAGGTCCGGGGAATGTGCTGACCAGACCCGAGCCCTCTCTTGTCTTGCATTGTTATCTTGGAGCAAGGTGGCTTCTCCCCTTGCCGCCAGTGCTGGTCGTAGGAGGGGCTGCAGGAGGCCATCCCTGTAGACCACGCCAGTGAGTCCTGTCTGGACGTCGATCGTTGCCGTCCCAGTCGTCTGCGCTCGGTGACACTTCCTGTCTGGTTGTAGCGGTCTTACAATGTCACAATGACCGAATGCGGTACTTCCAATCGACGACTAATTCCCCGGACCTCGATCCCTTTTTTGCCACCATTAGTCCCTCAACAGTCGCTGAATTGTGTTCACATTGTCAAATGGTGAGCACGTGTACTGCGGCCTTTCGCTTGTTCAAATGTCGCTTTGTCACCTCCATGTATCTGATTTGCACACGTTGTCTGCTGTTTTGGGTGCGCGTGTGGCTGCCTCCTGTTGTGTGCACGAACACACCAGCACTGATTGCAACGCACAGTGACATTCACTGTTGTAGCACGAAAAAGGTGCATCCAGATACATGGGTCGGATGTTGTGCTCTTGCCAGTTACGCGCGTCCGTGAGCTGCCTGCTAAGATTCAGCTAGTCCTTCAGCTCTTTTGAGCAGTATTGTTAAGCATCGATGTAGGAAAACAGAAGCTGAAGATAGCTGGAGGACAGAGAAATAAAAAACGTGAGCGGGGAGGGGAAGAAACGTAGACAGAGAAAACAAGCACCTGTATTATTATCAATGAAAAAATTTCAAGCTGCATGCTGCTGCTTGGTGACTAAAATACGGTAACAGCATGGAAACTGGGCCAAGCTCATGCATGGCTCAATAGTGAGCTTGACAGTTTTCTTGCTGTTGCCAGGTTATTAATTAATCGAATTGGCAATCTATGGCATGTGCGTAATCAAATCCTATCTCAAGGAAGTCTTTTATGGTTCATCCGAATCAACCGAAAAGCAAGTGTCTGCACCAGATATTTCATCTCCTTAAACAGAGAAAAAATCCCACAGCTTCTTATGGAGGTTGTAGCGAACAAGCATCCTTTTGCAGAGAGCTTAAGCCATTGTCACAAGGACGTGACTGCTCAGTTGTTAATTTCTTAACGTCCCGTCTAAACGAAGGTCACAACAAGACGGTGTTGTTTGAGAGATTTCAGCGTGCTGCCACAATCGGACTGCTGTCACAACGTGGGCGTCAGTCCCACCCAGTCACGTTAGTCTCAGGTGTGACTCATCCGGGGGTAAGACCATCGGCCTCCCGCCTCTAAACCGAACGTCATGGACAGACCCCATGCTTTGCCTCTCGGTAATTGTGGTTTTTCTTATGTACTTGTATTCTTTAACTTTGTTTGTCTTTTATTTTAGTTCAATCATTTATTCTCTTTCTATTCTTCCTTCGTTCTTTCCCTTCTTGCTTTCTTTCCCTTCTTTCTTCGACCGTTTCGGTCGTCTAGTGTAAAAATGACGCCTTACCCTCGTCTATAAAGAAACATGCAAGAACCCCGAAATGAAAAGGTTTATTTAAGAAAGTTATTAACACCTCATTTGCTGGGCCCACACAGTCGAAACTAAAAACTACATTTCCAAACTTTTCTCGCAATATTTTCTATTCAGCAGTCAATCCTTTTATTCAAGTGCCGATGATGTTCTTTCGAAAGTTTTAATAGCAATAAAATTGTCGTGGAATTTGATTTGTTCATGCAAATATTAGATCGAGTTTCCAACATGTCTCAATCAGACCACGATAATTTCATTAAATAATTTTATTCAATGACTCGGACAGGACGTCGTTCTTGTCTGACAAAGAGCAGTTAACTCGAATTTACGATTTTATTCATTCAGGCCGTTATTATTTTCAAACAAAGGGCAAGTAAATCACAGGTACAAGTTCATATCCTGGAATGTTATCTTTTGGCAGAGAACAATTCAATCGTTCTTTCACTTTTGGTCTTGAGGACTTGTACCTCAAAGGACAGTTGTTGAAGTTTAGCTCCCTTCTTATAGCTTGGACGTTAAACCGCGCTTTTTCGTCACTGACGTACGGAAAGTTCTGCTTAGGGTTTGGCCCCAGAACTCATTTTCCCGAAACATTCCAATGCCGAAAATGCTTCAATTTTTGACAACCCACAAAAAAGCCATGCCCGGCGTCACACAGCCTATTTGTTTTATTGAAATGGAGGCCGACGAGGGGGCGTTACGATCGCGATGAAGTGGTTAATGCGATTTTACAGTTGTCTGATTTATGGAAAATGTGCTACATCGTACTTTACAGATACCTCAATGGTAGGTGACTCGCACCGTTCGAAAAGAAGGAGGCTGATGGTTAAGCCGGGTTAGATTTAAGACTGTGTTAAGGAATCATATGAATAAGGTCCGTATGGATCTTGTGTATATATATATAAATCTTGACGAACGGGATTCGAAAAATATGGCAAAATAACCTACAATATTACTTCCTGAATATGTTGACAATTCCTTCCTTTCTTTCTGATCCCTCCTGGTTTCCTTAATTCTATTCTTTTAAAATCCTCCGTACGTTCCTGTCAGTTCCCCATTTTTCGTCTCTCTTTTTGAGTTTCGCAGCGATTTTCTAAGTTATATTTAACTGCATTGGAGACAAGGTATGCCGGCTTCCTGCTGGTACCAATGATTCTCTTTCCGTCAAGAGAAAACATCGTGAAAACTAGTACTAGCACATGCGAATACAGACATACTTGCATTTAAACATTCTAGTATTATATTAACACTGATCAGGTGTCATTATTATCATTAATTTATCTGTCAAAGCACTCAACAGCCGCGAGCCAGTACATTTTTTTAAAAATTTAAGCAATGCCCATGCCTGAGATCATGCATTTGAACTGATTAATAGCTTATGTGAGTCTGGATGCAAGATTTGTCCTGAAAAAATGCTTTCCGAGTGCACTTGTCTAGACTGTGCACGCAGATGTTTTATTACGGAAATTTGTTAATAATTACTCGTTCAGCAATGTAAATTGAAAAACATGGTTTGTTGCGATAAGCTGAAGGGCTAACCAGTATGGAGACTGAACGAAAAGTAGCAACTATTTATTCATGGTTTATTCCATTTTCCAACTAAGAGTTCAGGAGTCAGATGACTTAAAATGTATATCATAAGGGATGAAATTATGTCAGAGATATTACAAGCATAATATTATAGAATACCCCGAACTGAAATATTTTATTTAAGGCGTGGTTTGTTTTCTGTTAGCAATGCTCGAAAGTTGACAAGAAGGAAGCAGTGAATGAAGAAGGCAAAACATACATGGGTCTGTGGCAGAAAAAAAAGTTGGTGAAATTCTAACCCTTGGCCCTCTCCCATTGCCAGTCGGACTGCCGGACAAGACGGGGCATGCGCACTTGCATATAGAATCAGACTCGCTTTCGCCTGCCGCCCCCCCCCCCCCCCCCC
>SMGT01005969.1:120433-145031 GCA_004794575.1 Lanistes nyassanus
CCCCCCCCCCCCCCCCGGCTGGTCCCCGCTCTTTTACGACACACGTTAGGGCAACTTGAGCTGTGAATGCGCTCGAAATTGCATACATCCTTCAGACTTATAGTACCAAGCGACGGTACTATTTCACGCTGCACATCGCCCCGTACTCGAGAAATTGATCGCCCTCTGCCCATCTCTCTAATGGATACGCGTTGTCCAGGTCCCCGACAGACCGCCGGACACCAAGGGAGTAAATTCTTGTTAACGCTGACGAGATTCTGTGTCGAGTTACCTTCGTGCGGAAAAGGAGAGAAACCATTAAAGCACTTTCTGGCAAAAATCGAATGGCACACAGAAAATTGGAATCCTTTAAATGTTAAAAACACTAGGCCCTGAAGAGCTACCAGTTGTAGTGAATTATACTGTCGGTTGAGGCCGCATATAGCACAATGTTGATATTACCATTGGGGTCTTGAAATAAAAAGAAAAAGTGTGTGAACGAACAGGCGGAAGAGCAACAAACCCTGTTAATTATTATTTTTGTTTGTTTTCTTAATGTTTGAACCGTTTCAGAAATTATATAAATGTGTCGATGCCATTATGACTGTGCCATAGACGGGATACGAATCCGCAATTCAAGATAGATGGTAATGACCATGCAAGCAAGTCAATAAGCAAGTTTGTAAAAATAAAAATTAATTAAAATAAGTAGCCAGTGAGTATTAAACTGAACAGTGAAGGCCGAAAATTTATGTCGAAGCGACAAGGGCGGGAGTAGACGAGCGAAGAGCTAGAGCAGACACAATTGCCGTTGTTATCGGACAGTCCAGGGTAGACGCCATGTCACTAGACCTCCTTCAATTTGTGCTTGAACCGAACAGAAGTGTGGAAGGCCAGTGCACTCTGCCATCTGAAGAAGTCAGACCGCCGTTCTCGAGAGCAGATCGCGGGCACGAATGTTTCAGCGTGAAGTGTCTTGCAGCGTGACAAGTGAATCGTTTCACAGACTCCCGCATTTGTTGCTGTCGTCTGCTGCGTATTGTCGGCGGAAGAGACATCGACATGAAAAATCAGGGCAGGGTTGTATGAGGGTTCACATCTACTCCTTTAAAAAAAACTGGTTTAGGGTGCTCAAATTTCTGTATTTTACATTCACGGTTACTCGTGGGAAGGACATAGAAGTGCACATCTGAGCCAGCGTTGGTTGGTTGCTTGCTTGCTTGCTCGCTCGCTTGCTTGCTTGCTTGGGAAAGTGCTTTTGTTTAGCTATGGCTGTGTACTAGTGCCAAAAACAGTACTGAGGAATAAAGGAGAATGGATTCAAGCTGGACTAGGAGTGCATCTCGAAACTCGGCCAGGGAATGTCCAGCGACTGGATTCAAACCTACGACGCAGCATTAACCTACTGGCCACCGACTGCTCGTCCCCGCGACACGCTAGACTAGATTACTAGGAGCTAACCTGACTAGATGTTACAGCCAGGAACCTTAACCAGTATTTACAAGTGTGCTGCTGCTGGGAGTCTAGGTGATGAGTCGGGACGGGAACGTCACACGCCAGCTTGCAGACAAGCCGACAGTCGGACACTGCACACAGCTAGTAGGTTGGGAGGACTTTGACGTATCGCTTGCTGACGGCCCGGCTGATTGTTTCAGAGCACAGCCTGGCTGGGCTGACGCCGTGGGTGCAGCCAGGCTCGCCCCTGTTCAAATGAAGTCTCGTCCAGCGAGACGCCTCCGGGATGTGCAATTTGTACGGAGCTGGACCCGCGGGCCAGCAGATCGTGACGTTGTCACTGTAGGAGGGCGTGCGATAAACCAAAGCTTCCTTCCATTTTCCTGAGACCTGGACCCTTGACACGAAGGGCTGGGGAATTTTTTTCCAAAGAGGAAGAATAAAGGACGAAAGGGAGGAAAGAAAACAAACAAAAACAAAACGAAAGAAGAAACAAACGAAAGAAAGAAGGAAGGAAGTGTAGGAATAAAAAAGTAAGAAGCGAAACAAAGTAGAAAACGACAGAAAATAATTTTAAGAAGGAAAAAAAAACAGGTAAGAAAGTAGTGAAGACAAGAAGGACGGAACGAAAGAAGCGAAAGAAAGAGGGAAAAGGACGAACAAGTTAGAAAGATTCAGTAAGGAGGAAAGAAGGAAGCGAAGGAAAGCAAGAGAGAAATTAAAAGAAAGAAGCAAAGGATAAAACGAAAGAAAAAACAAAAAGAAAGAAGTAGACAAGGAAATATTTGCCGATGTCACTTTAATGGTTGTCAGAGTGTGTCGAATGACTGGGCTGACATATATTAGGTACGCAGCAGCAAGATCGGATTTGCCAAAGACACAGAGTAGATAAATTTACTTCATGCGTGTTATACAGCTTTTGAACATTCGTAGTTCTCGTTCTGCACTGGAAAGGAATAGCGAAAGGGAAGTCTTTTCTTATAACCATGCGCCTTAGAGGGACAAATCTCCGCTCTGCTGCATTGCGGCCTTGAAGTCTTGACTGTAGTCACGTGTTATGAGGTATTGAGAAGTCGTTTGAAAAATAAAATTGAAGGAAACCAGAGAAAGATGGTGGGTGTTGCTGGGTCTACCACCAGCTGCAGGGCTTAAGGCTGACATGCTTCCTGTACTACAAGCTTGGCAACCAAGCACACCTTTGAAAATATGTTGAATGCCGCTGTAAAAATTAATTCGTACCTTTCGGGGACCCGCTTTTCGTTCATTTTAATTCTAGAGACGCTCATTTCATTTCCATGAAAGAAACAGCACTTAAAAGTAAAACCTAACTTTGCAGTCGCCGACAACGATGGACATATGTTACATGTATATTATGGCTGATAATTCACAACTTAAGAAATCCCGAAAGTCATTTACGAAATGTTCAAAAATCCGGTCACCGGTAACCGAATCTGCTCTGAACTGCTCACAGGCTTTTCTGCTAGCTCTTGGTACAGTCCAACTGACCGTAAACTGGGTCCACATCTAGGACATTTTCACGACCACGAACGAACGAAGGAGCAACACGGTTGTCCCTTCCAAAACCATTTCAAATGCTGAGATATTCGTGCTTCCTTGTTCGGAAGGGTTTACTGTTTACGACCAGATATTAATACACCGCCAACTCTCCAGGGAGCCGTTTAGTGGCCCGCAACACTTTAACTTCTCCGGCTGCTTGCCCGCATCACAAATCTCTGGCCAGAGATTTCACCTCTATCCCGTTTGTGCCATGACAGCGACGAACTGACATCTTTTTTCACTCGGGCGTGTAGCTGTCATCCCCTTGCTTGCTTGAGGAAGACAGTGAGACGAAAGATCTGAGCAGCCGACACAGAAGCATCAGGGTGTGGGGCAGGAAGTCCAAAGATGAGTAGTTGGATATTGTCGGTCCTTGTCCTGGCATTTGTTCAGCTGAGTAGGGCTGTGGGAGAGGGCAACTGCGATACTCAAAGCGGTGAGCTGCTTTTCAGCCTCTTTAACTGTAGGTAAGCTCTCCGTTTGAATGTTTGTTCCATAAGCGTCATCCTGGTCTTGCGACAAATTCTAAAAACTAATTTATTTTATTAATTTAATACACCTAGTGCAGTCTTTTTCGAGAACCAGAAGTGGATGTCAAACTTTTGATGACTTTTACATGATTCGCAGTTTAATAATATGAAGAAATAGTTTTATTCTCAACGAACTCCGACAAAATCTTCTGCTTTTAACTTACTAACGAATGTGTCAGCGTGCCTGAACGCAGTGAATGCCATCTTTAACTGAAAGATTTCTTTTCTTCTTTTTCGTTCGTTCCTTTTCTTACCTTTTTTATTCCCCCACCTTCTCTCTCTCCCTCCTTTCCGCTGTCGATGCTAGCGTCTGACTGCACTTGACGGAGTTCAGGTAGTAGTTATCTATATGTACATGTACTTTTAGAATCTCAGATGTATTGTATTTACTGTCGTCTGACAGAAGAATCCAATTTCTTTTCTGTCATTCTCAGCGAACCAGATGCGTGTCATTTATTACAGTCTGATAGAAAAGGAAACACAGTAAAGTAGCCCGGCTGTCCGGACCCAGGCTTTCAAAGCTGGAGAATCCGAGTTTCTTTCTCAATTCGTCTCTGCGCACAATGTTTGCTTTAGAAGTTCTAACGGGTCGCGTCTCCAAAAGGACAAGGCGTCCGTTCCCAGGAACTTGACTCCCGGTTTTCCTGTCTGCAATACTTCAGCAAATAACTTTTAAAAAAGTGTTAAGGAAGTGACGGCATGTCTGTGTGCACAAAAATGTGTGCGAGCGTGATTGTACCCTTGTGTGTGCTGTACGTGTGCGAATGCATCTCATTTTCTCTCTCTGATTGATTGATTGATTGATTGATTGATTGATTGATTGATTGATTGATTGATTGATTGATTGATTGATTGATTGATTGATTGATTGATTGACCATAAAAGAAAGGAAGGCAAGAAATATGGACGAACGAGCACACAGTCATAGACAGACAGGCAGACAGACACGTTTAGGGAAAATAGGGAGTTTATAGTGCACAAAAGTTTGTAAAGCAGATAAAACTTAACTAATGGGAGACGCAAACTTCAGAATAAAGTTGTTTTTATGGTGACACTAAACATCTCGCAGCACACATTTTTTCTGAAAGGTCCACGCACGCATCTGGCAGGAAGGACATAAGCGTCTCCAAATACCTGCATGCCAGTGGCCAACATTTAAAGAAATGTATTCTTAGCAAATCGAAAAACATCGTGTCACGCATTAGGGAAGACCAGATCGTGTCACGCATTAGAGAGGACCAGATTAAAGGCATCAAAGTCATCTCGCTATTGAGACTTAATTAAGAGCGTTTGCCGTTGGGAACAAAAGTTGTGAGGCAGACTGCATGCATGGTCATAACTCCTTTGCTATACCTAATGTGCCTGAGGGTTACTTTGTCAGCTGCAAAGTACGGGGTCTATAATGCCAGGAAAAAAAGGTTAGAAAAAGTTGTAAGGCTAATTGATTGACACTGTATTTCGAATACGCTTTTGCCCGTAAAAAATCGTGTCTATGCATCCTAGAACAGCATATGAAAACTAGTATGGGGTGAGTGGGTCGTGGTGTACATGTGTGTACATGTGAGTGTGTACATGTGAGTGTGTACACGAGAGTTTGTCGTGCTTCCCTCTCTCCTCCTACTTCTCTTCTTTCTCTCTTTCTCTTCCCTCTCACTCCGATATTGCAGAAACACAACAGCCCATAACAATGACTAATTACTACAGTCCACAAACCACCAGTTTCAGGTCGCCATCAATCGTAAAATGCTATCGCGCTGTAGAAGTAGGGGAGTATACTTCATACAATCTCATAAAAAATCTTTAAAATGCTTCGTCGAAACAATTTTTTTAACTTTAAAGTGATTTTGTCGTATTTTGCAGACAACGAGTGTGAATACGTTGAATGTCAGTACTAAAACTAGCTTTTATTACTCCTCTCACAACATACTACTGATATTGGCTTGTCTTGCGTGGGCGTAGGTATGTGCACTTCCTGTCATGACAGAGGTTGAAAGGTCCGTTTACTTGGTGTGTATTTTAAGAGCACCTTTATGTATTAACCACTCGGTCATGCAAAGCCCACGCACTGCGGCCCCTGACGTGAATGCGGTTGTAATTTGTGTATTTTAGCTGCGCTTTGTAGCACGAACAGGAGAAACTATGGCCAATGGATCCCTGGCATGTAAGCAAGGAGTCCAATAGCGCGCCCTGTGCTGCAAGTGTCCACCGATCAGGCTGTCAGTCGTGAAACCTTCTCCTGCTCCCACAGTGAACGTTCGTGTGACTACTGTGATAGCACCGCCTGGCAGTGGTTACTGGCCGGAAACCTGGTCAGGTGTAGGACATCTGTGCCAACTTTCGATCGGGGAAAGTCACATAGTTATTAACTCTTTGTCCCCATTAGCCATCCTTCCCTTCACACACACACACCCCCTCCCCTCCCCGGTTATGGGCTTGCGTCTGCCGAATACAGAATTGTCCATCGCCCCTTGCCATGTTTCTCTTTGTAATAGGGGATAGGGTTGGGAAGGTATCCTTTTAAACGCATACAAATGCATGTGCGAATCCTTTTTATACAAGGCCTCTTTCTTTGTTTCTTTCTTTCTTTTTCGTTCCTTCGTTCTTCTCGTTCGTCCTTTTAAGTGTACATGATGAGAAGAAGTATAGGTCGAAAAAAAAGACAAAAAAGACAAAAACCCAAAGGTACGGAGATCCCCACCTAGTAGTACAACAATAAAAATAAATATTATATCCATATAAATGCGCACAGATATGTATATGTACATATACATCCACGTGGTCATTCCATTCGCACGCATCCTTGGGATGATCTAATCATGATTTGAACATTGCAGTGCCAGACAATAGCGCCACACAGTGTCGTCAGACAAAATTTAACTAGCAAACCCTACTAAAGCTGTCTTTATCCGATCATACTCAGAATTCTGAATTCTTAAGCCGCTAAAAACGGACTACTGGAATCAATTAGATTCTTTCTTGTTTTCTTTTCCTCGTCCGTTCCACAGCAGCTAC
Source organism: Lanistes nyassanus (assembly GCA_004794575.1). Classification (NCBI taxonomy): domain Eukaryota; kingdom Metazoa; phylum Mollusca; class Gastropoda; order Architaenioglossa; family Ampullariidae; genus Lanistes; species Lanistes nyassanus. Next base: position 126,967 of record SMGT01005969.1, read on the forward strand.
TAAAAGGTAGAAACTATTGATGACTTTGATTGAATTAGTTACCAATGTCTGCAATATGCATTTATTAAAAATTTAGTTCCGAATCTACTTTTTTAAATTAATGGTCTTCGCTCAACCAAACGGCTCAGGCCTCTGGGAGAAACATATTTTCAATCTCTTTAATTCGTGCCTGCAGGCAGCACTGGTATAAAGTATTTTATTACGGTCTCGCAGACTGGAGACGGTCTCACAAGGGCCCAGTGACAATGGAAAATGTAAACGACTGCAAACTTCTATTTATGACGGGGGGGATGTCACTACACATTTCTTGGCGCAGTTGCTGCACTTTATGGACCTCTCATAGAGACGTGGAACAATATAGAATCTATTTTCCTGCCTGCATGCCTGCCTGTCTGTTAATGACAAAATACAATGACGTTAAGTAGATACAGGAAAATGAAAAATCCCCCACGATAAATGCCAGCAAACTGACAGACTAGCAAACACATAGACAAGTAGACAATAAGGCAAAGACACAGCCAAACAGGCTCCACTGTCCGAAAATTATGCACAGATTTATTTTCGCCCAGTGCACACATGCAAAGAGGGTCGGCCGGAATCCATGGAGGAGGTTCTAGATCTGAACAATTTCCCCCAGCACGAAACTTTGAAAAGGGCTGAGAAGGGACGATAAAGCAGTCACGACAAAAGTTCCACGGCAAAGGATCACACCACACACAGCATGCAGACACCCTTGCCTTATCCAAATCAGATGATCTACCACCAGAAGTCGGACACCAGAGGGCCGCCGTGAGACCAGTAACTTGCGCCCGCCCTAGCTGATCTCCATGCGCGTTGTTAGTCTGTATTTCCATGTTTTAAGATAATCTATTCGTAAAACACAGAGACATCCTGGTGCTGTCTGTCTGGGTCTGTGGTATGCTTGACACAAATTCCTCATCTCCATGCAGATATAGGTGTAGTCCATGTCTGGCTGAATTGCACGATTTTTAGCTGACTATATTTTACTGTCTGTCTGTCTGTCTGTCTGTCTGTCTGTCCCCAGGAAGTTTTGCATCATGCCGTGACTGTATGATCCAGAAGCGTCCTCTTTAAGCCCAAGGTCAGGGATATTTCGACATCTGTTTTTTTAAATCCAGCACAGAGCTGCATGCACAGACTGGTTTTAAGACAGTCGTCAAAATAAGACTGGATTCGCTCTGTCTCTACGTTGCTGAAAAATGCATGCAGGGCGAACAGCTTTCAGGTTAAGATGTTTCGGGTTCATTTGCTTTCGAGAGAAGGTGCGTTCGGGCCAAGCTGTGGTAGCACGGGTGTCTCATTTACCGTCGTAAGTGGGTGCATAATAATGTCCATTTCGCCGGTAACCACTTTGCACGGAATAGCTTTCTTCCACAAGCTCTCAAATAAAATAGCACGCAAAATATTCAGGGAACTGTCAAGTGGAATAAACTATTCCTGTCCCATAAAAACTTTCTGGCTCAGCCTGCCTCTCTTGCAGATGCCCAAAGGTTTCCCTTCTTCATGAACATTTCTTTCAGAGCTCTAAGTCATTTGTAAGACGTAAAAAATCTGATGGAATCTGCAGTGCAATCTGCGAGACTTGTTTGTTTGAGGTTTTTTTAAAGCAAGTATAGGTAATAAGTGGAATGTGGTGAGGAGGATATTCCTTGTTTGTTTAGTGATTTACGTCGAGTTAACAGATAAGACTAGATCATGGCAAGTAGTCGGCCGTGTACACCGGTATCCCATACAGAGGAAATGCATGTGCCGGAGCCGAGATCTAAACCCAAGACCCCACTGTCTTGGTGGTAAGTGCTGATCGTTCCCCCATGGGTTCTCCGCTTGTTACGTATTGGAAAAGAAGTTAGAACTCTCGAACAGCTATAATCACTAAGGAAAGTCATTGACGGCTTGAAGGAACGTTTGAGATAACATTGAACTCTGTCTGTGCAGCAATTTGCCCCTTCAATCAAGGAAGCCTCACAGGATCAATTGCCTTCCAAGAAACCCAGGTGAGGGCTTACTGTTCTTCGTTTTGTGTTAAAATTGTCAACGTGTATTTGTGTAAGAATATGACTCACCCACTCGGCTGCTCCCTCCCTCCCTCCCTTTCTCCTTCTCTCGCTCGCTAACTCACTCAATTTCACTGGATTTAGGGGGAGAAGGGGTGATGGTAGAGAGACAGACACGCGTTCTACAGACGAAAGAGGCTAGGAATCCACACGCAGAAAGCTTTTCATACCGCCTCCTCTCGGCGAGCTAGGCGCGGTGCTAGCGAAAGGAAATCGGAAAAGCTCTCGCCCGAGTTGGGGATGGGGACTGTTCTGATGATGATCGTGTTCAACGGGTTTTTCTTACTCCCTGAGCATGATAAGGTCTTCCTGAATCGTCTCCAAAGTGGAAAGCGCTTATTTTGTCTTACTCGATTTTTGTATTTGCCGATTACAATTCTTTTCTGTTGAAGTATAAAACACTTTGTTTCGGTTTTTCATTGGCATCAGCGGGCACCGTTGTCATCACAGTAGTTCCAGTAATAACAGCGCTGCTAACTAGCGACGATGAAGTTCAAAGGGAGAAGAAAAATCCGTTGGTTTATATATCTAGTGCGGTTGAAGTGACGTAACAAAATCAATATTTAATATCTGAAATAAGCAGAAAGTTACAGGCCTAGTTACACATCACACAGGTAACTAGTGAGTCCGTAGCTTGCTTCCTATCACTTTTGCAAAGCTATCGCCATATGGGGCCCAGCCTAGCTTTCCCCAGCGTCCTTAACAGGCGCTTCACGTACTTGGGGAATCTTCTGGCTGATCTTCCGCTCTGAAAGTCTGACGTCGGTCACGCACCTGGCCTTTGACTTTCGTGGCAAAGTAACAACACAGGGACTGCACACAGCAGCGTCGCCACACGTGGTCTGACCTAACCTCGGGCAGCTACTGTCGGCAGATCACGCACTCCGGCAATCCATGATGGACCCGACGCAGCAGCGGCGTCTGCAGGCGCAAGGACAGCGAGGGCTGGGAGCCATCCTCTCGTTAGTCAGCATCACTGTCACGATCTACTGTCCTGGAGCCAGACTTAGTGGTGTCGCGTCCTCTCAGAATCTAACGGCAAACACGCGCGTGGTCGGCGCCGAGTTTCAGGCTAGACGACGCGGTTATTACAGTGTTTGAGTTCTTTTCGTTTTTGTGTACACGTTTAAAGTCCGATCTTGTGGGGGCTAAATATCTGAAAGGATACATGATAAGAAAAATGGTTGTCATTATGTCGTAGCAATAACTTCTATTCTCCAAAAATCAGTTGATGGTTCATTAGGTTTTAACAAATACAGAACTACCACGTGTTGCCCATTTTACGTATATCTTTCGACAATGTAGATCTGGCATTTTTTAGACAAACTGTACACCGACATTAGTATCAGACAAAACGTCAAAAACCTACGAAGATTTTCTTAGAAGAGAGAATGTCATACACGGAGGGGATAAAAACTGTGATTTGAGTTTCCAGTAAGGTGATATCCTAAATCATGGGACTCGCTTGCTTCATGTCAAAGAAGCTATAGAAATGTTCTCACCTGGGCAACTGACTGGCGTTTATGCCAGTGGCATGTAGGGCAGCAACAAAGGTCCTCCGCTCCTGTCTGTTCTGGGCCAGCTTCAGGAATGGACCTCATACGTGGTTTAGGTTCTTCGATTCTCTCAGAGATATTCGTGCCTGAAAAACTGCAGATATATTCGCACCTGTGCGCTGTATTGCCATTGCAGACAGGGCTTACCTATTCCGGAAGTCAGTTATCTGCCCCATTACGTCACTGCACACGTCTTTTCTCCGATGTCTGTATTGGAGGGAGAAGAGCTAGGCTCTGTTTTCACGAGATTTATCAAACCAGGAGATGAACAATACCGGAAACCCATCTACTAATTAGAGGTCTGAAGATGAAAGACTTCCACATCTGTATCTGTCACGTGATGTTGGACTGCCAAAGGTCAGCCACTATATCTTGCTGCTGTGTGGCTGTCACACAAGATGTACAACAGAATGGTCTCCCTTTAAAACATTCTAAAACTCGTGACAAGAACACAGCCATCGCCGTAACAGAAGACAAAGAGCTCCAGAAATCGATAGCAGACCGCCTGAAAGCAGGGCACACGGATGGATTTCTTTTAACTTGGAAAATTTCAGACTAACGGGAAAGTATTTTTTTTAAAACAGCCTGCATTGAAAAATCCTTTCTTAAACCATGAATGTCATCTTTTGTTGCCGCTCTGAGTTTTTATATATTCGAAGATCGAGTTTGCTGAGGTCTGCACAATGTAGACTAATTTGACAGATTTTTCTCTCTCTGTCTGGAAGCACCACTTCTTGTCAGGCCATATGTCTTTGTATGGTCAGGTGTACATGACCGCGAATCGTACTGACCTCTTCTGGTCTCTCCATCCACAGCAAACAGTCGGATTCTGTTGGTTTTTTTTTAATTTAGAGATTTGGTTGAATAAAGTGGAGAACCCCAAGACTCACAGCCAAAAATGGAGCACGTATGCATGCACGCGCGCGCACTCACCCACCGACCTACGAACGTACGTACGCACGCACGCACGCACGCACGCACGCACGCACGCACGCACCCACGCACACACACAAATCCCCGTCTAATGGATGCAAATAAAACGGATGTCGTCTGCATTACATCTTTACAAAGCGAAAATACAAAGCACGGTTTGTCTTCTGCTTCCTTTTGAAGACGATTCCCTTAAAAAGACAAAGTGTGGTTTAAGGATGACGAAACAAGAACCTCAAGCCATCCAAACGAAATATTACTTTCAATGACATCAACTAGCAGGCACAGTTCACCATCTGGTAAAGAACTATACTTTTCATGACTACTCAATGAACATTGTTAAATAAATTTCGTTTTAAATTCTTTCACGCAAAGCTGCGTGATCTGTCATGCTCTGAATTTGCTGCGTACGTAGAATCACGAACAGATAAAAGGTGAGCTTGTTGCAAAAGCATTTTTTTCTGAAATAGTTGCATGTCACTGGTGTGACCGAGGGTTTTCTGTTCTGCAGGGTTTCGGATGCACCGGCTTTGGAAATGACGAGGGCTTAATCCTTCAGATTGACATCCAGGGTTTCGACACACAGGACGGAGTCACAGCTCACACGTTCCGGGTCAAGTCCTATGTCGGACTAGGCCCAAACTGCACAGGGATGGGTCCTGATTTTGGTAAAGGATTAAGGTAACATACATAACCAAGACATGCATTTTGAATTCAGGTGTGTGTGCTTGCGTATGTGTGTGGGCGTGCGTGCCTGAATGTGTCCTCTATCACCGAATAGGAGGCAGTTTATACTTTGCTAAGGTTATGTGCTTTTGTATGGAATCGTTTACGAAGACTGCTGTGCAACTTTGCTGTGAAGGTTTTTTTAACCTGACTAGTGGAAAGCGATTGGCTGAGAAGAGTAAGCGCCGCGATATCACTATGTGGCTGGTCTATAAAACCCGCTTCATCACCAGTGTACTACTTTGATACAAAGAAACAAGAAAAAAATCATGCAGATGTCGTTATCACTGAAGCCAGAAACATTTCTTTCAATCTGCTTCGAATCGGTCACTATCAAAATGTAAATTAAAAAACCCCATCCAACTGCTGCAAGAAACGTTCTGTAAACTGATTTTTAAACAAAAGCTTCAAAAATATGATGGAAAAATAAATCTTCCGCGTTACGGGTGGGGGGGGGTAGACAAAATGTAACACATTGCGAAAAGACAACGTAAGAGAATCAAGAAAGAAGGAAAAACCCTGCAAGTCACTGATCTTTGCGTAGATGTAAAATAAATTTTAAAAATCCAGATTTCAGTGTGTTCTTATCCAGACAAACGTGCCTCCTAATATAACAATAAGCGTAATAAGCGGTATATTAGATGTATGGTATTTAGGGGATAGACGCAGGACACATAAGTACAGCACATTCTTTATTTGACAGGGCTGGGAATAGACCTGCAATACACTCAAACAGACTGCCTAGTGTGGACATGCGTGACAAGTCAGACACTATTTTGAGCTACTCGCACTTAGTCACGCAAGTACATTGACAGCATAACCCAAACTACAGAGGTCAGGAGGGCCCAGCTGCCCATTAGAACCCGACCCTTAGTCCTTAGTTTAGGGAGTATATAGAGGCTGGCACTAACAGGGTTTTTTGCTTCTGGCTTTTCGGACGATGGACTGGCCGGCGCGCCGGTGCAGGGGATGGATATAGAGACGGTTGCACGGAGTATGTGTAATAAACGAACTGAACTGCAAAAGTACTTGTGGTTTTCTCTATGACACGTAATGTAACACTAATTCCCGAGCCTGGTCACATACACGAGAACCTGACCGCGGATTCGAAAGAACTCAAAAGAACATTCCTCCAGTTAAGAAAGGCTTTTAAGTGTATGCCACACGGGAAATAACTACAAAAACGTTGGGTAAACCTGTTTGGCAAACTGTCGTCTTGTCACACATATTGGTAAAGTGTTTTATAGAACTGTTTTTGGGTTCCCATGACACACTGGCAATTAACCCAAGAAACCATTCTGTGGTAGACTCACTGCACGAGAGTATTGTCATATCTACGCCGATGTAAATGGCAAACTTTTCTTATACGAATGCAGACGAATAAAATCTTATGTTAACAGTTTCACTGCATTTAATGAACAAAATCCACTAGGTAATTTAAAAAAAATAAACAAGAACTACGACAACTGTACCAAGAAGTAAGGGGGAAAAATAAAAGACATTTTGGACATTGAACCGGCGACTTTCAAACTAAAGCTCCTCGCTTTAACCATCTTGTCACGCTGGATTTGTAGGTAGAAGTCGAACGGAAACTATGGCAGTAATTAACGGGTTATTTAGGCACCGAGAGCGTGATGATGCAAGAGTTGAGCTCCGAATTTGACCAAAGATTCAGATGATGTGGACATTTCAAACTCCTGCAGGTCTTCTCTTAGCTCTTATAGAAACATGTTTAGCAGAAAGGCCCGATGCAAAAATACGTAAGAATCCATAGCGTAGCATTTTTATCGCTGCCCTATTTCATTTGGTTGTGCATGTGCCAAGTAAGGGGGTGGGGGCCTGAGCCGGAATGTTTGAAAATTAACACGAAAATCAGGCAGCGATCACACAACTGTTTCTTCCTTCTTGGCACGTATTGATGATGTTGTCATTGTTCTGGGTAGAACGAGCGGAATATTCAAACAAACAACACAAAATATACCCCTAGACAGAAGACAGAGCATACCACAACAGGCCGCAAAAATGGAAAACAGGAGGCAAACAGTTTGCAAACGTGTTTACTAAACAGGCTGTCAGGTACACCACACGGCAAACAGGAAACACAACCTCCTTCTGAACTCCTTTTTTCGAAAAGGTGTTTTTCCAGCACTGTGTGGCATACCCTTTCGAGTATCTTGTCACATGAAAACCCGTACAGATTATCCCATTCATAGCAAGAAAAGTGAAAGAATGAGTCAAGGATTTACTTCGAAAGCTAATTCACTTCATGAGTTAAAGTGTGGCCAGAGTGGCTTTGACATCTGTCTTGTATATGGCAGACGTTAGGGCGCCTTGGGGTCCACACTAAAGGCAGTTAACAAAACGAGAAAGTAGTGGCTATGATTCCCAAGCCAAATGACAGCATCTGAGAGAATACTATACAGACAAGCAGACTCGCGGATTCCTTGCATGCGGAGCACACCAACCATTATATCTTTGATTCCTTGTTTTCCTCCTGGAAAAGGCGATTGGGATACAGCAATGTCCGATGAAATTACAGCCTTCACCTTTTGTCTGCAGAGGTTCTGACCTCGGTACTTTCTCCGAGAACCAGGACGGAACTCTGAGAGTAGCCAGTACCAGACTACAGAACGGACCAACTCTAATTGGACAGAGGTCCATTGCTGGTCACTCAGTGGCGGTAAGTTATTGTCGCACGGCCATCATAAATTTCTAAGTGAAACCTGAGGTATGAACTGACTGTTCTATCGCCGTCAACAGGAACATATATTTATAGTTTTCCAAAAAAAGCTGCCAATAAGTCATCCTTCAAGTAAATAATTTTTAATTATTGTATCTGGAAGATTTTTTTCCCTTTTTACAATCAAGAGAAGATTTCCTTGACTTACTGTTTGTTGTTTTCTAAAAACAAATATTTAATAATATTCTAGAAGAGAATATTTAAGGTGATGTGTTTGTCAGCGTTGTCCTGATCAGCCATTCGTCAATAAATTTTCCGGTTTGCCTTCACTTTCTTTCTTCGTGTTTCTGCTTTTCCAGTCTCATTCCCTCTCCCCAAGTCCCTCTGTCTGCCCCAAACCCCCACACCCACCTTTTTTCTCTTTTCCACAGCCCACTCATTCCTTATCCCCTCCACCCCCGCTGCCTCTTCAAACACTTTGTCTTTGTCCTCTGTCGTATTCGTAATTCTTCCTTGATACCAATCAAGCACTGATACAGAAACGTCCATCTTTCAGGTTTACTAACGGTTCACACCCTGAAAAGCAATCACTTGCTCTTGTTACTTAATCGTATAGTTTTCCTGAAAGGGCGAAACTGCTCTTGCGAACTATTATAGGAAGATCTCAAGCCCTAGACCAGTCTCTCAGTCAAGATTCATGAGAGGGACAGAGAGAATGAAATATTCCTTGCGGGCTTCTGATGACAAGGGATTTTCTGTTCACATGATCTAAAAATATTCTTCTGAAGATTTCTCGGAAAATATATTATTGAATGTTCTCAAAGCGATTATAGATCCTGAGGCGACAGGTCGGGAGGGGAGATTTCTTTTATCTTCCTCCTCCTCCTTCTCCTTTCTGTTCTGCTTCTCCCGTCTCACTTTTCCCCATGGAATACTCCATGATGCTGTCTGCGTCCCCCATGTCTGTCTGCGTGCACATTAGCCTGAGCCTCGTGTCGATATCTGCCCTCGTATTTCAAGAAACTCTTAATTTTTACCACGAGATATATACTGAAAATGCGCAAAGAACCCAGCCATGTGCTTGTAGTCCGGCATTTTATTTCGCAAATCAATTTCTTTGTCTATATTTACTTTTATTTTGCATATTTTTAATATGTGGGAATGTTATGTGCACATGTGGGGGACGTGAACGCGAGTGAGTGAGTGAGTGAGTGAGTGAGTGAGTGAGTGAGTGAGTGAGTGAGTGAGTGAGTGAGTGAGTGAGTGAGTGAGCTGTAACACTTGCGGAGAAGAACAAAGTGCTTGAGTTTATATGAAAATCTGTGTTTATTATACCTTAGTAGTCCTCTGAGAATCATATTCGTCAGACATTGCAGTGGATGGACATAAAAATACTTCATTGTCGATAAGGATTCATTCCTACTCTTTACATCTACCTCTTCTCCGCAAGTGCTTGTCAGGTAAATAATTAACATTGTACAGCAACACAAACTATATCAGATTAGACGCGAGCTCGTGCAAAATCACACCTTTTTCAATAAATATCCTGTAGCTAGACAATGTGGGAACAAAGCAAAAGCTTTTTAAATGAAGTTTATTTGTTCCTGTCTATAGAATGTCTGAAACGCTGTTCAATTGAAGTTTCAGTCTGAAAAATATTAGGTTGTGGGAGCATTATGCCAGTGTCTTCACAAGGGACGTGCAGGCTGTTAATGAATGTCATTCGAACGTTGGTCAACAGGAAGAACGGAAATCACTGTGACTGAGATAAGCGTGCGAGCGAGCTATTTTCATAGAAACTTATGAGCACTTCTAAGGGAGATAATCATCCCTTCGGTATAAACCTGCCGCCAGCTGATGCCAGGCTATCTGCTTCTGACAAACATGTCGACATGGCAACGAGTATAGCCTGCAGGTGGATTTCATTCTCGCTGTTTGTATGATGATCAGCTGCGTCACTGGCTTTCTGCACTCCGAAAGCTGTTAATAAGATCGACGAGGCACTTGTAATGAAAGATCTGGACTTTGTGTCTTGGCAGGAAAAATATTTTTTGTGGTTCATATTGGGTTGTAGATCGAGTTGCAGCACAAAATTCTTAATTCGCCAGCTTCTGTATTGCTGGTCCAAAACTGCACGAGCAGTGTACTACACTGTAGGAACCCGGCTTGCTGCAGAGCTCACACAGACCTCGGCAAAGCTTGGAAAATAGGCTTTTGTTTACAATTCATTTCCTTTTCCATTGGAATTGATTGAATGATCCAGGGAGCGAGAGTGGTAGGCAGACGACCAAAAAAAAAGCCCTAACATTTTATTGCTGAGATTTGTAAAGTTAAGATGAATATTTGCTAGATAAATGTTTAAAAGTGTTGAACATTTATACAAACACATTCAAAATGATTGAAGTTTTGCACGAATATGAACATGTAGTCGCATTAACACCTGTAAAGTTAAAAGACAGTGATAGATGATCAAGAAGCTTGTTTAGACTGTACGACCCAGAGATGTCACTAGTGCATTTAGAATTCTATTAATTTCCCATGTTTGACAGACGTCTGAACGCACCGCTGAGCTTCCCAACTTGTCGGACATTCACAGTCCATCTCCATGTCACAGAGTGCGTTTGTTGTTCTACAAATACTTTTGTTTTACTTTCATCTTTGTCTGCCAGTTGTCTAACAAGCATAAAAATAAGCTCTCTCATGTACAGGTGCTAAAAGGTCCAGCATTCCCAAAAGGGACACCGGAAGTTCTGGGGTGTTGCATTGTGGGATACACGGAGCTGCCGCAGGTGAGCCAGGGTGCGTACGGTCTGTCTCCGACTTCCTTCACGCCCAGAGGACCCAGCAGCAGCGGCGGCGAAAGCGGGGACAGAGTGTCTTACCCTGCCGCCGGCCAGCAACGGCAGGGAGCCGGCAACTCTGCAGGACCACAGGGGCCTAGCAACAGCCCGCCTCAGGGGCCCATCAACAGCCGACCGCAGGGGCCCATCGGGACGAGCCAGTCTCGCGCCCCCAGCTCCTTCCGTTCCGCCGCCAACTCTGATAGCAGCTTGCCCTTCGACCTCTCCGGCAAGACGGCTCGCGCTAACTCCATCCTTCCCTCCAGCATCCAGAACAACTTTCGGGCTCCCCAAGCTCCCCGTTTCGAGGATATTTTCGGGCTGAATGCCGGGGAATCTCCATTAGCCAGGTCTGGCTTTGGCGGCAACGGCTTCGGTCCCAGCGACAGCAGCAGCGGTTTTACGAAAAACTTTTACAACGATTTCGCCAAGGACGTGGCCTTGACCCCGGATGAGAAAAGCATCCCCAAGGAGAAGGGTGAAGACGAGCCGAGCGGAAAGGGCCAGAGAAGGAAAGGAGCCAGCGACTCCGGGCGGTCTAGCGATTCTGGCAGCGATGACGGTGGCCGGCCAGCAAGGTCAGGCAGCGGGGATGACCCGAGCAGAAGCTCTTTCTCTCCCTCATCCGTACCCTCCCGTTTTGGCAACAGGTCGGATAGAGGGGGCACCCAACCAACCGACAGCGACCCCGCCGTCCCTCAAGCAGCTAGCGACCAGCCGGAAACGGATCAACCAGGGACCCCGACAGATACCGACAGCATCCAGACTCAGCCAGCAGCTGTTCCAGCCGCCGGCGACACACCTGCCGACTCGGCCATTCCAACAGCCGCTGGCAGCGTTTCCGACAGCACTGCCGCCAACAGTCCTGGGCAGGGCAATGAGTCCAGCGAAACCATCTCAGCGACCACCGTCTCTGGATAACGTGAGCCAGAGACTGTGATTACGTAATCAGTCACGTGACTGTACCCAGCCAATGGTGACGCGGGACACTCCAATACTTCCGGCGTGTGTAGTGTCCATATTTTTCAGGAGTGCCTTGTGGCTCTTTTGTTTAACATATATCCAGTGGGTCAGGCTTGCCTTTTTTCTTTCTTTCTTTCATCCCAGAGTACCGGGACAACTCCCTTGTTTGTTCCTATAGTCCACAGCAGGGTAGGTTGGTGTCCTACTTACCGTCTAGTACAGTTAGACAGATCGGGTTGCGGGCTTTCTAATATAGCTTAATTTTCGATCCCCTATCTGCCTCCATTTTGCTTTATACTCAGAAGTCATCGTTAACAGCCCCGTCCGAATAAAAAAGTAATGTCTGTCTTTGTGTTATGTGTTATTGTGATTCAAGTTCGTCTGTTGATTACTTGCAATGAGTCTTCTATAGAGACAACGGTGAAAGTTGCGTAATGGAGAATTGGTATCTTTTTTCCTGTCTCGAAGCAGTCAGGCGTTCTAACCATGCCCAACATTACGATCCCCAGCTCTCAACAGGAGCAATACACACTTAAAATCCGGTGGCAATTAGATGACACGAGTAAATAATTAGAATAAAACTAATTAAGCATAATGCAAATCCAAACTGGAACAAAACACATGTACACACGCTTGAAACACCTACCTTTATAATTAGATGCCGTAAGTTACACATTAGAATAGAAGAACAGACAAGCACAAATGTTTACTTTTCACCGAGGAATACATTCGATCGTAATCAATGTGCTAAACTATCTGTCACCCTTCATGGTTGTAGTGTGACTCTAAACCATGTGATTGTTGTCAGAGTGTAACAAACATGTATCTGTCTGAAAAGTTTCGTGAGTATAAAATATATTCGAGGAGCATTAGCTCTGTTTTACCGCGCTTTGTATGTGCAAAATTGGAAAGGCGTATCACGTTATTTGCATGAATGCTATTATTTATTACGTTGAATCGCCATTAGCATGTAAGGTAATTTATACTCACCAAAGTTCATATTTGTGAGATGAATCCGAACATCTCAGCCTTACAACTCTCGTATAAGATATTGGAGGCAGGCATAATGTTCATTTTTTAAATTAATTTGCTTTACCCTTTGGAGATGTATGTAGCTGTCCACATTGTGTAAGTTTCAAGTCTCATGTCCCCTATCAAGCTTCGTGGTTTTTGTCACGAACTGCACGTATCGCTACAGATTTCCGATCTCAATTCTGTGAAAAGACATTTCAACCCCTTAACCACCAACGCCCTCTGGTAGCCACGAAGACTGCTAGACCAGATGCACTAGAAACTCGTCTCCAGTCTTCACATCTGATTAAGTTAACGTTGATGGAACACAAATAGTTCAAGCCACGGGCAACGAAATTAAATTTAGACGCGAAAATGCTAGTGGAGAGAACACTTCAAGAGAGATACAACGTTGTAGGTTCTGCTTATCTGAAAATAAACGTCCTAGAAATCACAGCTCGTTCGAAAAATTTCGGTTTGGGTGGGATTACTAATTTCTGGGGGAGACTGAAAGGTGGATCGTGCTGTTTAAACCCTCGGGAGAGTCTAAAGAAGAAATAGCTTGGAAATTCTGTCAGAGAAGAGTGTCTAAGCGAGGACAAAGAAACAAAAGCCTTTTTGTGAGAAAAGCGTTGCAAAGCAGTGGAGAGTTTAATGGAAAGTAAGGTTTTGAACGTGTAGGAAAGAGGATTAGACCTACTTTCTGTGAGAAGCCGGTATGGCAAGGACAAGCCAATAGAAGATGCTACAGCGACGGACGACAAGAAAATAAATAGCAATTGCCTCACGTTCACGCGCCCTCGCACCCAGACACGTCCACATTGATAGCGTTAAACCCTGCTGTCCTGCATGTGCTGAATGAGAAGTTGTCTGCCCTTCTGTCCACAAGCAACTTGCCTGTTCGATAAGTTTGTACTGAGAAATACACATGCACTTTTGTCTACAGAGAGAAATCAGAAACCCTCGTGTAACCAAGCCTTGTGCTTCACTAGAGGCACAGAAACGCGAGTGAATGAAAAAAGGCCTTCGTTAACGAAACAAACCTGTAGAATATTTCGGTCTACTTTGCCATTAAGACGAGAAGTGAGTGATAAGTATTAAAGGACTAACACCAAGAAGACTTTCAATCTACGTAACATTTTCTAAAATGTGTTATTAATTCAGGATGTGATTGTGACGTGAAGGTTTAGAAAAATTGCAGTTCAATTGCAAAAAAGGAGGGTAAAAGAAATAAATCAAGGGTTTTGTACAAGGAGCTGAGAACGCAGTCACAAAGTAACTCCTTATGGCTAGAGTGAAAAAAACGTACCGTTGTGGTCCGCAGACGAAGGGTTAAGGCACTGGGTCTATAACTTAGATACAGTGTGCGATACAGTGTGCGATTTTCGCATCTTCTGTTCAACTTTCCATTTCTTCTTTTCCCTTTTGACGACGTTTATGTGTATGTTGTCAGACGGATGTTGTCAGTAGGTGATTTAGCGTTGAAGACTGCACTGTCGCATGCTAGACCCCTGTTCAGGAGGCATACATGAATGCAATGTATCGTATTCAACGGATGCAAACCGGGTGTCCAGAAAAGCTAGCACCATTCTTGAACCCCTCCCCCCCCAAAAAAAAAATTGCAGGATGTTCAGCTAATGCATCCTTTACAGACAGACTACTCATGACAGAGAGCGTAGTCGTGCTGTGCAGAATATCCAACACGAAACAACAGCCTAAATCTCGAATGAACAAAAATTGCTTAGCGGGAGTAACGTCACAAAGTTAAGATTCTTTTTGCAGAGGCTTCATTGAAACCTTTCAGGGAGACTCGATACAGCAAACACAAAGCCTTTTTTTAAAAAAAAACCGGTACAATACAACAGGCGAACAGCTTGTCTTCGAGACTCGCGATGAAGGAATATCCTGCTACCTCAGATGAAAGACGGGGCAGCAGGGACAAAGCGATTTCGAAATAATTTAGTCTCACTACGTGCTAGGAAAAGAATTCAATGTTTTGCTAAAAAGGGATTTATTGCAGACAACTGTGAAAGAGAAGCCAGATGAACTTTGTTTCTGAAACTATGATACCAGCTGATTTATTGAAAGTAGTTCTTTCGTTCCTTTCTCTTGCCTTCTCTCTCCCTCTCTCTCCCTCTCTCTCTCTCTCTCTCCTCAGCGTCTCTCAATTCTACAAATACTTTAAAATGAATGAGCATAAAGCCACCCGACTATACGGTCAGCTGTGGCCTATGGCCATAACTTTTACCTGAAACTGCGCCCCTGTACTGTGAATGCAAGCGAAAGAATGTGTGCGTGGATCAGTTTAGGATTTTGTTTCATTGTATAACTGTGTTATTGCATAACTGTGTTATTGTATCACTGTATTATTTTATCAAACACATGCTTCCCCCTTTTGAAAAGATTATGCTGTCCACGAAATAAAGTTCATCTCCCCCTTCTCTCTCTCTCTCTCTCTCTCTCTCTCTCTCAGGATCGAGAGATGTACATGTAAAAGTACTTTACTGCGTTTGTGTCCTGTTTTTAAGGTAATAAGATCTGCATTATAACTTAAGGGGCGTCAGCGCTATCTGATTTGGTAATCTGTGACACTATTAATCATGGCAGTAACACATGATTATGACTAGAAGGTGCGAGGGTTCTGCGGCTCTGTACATCTATCCACGCATATTTACCGAGGCGTGTAGCTTTTGAAAATAATGGAAACATTCAGAGAATAGCGCACTGATACAGTGTTGGACGAACGTTATTGTCTTTCAGGGCCGTAACACAGGATCGGTTTCACATACAGTATGCTGCATTCCAAACAGATCAAAACTGTTCTCCGGCCAGTGGGCGGTAACGTCTGACCTGACTGCCCGCGTTAAACACGAGATTAAACTGTTCCTCTGTCGTAAACTTCACTTCACGCATAATGAACAGCATCCACGAGAGCTGGAAGAGTTCGTGCAGAGATATGCGAGGTGGGGAAGAGGAATTTTCAAGTGTAGAAGATGGACGAGGCAGGAGCTCGCGAATGCTTTGCTGAGCTGCAGAACATTAAAGGTCATTTCAATCACTTATCTCTGTTTTTCGCGGCAATTTCTAGTAAGTCCTGGCTGAGTGGGTGTGTACATCACGGCAGGAAGTCGGGTTTACAGAGGTACTGCGACGCCAGTTTTTTTATTATTATTTAAGAAACGGTTAAGCATCTTTAACACATACTGAATTCCCAAACCACAAGAAAAAACACTCGAACCTGTTTTAGAGATATTTGACTGTGAACATGGACATTTTCACCTGTCCGCCCAGAACACCGCCACACTTCCTGTTTTGGGGGAAAATCAACGTGCGACGTCAAATTTGTTAGCTAGGATCGTCTGCTTGCATGCAATGGCTAGGAGAGTGAACCGCTCCACGTGTCCTGCGAAAGCAACCATAGTGACGACAGTTCTGTTGGGACTGACGCGAATTAATACTAGTGACAGTGACGAATGCACCATTAACGTTGCTAATGTTGAAAATGGGTCAAAACAATACCGACCTTGAAGTTCAGATCTCGTCGCTAAACAAATCACAACACCAGCTACACAGCTCGATGGCGATCTGCAGTCTAACTCACTGAACGATCCAAACAGATTTCTTTCTGACTGGTAAGTAAAGCAACGCACTAGTAACACATTTGGTGTTAGATCGTTCTCAGCTGATTCTGAGTCGTTCAAATTGTGTTTTGTTGTGTTTTAGGCACTTCAGGTCCTATTTGTTTTATGTATTAGTCTTGAACTGCCTAATAAAATGACTTGTAACGATCACACTTAAAACTCAGTTACACAGAGCCTTCCAGAAAATGCTTATATCACTCGTCCAAACCGAACTTTTCTATGCACGCCGATAGCAGTCTGGGCTGAAATGCAGAACGAATCTTGGAGTTATTAGATGGAGCAGCTGATCAAAAGCTGCTCGAAGGGTGGTCGGGACCTTTGCGAACTTTTAACCCATTCTTGTGGTTTTTTTCGGGGCTGCAGAAAGGGAATGTAGGCTGTAACACCATCAGCGTAAGTGCACATTCTCCAACGCCACAGTGCAGCCCCGTCTTTCGCTTTGGGGTTCTGTTTTCTACACCAATGCGTACATGGCTGTGTTGGGTGTCGTCTGCTAATACACAAATGTGACGTCACGCAATCTCACTTCCGCTTAATTATAAATTAACTACTCGGTTTTTCGCAAAATAATGAACGCATTGATATTTTTTTCACCTATTGGCATCGAAAAACGAAATTTTGTCGTCGGTCGCAGTACCGCTTTAGAGAACCGGCATGCTAACCTAACCAGACGAGATCCAGGTCTTCTTGAGTAGACAGCGTGTTACAATGTGTAACGACATATAATAGAACTGTCACTCATTGAGAAAGAAAAAGTTTGTCTTTCCGTCAGTCCTCGATATCCCCAGCAACAAGGAGAAGAGAGCGTCTTCCGCGTGACGTATCCATTCTCTAAAGAAGGCCAGAAACCCATCATGGTATTTCGTTTATCTCCCTTCCAGAAAACTGCGCCTTTTCGTCGTTTCTGTTGGGTAAGCGTTCTTTTGTAGCCGTCCCATAGTGCTATATCTTCAGCGTCTCGAAAAGGTTCCCCACACAAAGCGGTAACATTTTTTTCTATTTTCGTTTTCAGAACGTTTAAACGAATATGTAATTCACGGAATGAATAAATCTCTGTACTGTATACCTTCCCTACTAGTCAAACCTTCTCTGGTAACACGAGACTGCCATACATGCCGGGATTTTAAAGCAAAGCATTAGCCGAAACATTTATCTGCAGCACATTTTCACGCAAGTGCTTATTTTTATTGCTACATGGAGTTATCCCTGTATTTACATGCATTTCACTGTCATGTTTAGACGCACAGCTTGACTGGGTATGTCTGAAAAAAATCTCGTCAGCAAGGATATAGTTTCCTACTGACTTTCTCAAGAGAGATTAAAAAAACAGCAGTCGAGGGATCTCTATTTCAAGTGCCCATGACCCATGACCTCTTATCAGGTCTTCTTTCTATTGAATTTCGATCCTTCAGCTCATCGTTAACGCGGACTCCCTCCCTCCATTCTCTACCCCGCGGGCAATACAATGAGTCCGACGAACTTCTATTTTCGCTCCAAGGCTGTTTTCCCGCCACAGCAATGTTCAGGTTTCGTTTTTTCTTTGTAATACATCTATGTTTTAAAAAAGGCTTATCCTAAAGTTAACACAGTCTCCTCGCCCTGCGCCATCAGCTTTGTCAGCCAATCCTCTCCCCCCCCCCCCC
>SMGT01005969.1:180489-197691 GCA_004794575.1 Lanistes nyassanus
TGTCTAACCCAGGCACATGGAATCTCTTTTGGTTTGTCTCATCCAGGCACATGGAATCTCTTTTGGTTTGTCTCACCCAGGCACATGGAATCTCTTTTGGTTTGTCTAACCCAGGCACATGGAATCTCTTTTGGTTTGTCTAACCCAGGCACATGGAAACTCTTTTGGTTTGTCTCACCCAGGCACATGGAAACTCTTTTGGTTTGTCTAACCCAGGCACATGGAATCTCTTTTGGTTTGTCTAACCCAGGCACATGGAAACTCTTTTGGTTTGTCTCACCCAGGCACATGGAATCTCTTTTGGTTTGTCTCACCCAGGCACATGGAATCTCTTTTGGTTTGTCTAACCCAGGCACATGGAATCTCTTTTGGTTTGTCTCACCCAGGCACATGGAATCTCTTTTGGTTTGTCTCGCCCAGGCACATGGAATCTCTTTTGGTTTGTCTAACCCAGGCACATGGAATCTCTTTTGGTTTGTCTAACCCAGGCACATGGAAACTCTTTTGGTTTGTCTCGCCCAGCCATATGGAATCTCTTTAATCTGGCAGAGGCTGAGACTCTTTTCGTTCGGAAGAGTCCAGTCAGGGTCATCATATTGTGAAAGTTGTACGTTGGGAAACATTTTTTCAGCGTTACCATGGCAACTGATGCGGCACCTGCTCGGATTCGGACGGCAATCGCTTGTTCCGATCATGAAGACTGGAAAGTAGTCATCGACTCGTAACCTCCTGAAGACAATCATCACTTGTAGTCACGACACTTAGAAGATAATTACTTGTTCTGGTCACGAAAATTAGTGGCAGCTTCTGCGGGTGTCGTCTGACGGAACGTGTGCACGCAGCTCTGGGCGTCGTCGGCTGCTGTGCTAAATGTTTCCACCGCGAGTTTTTTTAAGCGAAACATCTAACCAGCACGATAGATGGAAAGCTCAGTGGGAGGCATGTCTAAAGCTGAATAATCTGCTGACCTGCGCTCACCATCAATTAAGATTTTTATCCGTTAAACTGTGATACACTTTGCATGATGCAGAAAATAAAATTTTAACCTCCTTTAGCATTATATGCCACTTAAAGTCTGATTATCTGCATTGATTCTACTCCACCTACAGATATATATACACGTGCGCACGCACCCACGCACACACACACTTGACTCACTCACTCCCGTATAAAAACGCGCACAAAGAAACACTTGGGTTAAATATCTCCATGTACCTCATACAAACAAAACACTTGGATCATCTCCATGTACCTCATACAAACAAACAAAACATTTGGATCAAAGATAATTTCCATGTACCTCATACAAACAAAACATTTGGATCAAAGATCATTGCCATGTACCTCATACAAACAAAACACTTGGATCACAGATCATCTCTATGTACTTAAAGTGTAGCTTTCGGGTCGGGCCCACTCCGGAGATTGCCGAAAACTTTACCTACGGAGCAGAAAACCGGAAGTGACGTAGCGTACAGAACACGCGATCTACGAGTGTTGTTCAGTCCAGACCAGAGCCTAACTTTTCAAAATGAGTTCCTCAGAATCATTTTGCGATTCGTCGGATTTCTCAGATTTCGAAGAAATTGAAGACACAGAGAAAGGTTTAAAGCCATACATGTTCGAGCCATTAGCCTCCCAGAAGGTTGGCAAAAATAGAAAACGTGCGCAGCTCAGCGAGAGTCAGTTACAGTGTCAGCGATCGCGATAAAGAACGCAACGAAGACACGACTCACTGGTAAGTGATATGTTCAGAATTTTCGTTTTCGGTTTCTGAATGTTTTGTCATAATTGCTAGTAATTGTCAATAATTTGCCTATTATGATCTATCTATATAACGCCGTGGAATGTCAAAACACTTAGCAGTTAGATGGTTCAACCAAAAGCAACAAAGACTTTCTGCAGTAATGTATCATTTTAAAGCAAACGTTTGCAAGTATTTAGTATGTTAAATGCATTCAAGATGCTAAAAAAAAAGTTTCATTGTTCATTTATAGCAGTTCAATGATTTGAAGCAACACTGATTAAATAAAAACTATTTCAAATATTAGGTTAAAAAGATTTGACAGGTTGACAGGTCAAAGATCATCTCCATGTACCTCAAGCGAACATACATCGATTGTCTCGATATACATCAAACAAACATACATTTGGATTAAAGATCATGTGAAGTACCTCACATGAAAATTTGGATCAAAGATCATCTCAATGTACCTCACACAAACATTTGGGTCAAAAATCGCCTCGACGTACCTCACACAAACATTTGGGGCACTTGGGTCCAACGTCATCTCGATGTACCTCAAACAAACACTTGAGTCAAAGATCATTTTGATATACCTCAAACAAACATTTGTATTAAGGATCATCTCTATGTATCTCGCACAAACAAACATTTGGATCAAAGTGCATGTCGATTTTCCTCACACGAACAAACATTTAGATTAAAGATTATTTCGATGTACCTCACACAAATACTTGGGATACTTGGGCAAAGATCATCTCGATGGACCTTGCACTAAGAAATAAAACACTGGGATCGAAGATCATCTGGATGTTACACAAAGATCGTGAAATCTTTAGAAAAACGACTGTCTCTTGATCAATGTTTGCAATGACGTCATACAGAAGACTTAACATTCGAAGCTTTTCACTCTGTCAACACGGCAGAATGGTTTTGGTGGGGTAGGGTAGAATGGGATGAGGGGAGGGGGGCGGAAGGTTACGTTGGACCGAAACCCGAGAAAAGAGACGAGAGTAAGATAAAGGAGTTTTAGGACGCAAATGTTGCGTGATAACTCTGATGCCGCCATGGGCTGTCCGTCCTAATTAACACCGGCTTTGGCGCTGTCCTGGAGTCCCAGCATGAAGTAAATGGCTCAGTGCTCCCAGGCCGACAGTGATCTGAAACCCGTCAAAGAAGAAGACGAGACAAAGAGAACCGGCTAACCAGGAGCATGCTGAAGCAAAATGAACAAGAAATCTAAGGAGAGCTGTGGTCAGCGGGCACGATAATAAGCCAAGCCTGGAGGCTTTGACTAATGTTCGTAAAGTGTACAGAAAGGACAAGTTTTATGGACGAAAGGGGCTAAGTATTCGCTCGGAGTCCTCTCCCTTGCGTCCCGTTAACCTGTCTGCTGACTGTCTGTCCTGTCTGTCCTGTCTGTCGATTCTTCCTCCTCTCCCAAAGAGCTATATGATGTATGGACGTATGTACCCATCTGTTTGTCTGGCCCCTGTCTTACTGAAATCACTAGGTTTGACCCATTCATGTACATGCCATCAGCCAGAGAATTAGTTCCTGGCGCACTGCTGGAAGCTTGCTGTGGTTTCGAAATTTGTTGTTTATTTTCTCGGGGTCACGGGATCCGAATTCAGGACCCTCTCTATCGGTGGAAAACACGAGTTACCGCTATGCTACTGACCGTTCTCTCAGTGTGAAAAAAAGCCTCGGTACTTGGTGTGCTCACCACGGTCTGACCTGCAGACAGCTGCCACGCCCATAAGAAATGACGTGTACCAGAAACGACCTCTAAACCTGTCACTTTTCAATCCCACAGTCTTTGTGCCAAACGCTTTACGTCGTCTTGGTGGTGCAATGACTTTAAATGGTATTTATCAGAAAAATCGTCAGATTAATTTCTGCCCTTCTTCTAGAGGAGTGTGGAAACCCAAAGCGTCAATCCCCGGGACGCCAGACCTATCACGTAATTTCTTTGGAAAATACTGGCAAAGTCCATGCAAAAATCTCTCCAGCAACCATTCAGTTGCCCGCGTAAA
Organism: Lanistes nyassanus; assembly: GCA_004794575.1. Classification (NCBI taxonomy): domain Eukaryota; kingdom Metazoa; phylum Mollusca; class Gastropoda; order Architaenioglossa; family Ampullariidae; genus Lanistes; species Lanistes nyassanus. Next base: position 184,270 of record SMGT01005969.1, read on the forward strand.
ATTAATGTGTCTTTTCTAGATCCGCGCCTCTTGTCTGGGTCTCGAAGATCATGTGGTTGGCGAGGGTAAGTCTGAATCCCGACGTAATTAGGGATGATCTTGGCAGGTACTCCGTGCTGACAATAGAAGAAAGGGAACAGATCTACAGTAGGTCTGGGCGCGGCGAGGTCCTTCAGCTGCTGAGAACCAGCACGATTGGCAGGTGCGTTCCTCACACGCGACCACTGGCGGTGTGACTGAGATCGATAAGAAATATTTTGGGTTTGAGGTCGTTAGGACACAATGGGGTTCTAGAAGATCAGAATGCCCATTTTGTTATCAAGCTGTCATAAAAAGAGCCACAAATAGTCATTTTTCGTTTGTCTGCATTTTTTAAAAATCAGCTGTGACTAAAATATGTTTCTTTTAACACACACACATACAAAATCTATCTATCTATCTATCTATCTATCTATCTATCTATCTATCTATCTATCTATCTATCTATCTATCTATCTATCTATCTATCTATCTATCTATCTACACCCTGTTCGCATCTACTGAATACTGAGATATTGCATTCATTTCGGCCTCCTCAATAGAGGCTGTGGCATGCCACGCGGCAGCGCCTCGTGCTGTAGCAGCTATAAGGACCAGTCTCAGTAACAGGCGCAGTGACAGCCGAAAGTGAGTCTACATTTTTTTGGCGTTCGTCGTTCATCTTTGATCGTGACATTCGCTCCCAAAAATATTTCATACCATTTGCGCTTGTCGTTTAACAGAGAAATAGAAATATAAACCAAGATACACTTTGAGTTTTTCAAATAACGTTTGAGGTTTAGCTTTATTAAAACTTTCTGTCCTGTTCATTCTCTCTTTTGCCTTCCTAAAGCCTTCCTCAGGCCTTCAAAGAACTGACGACCTGGAAGGTAAAGTGTCTGAACTTGCTCCAAACAAGCAATGGCAGGACAGCTGCTTTTTAATTAGTGGCACATTCCTTTCACTGCTCTCTCTCTCTCTGTGTGTGTGTGTGTGTGTTCGGCACTGTCTCTAACCTAAGACTGTCAACATTGTCTCTAATATAAAAATGTTCACGTTGTCTCTAACCTAAGACTGTCAACATTGTCTCTAATATAAAAATGTTCACGTGGTCTCTAACCTAAGACTGTCAACATTGTCTCTAATATAAAAATGTTCACGTGGTCTCTAACCTAAGACTGTCAACATTGTCTCTAACATAAAGCTTGCGACCAATCGCGGATAAAAACGTCACAGAAAGTCGGGTAATGACATGATTAATGTCGTCAAAGAAAGAGATGATACAGCCATGTAGTCAAACCAAACGGTGGAGCTTTTAATCACAAACTCGGTCGCTTGATCAGACATTACAGTAAACATCGCACAGAGATGCTCTTCTGTTTAGTTTTCAGGGTTTTTCTTTTGGGAAGTAATTACCTGCAGGAATGGTTCGCGAGTTTTGCCCCCGCGGCAACTGAATGCCACCTGAAAGTTCAATTTGTGGATGTAGAAAACGATCCCTTGAACTCTTTTGATACAGGCTTTTTCAGGTGGAAAACCGATGGGGGTTTTTTGGGGGGAGGGTGGAGGTTACAACTTTCAGATCTGACATTTCAGGTTGGAACTGGTTTTTTTCCTGAAGAATTAAGCAACAGTTCTGTCAAACATAAACCCGAATTAATTGAAACGTGGTGGTGCATTCGGAAGAAATGGATGAACAAATATTAAGAGGAGAGGTAAAGCTATCTTACACTTCAAAAAGTGTGTGTTTTGAATTTTTGTGCAATTCCAATCACTCCAACGTTAAGAGATTTGGAGTCACATCAGAAAATCTCAGGAAACGACCACAAAAACGTGAGAAGAAACGGTGTAGGATTCCCGCTAAAGTGACAACGAATTTCGTTGTTTTGTTTGAAGTGCGATTTTTTTTCCATTTTTATATGCAGTCGACGGCCTCTGCTGCAAATCGTTCTCTCTCCTTTCCGAGAAAGGACTGTCTTGAAAAAGGGCTGAAATCATCAAAGTCAACCAACGACAAGTAATATAGACGTACTTGATAGACATATCTATGACATGCGCATAGGAGAGGCAATTTAACAGTGCTTGACACATCTCGTCCTACTCTTCTCTGCCCACTTTTTCTTTTAAAAACACTGAGTTACCTCGTTTATTGTAATGACAGGATAGCACTGAGCTACATTGACCATTCTAATCAGAGGCTAGCACTGAGCTACATCGATCGTTCTAACCACAAGCTAGCACTGAGTTAGATTGACCATTCTAATCAGAGGCTAGCACTGAACTACATCGATCGTTCTAACCACAAGCTAGCACTGAGTTACATTGACCATTCTAATCACAGGCTAGCACCGAGTTACATTGACGTCCGAATTACAGGCTAGCACTGAGTTAGATTGACCATTCTAATCAGAGGCTAGCACTGAGCTACATCGATCGTTCTAACCACAAGCTAGCACTGAGTTACATTGACCATTCTAATCACAGGCTAGCACCGAGTTACATTGACGTCCGAATTACAGGCTAGCACTGAGTTACATTGACCATTCTAACCACAAGCTAGGACTGAGTTACATTGACCATTCTTACCACAAGCTAGGACTGGGTTACATTGACCATTCTTACCACAAGCTAGCACTGAGTTACATTGACCATTCTAACCACAAGCTAGCACCGAGTTACATTGACCATTCTAAACACAAGCTAGCACCGAGCTACATTGATAATTCTAATCACAGGCTAGCACTGAGTTACATTGACCATTCTAAGCACAAGGTAGCACTGAGTTACATTGACCATCCGAATCACAGGTTAGCACAGAGTTACATCGACCATTCTAATAACAGGCTAGCATTGAGCTAAACTGACTATCCTACGAACATTATCTTTCATAAAAGTTCTGTGAAAACATATCTTTTCTCTCTCCCATAATGCATTTCATCCTGTCCTGTCCGTCCCTACTCGGAGTAGGATGGGGGGGGGGAGCTTACGTGTACCAGTGTTTTCGTGTCTGTGTACGTGTGTCTGTGTTGCACTGTGTGTGTGGGTGCGAGCTAGTGTGTGCGTCTTGAATTATTTTATAAGATTCTGAGACTTATAAATACACGTATTATAAACATTGTAGTATTATGCGTTCTCTTTGTGATTCTGGCGTCCACTTGTCCGCCTGGAAAGGAAATATTCATCCCACCTCGTGGTGTGATTTGCATAATCTAGATGAACCAGAGAGGGAGGTGGAGGGAGGAAGAATTGAGAATGTCGCCGTTCCTTCAGCCACTGGCCATTAAGACAGAGTTTACAGCAGGATATATACAGTTACAATATTTTCAGACATACTACAAGATATATTCGTACTGCTGCTGCCTCTGTACAAAACCTGCACATACAATACAAAAAGTTCCAAGTTTGGCGTTTGCCTCATACACTAAGGGGAAAGAGAAAAGGAGATAGGGAGATAGAGTGGCTAAAGGTTCGGAATAAGCTGTCTATGTTAGCAGAAGGTTTTACTCTGCCATGCCACTGTCACGTGATAGCTCTCTTTTCCTAATCCGTCATCTGTGAAAAAGAAGAGTTCGTTCCCCAGGGCGTGTATGTCGGACAAACTCTCTTTCATACATATTTTAGTGTCCGCCATTAACGTGACGTCAACAGCGGCCGCCGCTGTTGCCAATCTCTCTCTCTCTCTGTTCACCTGCCGCCCGGGCGCCTAGAAAATAGCCGTTTAATGGCGAAGCACAGTTCTGACGACACGCGACTAGATGCAGGCAGGCTGCTGCTAAAAGCGACACTGCTTGCAGATGGAGTGAGATGCACGGCGACGCCTTATCGGCGCTCTGCGGTACAGAGGAACACCATCCCATGGCCAAGTCGATCCCAGAGATACGCTCTGTCGCTCGGGTGACGGGGGTTCGCAATGAGGGCTGACGTTGCCTGACAGTGCTCGATGTAGGAATATTTTCCTTGCATTTACGAATGCTTTTCGAAGAATCGAGAGTCCGTCCTGCGAGCATCTGAGCAGGTATTCAGTCGTCATCTCTGCTGCATGGCGGCACAGCTAGTATCATGCAAGGGGGAAAAAAGGTAAATAAAAACTGTAAGTCTAAAGGCGAAAGTGTTTCGAGCACGTTTTATTTGCAAGTCACGAAAGTGAGGTACCACTGTACGTTAAGACTGAATTAGCAACTACCTGCAAATTTCGCTTTCCTGCTACAGATAAGGGTTGCCAGACTACTTAGAAAGTCAATGACTGCGTCAGTGCAAAGTTAACTAAAACGAACATTGTTACCCGCTTTTTCCGGAGAAGTTACACATAAATGAGCGCACAGCAAACAAAAGGCATATTGTGTAAGGTCCGGTAGGACAAACGTACGCAGTGTTAAGTCTGAGAAAACACACAGAGGGTATTGTGGGAGGAAGTGGGTGGCAGCAACCGCTCGCTGTCTTGTGTATCGTCGAGGTCCCTTTCATGAAAATATTATGAGAAATCGAGAGAACGACAACTTTGTTTTGCAAGGTCCAGTGGCAGGACGCTGCACATTATGTGTGTGTGTGTGCGGCGTGGGACTGGCTGTGGAAGAAAAACAAACACTTCGTCTTCGTGGAGAAACAGTAAGTGCTTTGTGCCTCCTGCCATCTGAGAGGATCAGGCTTCAAATGACTTATACGGGCGATGCCGGCATATCTTCCAAGCGGGACTGAAAGAGCGTTTAAAGTGCTCGTTGCAGATATCCCGTCACACCTTCATACGTCACTGCGTCTCTGACATCCGTGGGACTCCACGGAAAAAAAGGCGCTTAAGTTGTCTGCTGGCGACGGACTGCTGAAAAGAGGGCTGCGGGACTGTTGGGGTCAGCACCACGCTAAGCAGCACTCACGACCAGCAGCAAGACGTGTGCCAGCATAATTTTAACCAAAAAAAGAAAGTCACTTGGGCTGCTGGAGAGACGCAAATGGCCATGAGACAATTGTTGCGCGGCTTTAAAACTCCACCCAAATTACCTGATGACGTCAGATTTGATTGAAGAAATGGATCGTGGAGATAGCTCTGGAACCAACTTCCGCCCGTCTGCATGGACCCGACCCCCCCCCCTCCCTTTCTGGAGTGACTGTGAAACAGGAAGTGTGTCTCATCACAAAGATATAATTTATCTGCCACATTTTTTTAAGGGAGAGAGGCAGCCTGTTTAGAAAGACAAGGATCGCATCAGTGCAAAGCTCCCATTTTTAAACTTTTAAGTACGGACATCAATGAATGTTAAGTATTCCAACTGCCCCAATACTAATTTAAAATGTAGTCATGTTTGTAAATACGAACGTACGCATTCACGCACGCTTGCTCACTCACCTGGATTATTTATTCGTCCAAACTTACTCACAGAAACACAGACCTCTCTCTCTCTCTCTGTTGTTCTTAAAATGGTTACAATCCTCGGGACATCAATGATGTTTCTTGCCACACCTAATTACGAGTCTGTCATTTCCGCGAGTTAAATTTATTTTATGTTCGAGGCGCACAAACAACCCGTGTCATTGTTCTTGGAAGACGATCCATGCGCCGAACACATCCTCACCCCCCCCCTCTCGTCCCCCCATTGAAGATTTAGGCTATTTTCTTAGAATCAAGTTGAATGTAAATGTTCAGGAAGGGTTTGATTCCCGTTTCCAAGTTTGTTATTTTGAACCAGATGAACACAGAGTAAACTTCGACACGCATTTATCCAGTTAAGAAAGGTCTTTACAGCTAATGGATGGGTTTAATTAAAGCGGCCAGACTACTTGATGGTGGTCTTGTTTCGTGACCTTACATGAGAGTTATCGTCCTTAGCCGCCAGGCCTGCTTTACAATAGCAGTGAAGAAACAGTCCTCCTCTGTTTGAACTGGTCATTAATTCATTTTAATCCTCTTCCGCGCTTGTACTTGGCCGTGTCTGCATCTCACTCTCTGCAGCGTTAGAGGTGGGAGAGAAAGAAAGAAAACACTGGAACGTCTTTTCTTGGAGATGAAAGACACGTCAGTGTGATTTTAGCTGAGGTCATGACCTGTCTTCATTCAAGGAACTAGCGAGTGCCCTCGCTCGCTCGCTCGCACGCACGCAGACACACCTGAATCATCTCTGATGTGTCCTGGTTATTGGACTCTCAAAAGAAAGGAGGAGCCTATCACATAACGATAATGCCTTCTTGCCTCTAAAACAGAGGTGAGGGCCCAGCACCTTTTTTTCTGAGTGTGGCAACTGTTTACAGGGCTTGCAGTCGCTGGTTGTCTCCCAGTCTTTCGGATTCCTTCCCTTTCCTCTTAAACCAGCACCCTTCACTAGCGCCTCCCTCCTACCCTCCCCATCCCCGTCGTTCAATAACTTCGTTGCCTGCTTAGCTTTAAACAACAAACAACCAACTAACAAGACGAAGAAGCAAATTAGCACTGAGCGAGCTAGAACGTTGCAACTTTTCTTGAAGAATGAAGACTGCCTCTAAAATGGTTTAGCTGTGTACTCTTCTGCGCGATCATTTTCCGTGTTCAATACTCGCGCGGGCTTGACTCGCTATCGCTACGACCCAAAGCTCTAACAGGAACTCTTCCGTCAAACACAGAGACGTGCTAACAAAAGAGAACAAAACAAAACTACACAAAACAAAACAATACAAAACAAAAACAAACAGGAATTTTTTTAATGATTTGAAACAAAGCGAGACTGAGGTCTTATTATAGCTACTCCTTTTTTCTTAATTTAGTTCTGGTTGGCCAGTTGGCTGCTTGCTTGCTTAGTCTGGTCAATGACATCAAAGCAGTGAGAAGAAGCATTTCTCTGTCACTACCGTTAAGTTTGCCTGTTTGCGGAAACCAATTTCTGGATAAAGCATATGGTGCGGCGATTTTCACACAAATAAGTGGCGGGTGGGCTGGCTATGATTAATCAAGTCATTATTTACAATGTTTTAATGTTTCAAAGTCAAACAGATGTTTCCCATTCTGGAATTCCTACTAGTACTTCCGCTGTGCTCGTTTCTTTTGCCTGCCTTCACAACCTCGCCCCCTCCCACATTCTTTCCCCCTTTCATCACCACCTCTCTGTCCTTTCTTCCTCTTTCACATCTTTCACCTTTTCTTTTCTCTTGCCCCCCTCCTCACCTTCTCATATCTAATGCAAAACAAGTTCTTTCAAAACTTCAAATTTTGATTTCTCTTTAATTTTTACTTCGTCACGAACACTGTCACCAGAGCAAGTTTAAAAATGAAGAGAATAAGGAACCCTAGTGATCTTTTTGTTGCCTAATTCTTACAATCCAGTTGTAGTGAAAGGGCTTACTTCTGCCCTTTCTCCTGCCATGCAGCCTATGCGCCACTTCTACTGCAGATAAGTCTTTTTCCTTTTCGTTTTTTCGTCGGGTTTTTTTTTCGTCGTTTGTGTGTCGTCCTGATGAAGGGGTAGTGCCCCGAAACATGTAGATTGTCTTCGTCTTTGTCCCTTTCTAGCTTGGTACAGTTCCCTTGTTTTACATTTAAAGGGCTTACATTAAATCTGTTTTTGGCGGCATAATGACATGCATTTTACGAAAATGTACCCAGTGCACGTTCAGAGTTTTTTTTCAAGCAAATGTACAGGGTTTGGTTGGATGGGCGTTCTTATCTGCTCTTCCGGTCATAAGAGCAAGGCCCTTCATCCTGTGTACATTTTAAGTTCAGATTTACGTATGCCTAAGAATTCTAAAAGCTATGAAACTCAGTTCAGAACTGCAAAAATCCTAAAAAGGAAACCTTATTTCAACCTTCCTTAAACTAATTATTTTTCTTCCAGTCTTTCGAGTTCAACATCAGTTTAACGATGAACGCATGTCTCCACTTATGCCTTAACCAAGTCCTGTTTACTTTAATTTAGCACATTAATAGTTTATCCATGAAAAATCTCCGAAAGAAGACTGCACTTTTATTCTGTCGCTGCAGCTTGTTTTCCTCACTTGTGAAGCATAAAATCAGGTTCTCGAGACAGAAACATATTTTTTCGTGCACAGACCGCTCATTAAATGTATCATCTGCAGCAACATTACTCAGGAAAGGTTTTAGAGAATCCGCTAAGCTAGTGGGGATTACAGGCAACAGCAGGCGTGTGCTGGAGAAAATCATTAGCAAAGTTTTGGTTTGAGCAACTTAATACGTCCATACAGGAAGCTACAAACACTTCAAACACAGTGAAGATCGTCAGTAAATGTGGTGTTCTGATGAAAATATTTTAGACGTCTGCGACATTATTAAGCATCTAAGCGTCCTGTAAGAATCTTTAGCTCCGCTCGAACTGAAAATAAAATTGAGTAAGATTTATTGAGTTAAGTGCGTCACCACGACGCGCAAAAAATAACGTGTTTTATTAGATCGCTCTCTAGAACAAAGCAGCAGATAGAAACCAAGTAAATGAAGACCGAAAGCGTGGAAAATACAGGTGTAGCAGCAGTGCAGCACGGAGGGGAGGACGAATGCTTTTTCGTTCCTTATGGCTAAAGCATTTAATCTGTCTCTGGTGCTATTTTCGTCGTACAGACGGTGATAAAAGATTGAAAGCTTGTTTCTACACTTAAACTGGTTTGTTTTCATATAGTGTTCTTTTAAAGCTTGTAAAATCTTATTAAACGTTCTTATCGGTGGGAACTAAGCATTAAAACGATGGTTCAATGACTGCTCTCTGTTAACTGCGACTCAAAACATTTTTTAACGCGTTTTTGGCATCAGCATTTGTAGTAGTTATTCTCAGCCAGAAACGGGTTTAATAAGTATTTTAAAGGACTTAAAAATCTAAGACATACGGTGGTAAATAACCACCAGAATACTTTGTCGCTGTCCACAGCTTAATCTAGTACCAGCTGCACGAGGAACAGTTACAGGACTGCTTGCATGTTGCTGCCCGGCTGAGTACAATCGATGATGAGACGAGGAAACATTTTTCCGTTGCTCTCTTTTCTTTAACCCTTTTACCACAATCTTCAAGCCCCTGACTCTCCTGTTAAAATACATGACATAAACACGATTACAAGCGATTCTCAAAGCAGACAGTAAATATTCTGACGTGACAGGGAGGTCACGTGTTGTTAGCAGGAACGTTTTGTGTTTTTTTTTAATACGAAAATGTTTGTGCCAGAGCAATGCATTTGTAAAACTGAAAATATCTCAGTTTTGACTTTTATGTCAATCTTTTTTAAATGGTTCCTTGTCAACAATAAGTTTCAGTGATTTCAGAGTTTGTTTCAATTAATTTGTGGCGATTGTGCCATAAAATACATTTCAATCTGTTCTTGTGTTTGTGTTTCCGATAAACTGATAACAATAAAGTCTGGTTTCTGTGACAAACTGTGGGGCTCAGTGACTCGAACACAAACAGGTGCTCGCGCCCTAGATACCGAAGGTTTCACTTTCAGAGTTAAAAATCGGTTGCGCATCACTGCGCGCGCTGCATTTTGTGACAGTGCTGCCCTTTTCAAGCACAGGACAAAGTCTGCCAGCCTGTTCCTGTTCGAAAGAAGCAGGATGCTGGCGAGATCGAACTGATACGCAGCTCCCAGCTGGGATTGTCTGCAGGGAAAGATGCACAAATCTGCCAAAATAAAACTGAGAGGCAGCTCATTACTGCAAACTTCTCGACAAGGACAGGTGTACCTTAAACTGCCAAAACAGAACTGGAAAATTGGTGCAACTTTTTACGAGGACCGATGCAGCTAGCTGCCACCAGGGTTGTCAGGTTATTTTTTTCGTAAAACTGTAATTTTCGCATCCGACACGATGTGGGCGGTATAGCTGAGAACTCTTTATTTGTTAAAGTTTGGGGAAAATGCTACCCAGCACCCAGCATCCCCAAGTTTTCACTGTTATTATTTCCAGAGCGAAGCAGATGGGTCTGCTTTTCTCAGCCTACTAGTAAAAAATTTGCCTATGCTGTCGTGTGCGCAACGAAAACTCTGATATTTACCTGATGTTTACTGAACATCTGTGGCATTGCCTCTTTAACAGTTACATGTCAAGACAACTTCCTTCTCCCCATCATCGTTACATTAGTTGAGCCTGGAAGTTATTAGCCTCTGATTACAAAGAAAAGGTTCTTTTAAACCCCATCTTAGAGTTCCCAGGCAGTTTTTACATTTTAAAATTATAGCTTCGGGGGCACAAAATACCCCGGGTAGGTATTGATCCACATTTTACTGAAAACCTAGCAACATATAGGGCCCTAAGGTAAAGCCAGCTAAAAGAATAGTTCGATCAAGACCATCTCTCTGAATCACACCTCTTCTCAGTACTCTCCTCTCAGGATAACAACACGACTCTGTTGATAATACTCTGATCTGTTTGTTGGCTGCACTTGATGTCTTCGACAATGTGGTTAATATCGATCGTGTGTTTTAGTTGACTTTCTCCTCTGAAATACATTCCTTTCATCAGTCACCACACTGTTCTTGATCCAGGCTTTGTCGTCTTTTCCTGTCGGGTTTACTTTCTATCTCTCGCTTGCTCTCTTCCTTTCTCTCACACACACACACAGGCGCGCGCGCATGTACGCACACACACACACACACACAGGTACATATAATATATAAACACTCGCGCGAGCGCTAGCACACACACACACACACTCACACAGCAGCAGGGAACGTATCTTCAAGGGGGACAGGACAGTGCAAATAGAAAACCAGACATTGAGCACCCGGATAAGAACGGTGGAGACGGCCGTCCTAGCAAATATAAAAATTGACAAAAATTGGAACATATTTTGTCTTTTAAAAAATAGAAGCAAGATTAATAACAACCATAAAACATCGGGATGGCCCGCCACCTTTGTTGTCAACCATCAGCCCATCCTATTCATCATACGCAGGCTCTAGCCAGTCGTAAGAATTAAACTTGCTATTATTGTGTCGTTTTTTTAAAGTCAACTTCTGGGATAGATAGCAGACAGAATGTAATAAATCCAAATCGGTATTCTAACCCAGAATTTCCTACCCATAGGTCATGAAACATTCTTATTCTTTCCAACAAAAAATGCTTTTTATTCGGTATAGATTATTGAGTAAAAGAAAGACTTACGAACAAATGAAATAGGAGAGGTTGAGACTGAAGGACAGACAGACACACAGACCGTAGGGTTAGAAGGAGGAAGAAAAGGATTATTAGGGTGGAAGGGGAGAGTATTCAGTTTTTTTCAGCGGAGAGTATTTCAGTTTTATCAACTTAAAATATGGTTGTTTTCTATAATAAAAATATTTGAGGAACTAGGTCCCCAAAAACAGGCCACTAAGATGCAAACTAGTGTCACACACCACTGGTCACGCCACATTCCACTCACCAAGCTGCCAAGGGTGTGTGGTGCGAACTAGTCTTTGCGTCCGGCTCCTCACAGATGCAAACCCAAGACAACGAGACGATGCAGTTTTCCTAAAAAGGATCCGGGCTTATTTATTAAACTACACTCTCGCACTCACTCTGATACACATTGATTCCTCTAATCTTCTATTGAGTCACTATATTCTTCTAACCTTCTATTGAGTCACTATATATTCTTCTCACCTTCTATCGAGTCACTATATATTATTCGAACCTTCTATTTAGTCACTATATATTCTTCTAACCTTCTATCGAGTCACTATATATTGTTCTAACCTTCTATTGAGTCACTATGTATTCTTCTAGTCTTCTTTTGAGTCACTATATTCTTCTAACCTTCTATCGAGTCACTATATTCTTCTAACCTTCTGTTGAGTCCCTATATATTCTTCTCACCTTCTATCGAGTCACTATATATTATTCGAACCTTCTATTTAGTCACTATATATTATTCGAACCTTCTATTTAGTCACTATATATTCTTCTAACCTTCTATCGAGTCACTATATATTGTTCTAACCTTCTATTGAGTCACTATGTATTCTTCTAATCTTCTTTTGAGTCACTATATTCTTCTAACCTTCTATCGAGTCACTATATTCTTCTAACCTTCTGTCGAGTCACTATATTCTTCTAACCTTCTAACCTTCTATCGAGTCCCTCTGAATTTACGCTATCTACATGGCACGTTAACTTGACAAATAGCAACATAAAAAAAACAAACAAATGAGAAAAAAAGCCAAAGACAAAACGTATCTTCCCAAAGGAATCTGAGGTACGCCAAACGGAAGACAGTAATTTATGTCGTGTAAATCTTTGTTTGATGATCATTTTTTTTTAGTTTGTCCCTTTCCAAAAGCCCTTTCAGACTGGTTTCGATTGAAGTTACTCCAGGGATTTTTACTTCTACCATTCTCCTATCCCCATCCTTTATGTTCTGTATCGTGTTGTTGGGTTTTTTTCGTTGTTTTGATTTTGGCTGGTTTTGTTTTCTAACATCGAAACGTTTTGGTGGACTCATTAAGTAATACTGGCTGATGTCTAACTCTCAACCTTCCGTGTGAAATATTGCAGAAATGAAACAGAGGTTTCTTTATCGTGACTTTCAAACTTCCTAGTAAAGAATCCCATGAGAGAAATAAAGACTTACAAACTGTAACTTTCCGATTTTCTAGCAAATTCGAAGTAACGCATAGGTAAAACAGAGACTTACATTGAGACATTATAGTGTCGGAAGCTGAAAAAAAACAGCTGTGGCGACATCTAGTGGTTGGCCAGACGCAGTAACGAAAGCCGTCGCTGCTTCCTTAACGTTCGATGCAGCCTGGTGGGAAGTACTATAGAATCACTACAGCTACAACAGCCGTCAGCCAGGCACTTCCTAGTGACGGGGACCATATTCTCGAATAAGAACAGAAGCACGACTAATAGATGTGAGAGAGATAAGGGACAAAGTGCGTACAGTGAACCCCGGGCGGGTAAGGGAAGAGGGGTATGTAATTGCTATTCTAAATCCCCAGACCCGAATGCTGAGACACATTGGTGTACTGCAACCCCACCTCTTCCCATCGTCCTTTCGCGTCGTAAACGGGGCTTGGATAGCTCAATTGGTAGAGCTGCGGACTAGCAGGTGGAAGGTTGCTGGTTCGAATCCTGGTGTGACCAAGGATCATTTCATGGAGTTATACATCGTGCAAACTGTATTCGGCCCTCATTACACTGCCTGTCCGCACTGTCAATCTTTCTGCAACTATCAGTCTGGTGGGGGGGGGGGGTCAGTGTATAGGTTAGTAATAGGACCCCTTCTTTTAAAAGAATCTCACTACTGGACTAAAGGAAACCAAATATAGTCCCCTAAGCAGTTTTTTAAACGGGATGTAGGACTTGGAAGTGAACCCCAATACCGTAACACGGTTTGTGTGGTGTTTATGTCTGTGTGCTTGTTTCTTGCTGTGTTGTTGTCTAATGTAACTGAAATATGCACCCAAGGAGCACAGCGTCATTTGCGCACAGTTTGTCATGTGGTGCCCGCTGGACGCTGGACGCCG
>SMGT01005969.1:198072-222431 GCA_004794575.1 Lanistes nyassanus
GTGTGGTGTTTATGTCTGTGTGCTTGTTTCTTGTTGTCTAATGTAACTGAAACATCCACCCAAGGAGCACAGCGTCATTTGCGCACAGTCTGTCATGTGGTGCCCGCTGGACGCTGGACGCCGGTCGCCGGTCGCCCGTGAACCAGTGACGTTCTGTTGTTTCCTGTTCCACGTCAGCTGATTACCTCCCTGGATGTCCTAGCTGACCCACCAATCGGTGTCGGGTTGTTTATTTTCCCACTGTCACTTCGATTTTCTCTCGACGCGTAAATGACCCTCGCCAGCTCCCTTCAGCTCATCTCTGGGTAAACAAAAGGCGTGTTTACACCAGCCTTCCAGAGCACTTCACTGTACAGTCCGAGTCTACGACCACTTTCCTCTCAGTACAAGGCACCCAGAGCTATTATAAACACATCGATAACACTTCTTCGGCTTTTGTGAACTGCCAACTTAATAAAATAGCCACTGCGGCACCCTTATAATGCTGGTGGCTGTTTTTCAAGGGCCATAAATTCAACGCTGTTTGACTTCTCTCTGGGTCAGACAGTCTGAGGTTCGTGTGCCTTCTCTGGTAAGCCCATCCAGGGGACAGTAAACTGAATTATGGATGGCCGGTTCCACAGACGTGCCTCGTAAAGACTAGACATTATAGACGTGAATGTCTTTCCAAAGCTCCATCTGGTAGCGAAGCTGCCATGAACACAAATTTACGTACATCGGTCTTTTGTGACATTATTTACTTGTCGGAAAGTTTGTCTTCTTTTATTATGTCTCCCCGTTTCTTCCTAGTCAGTCTTTTTGAGCATGACTGTCTACGGCTTTCTGTGGCTCTCAGTTTTTACCTCTTGCCCGAAGAATTCTCTTCGTATTTTTTTAAATAATTTTTTTAATGTAATTTTCGTTCGAAAACCTTTTGATCTTTACCTTATGTCGTCATTTAAGTTTTCCTTTATTTCTTCTCACCGTAATTTTCTCAGTTCTTCTCTTTCTTTTATTCCCTCTTCCATAGCCACTAAAGTCCGTTTCTGACGATATATACTGTCCCCATCGTTTGATTTAATTACTTATCTGTGAGCCAGGTTTTAGTATCATTCTACAGGGAAGTAATTTGTCAAGTTTCCTTTTTTTAAGGAAAAACTCTAAACTCCCAAGGCGCAGGTGTGAGGAACCCGGCCCCAAGTGCGATCTGTCTGCGATTTGCGTAGTGAAGGCCGTCTGTCCAGACACCAGACAAAGTGACCCCGTCTTCGCCGAGCACGCATGCGCAGTGGTTGCTTCGGAAAAGTGACGCTGAAAGCGAGCCCTCGACTTCACAGAGCCCCACTGTTTAAAACTAACCATCGAGCCCCAGGAACTAAGCGTCGGGCCCCTTCTCATAAGTGTCGTGTTGACGAGACATAATTCTGTCCTACGATACTACTCCTCTGATCATGCCCAGAACTTCCAGACCACTTCTCCTGAGAATCGTGCCGCGTTCCTGTAACCCAACTCCATGAACACTAATCATAAACAATGTCTCATTCTGGAGGCGGTCTCTGGCTAGTATTGCAAAATAATTGGCGTGGTCTCTATGGGGCAATCTAAACCCGATTTGGAAGAACTAATGATATTGGCGGAAAAACAATCGTTCTGTGATTAATCACAATTGTTTTCTTCCTGAGCAATTATCTCGTACGTAAATCATGTAGATAAACGATGTCCTTCCCTCCCTCCTCCCTTGTATGGATTCAACTTTGCTCTTTGTGGTGTTGTCTTTCTAATTTTTAGGCTTTGTAACAGTAACGCAAAAGCGCTAACCCCATGAAACACTTTGCTTCCTCTGTAAATACCTCAACCCCTTAGTCTCTATGCTATGGCCACATCTTTCCTTGATATACAGTATATTAACAAAGAACAAAGAACAAAGAACTAGGGTCGTTTAAAAGAAAGGGGCGGCAGATCTTTTTTAGAAGATCTGCCACGCTCCTTACTTTCGATTCTCTCTTTGCTACGTGTATGGGTACGGTAGGCTCCCTTGTTTGCATACGTCAGCATACGGGTATGTCTAGCGCTGCCAGTACCTTGTTGGGATTGTCCATACAGTATATTCTAGGAAACACAAACTTCCCTAGAAAAAGTGTCTGGGATCTGATGTTTTTTTAATAAAATATGATAATACTGCCATGAATTTTGGATATGGTCTAAAAAGACAACAGTCGTCCTCTGACGTCACACAAAGCGTGAACACAAACGAGAAACGGAACTCGCAAACCCTCCTTCCGCTACCCACCAAAACCTTTCATACGTCCGCCCCTGACGCATTCAAATCTGAATAAAATAAATTGAAATGAAGGGCGAGAGGACTCTAAGTCCTTGACACAGGATAAAAATAATGATGGAACTTGCATGTGGTCAGGGATCTAGGGGCTTTCACGTGTTAACCTGGATCAAGGCGATTCGGGAATCTCTGGGATGATACTTTTCTTGGGGCCTCTGTAGGAAATGATGACGCAGTTGAGAAGGGGCCTCGCGCCCTTCAGCCAGAGATCCTTCTTGGTTTGTGTGAATTTAACGAGGAGGTCGAGGACTCGTCTTCAAGCTTTTTCCTACGCTGGCAGCATCGATATGCAAAGTATATGACAAACGTGTGTCGAGCCTAGCGCCTCAAAGTCTGGCAATCGTGAAGGGCGACGCAAAGGTCACGAGAGGTCAAGTTGAAAGCGTAAGGCTTTCCACTTTTTTTTTCTTAATGGGGGCGAGGTGGGGGGGGGAGGGGACGTAAATCCAACGTCATCGTTCGGCTAGAGCTCTTTCACACACATTTGCCTTCTCTATACTCTTCAGCACGGAGTCCTGAAAATTCCTTTGTGAGAAACATCATATTTAAACGCACTTACACACTATATACATGGTTCCACGTAAAATACATAGGGTGAACAGCCTTACGACTCCTTGCATGATCGGAAACACAGATACGAAGACTTGTGCGAGCCGACCTAGATTCACTGAAGCTACATGCCATGAAAAGATAAATTTTGCTTTGACCTTTTGGCTGGTTTTTTCAACACTAGTCGGTTTGCTGTGAGCCCGGAATGAAAGTGAAGCATATCTAAACTAGACTTCTGTAGGTGTCTGAGGATTTCCAGTTAAACGATGAAGCCTGAAATAAAGCAGTGCCGATAACTCTGTGAGAAACAGGGAGACGATACTGATTCATAACACACCCTGTCATGATTCATAATGTAGGCTCCCTGTGTTCTCTGACACCGTCACAGGTCGAAATGACGAGCTTCAGCTAGAAACAAGCAGGAAAATCTCCCCGGGTTAATTGCGCGACTGTAGCAAATCCCGAGTTAATTGCACTTCTGTAGTGAATCTTTCCGGTTTATTTGCACTTTTGTAGCAGATATCTCCGGGTTAATTGCACTTTTCTAGCAAATCTCTCCGGGTTAACTGGAATTTTGTGAGAATTTCCATTCTTCGGGTTTTTGACAGCCGCTTTCTGAAAGGATGCTTCTGCACATATTTCTGGCAATCACGTGACCAGAGAGTGGCAATGGAGCCGTTTGTTTCTAGACCCTGACAATAATCTTGTTTTAAAAGTACAGCGTTTTACCTTCATTTTATATAATTTAAAAACCTAGTTACTTAACAGACCGGCGCTTGTGAGTTCTATTCAGAGCGCGGTGACGTCCCCCCGAGAACCCACAGATGGTGATTCTGTTCCACCGGACCATGCTGGCGGCCTGGCGCCCCCGCCCAAGCAACCAGCCATCCTCCCAGAACGACGAAAATATGAAAGAGCAAATCAAATCGAAAGAAAAAGTATGCCAAGACGAAAACACGACCACTTTCTTCAATCTGTTCCCGAAAGGTTCGTCTCTCACTCTCTCTTCTCTCTTTTTTTTTTGGAAGGCAGTCACTAACTTCTGCTGGGCTATTAAGGTAAACAACTCTGTTTGGTGGCGCTGGCGTCTAGTAGAACTGGAAGTATTTGCCTGTTTGTTTATCTTCTTGTTTTGTGGTGCATTGTTTGTTGTCATGATTCCATTGATAGCGTACAAAGTTATCATAACTAGACGCACATTATGTTAAAAATTTCCTTGGACCTTTTAACTGTTAAAATAATAACTACTGAGTTTGAATGATTCAGATATTAAATCACGGTATCTAGCAATGCCTGTGTAATGAGCTCACACGGCACTCATGCTTTTAGGAAGAAAGCCAGTGCCCGACATTTTTTGACCACTCAAATAATTATAGACTTTCTAGAGGTGAAGACGCACCACAAGGTCTTAAGTTCAAAATGGTGGATGCCCTGGTCATCAGAAGTAACTTTCAGATGATAACTCCAACAAGAAGTACTGGCAGCGCTCAACATAACCGTATGCAGACGCGTGTGACCAAGGGAGCTTACCCTATCCAAACACGTAGCAAAGAGAGGGTCGAAAGAAAGGAACTTGGCAGATCCTTCCTTTCTTTCGACCCTCTCTTTGCTACGTGTTTGGATAGGGTAAGCTCCCTTGCGTCTGCATACGGTTATGTTGAGCGCTGCCAGTACTTCTTGTTGGAGTTATCATTCGATAATTTAAAGCGCTCGGTCCTCACTTGTTCTTTATCTTTCAGAAGTTAATTCTTCGATACTTTGTAAAGGACAATGTCATAAACAATAGCTACACTGACCCAAAAAGGTGTAATTTTTCTGTTTCGTGCTTTATTGATCTGCAGATAAATTTTTATTTCTAATCCTGGTCAATTGTGTTACACGGCATCTAGTAACGAAATCCTTTAGCTTTTGCCTCGCGTGCAGTCGCTGAGACAGATGTGGGTTAGGTTACTTAGCCTCCCCAGCGCCACCTACTGGATTAGTTTAACTGATTGCGCTCCTAGAAGCAACTATTCACCATCTGCTTCACTGTGCATGTACGCTGATTGACTGTAAAAGAGCTGGGTGGGAAAAAGGAGAAGTTACTGCAGTAAATAGTGTAAACGGGAAATGCCCTGCCACAATGTCCATAAACAAGTGGAAGATAGCCCAGCTCAATTCATCTATCGTGACGCCCCGAGACCAGACAGGTCACGGGGCTGATTGTGATGAATACCGTTCAGTTACACGAAGGAGTAAAATAATTTCCCTCAGGGTTCATAAGGCAGTCTTTCTTTATTACGTGTTGATCCAGTGCGCAGACGCCCGACGTGCGGTGACTGACGAGTGCCGTTCTACGTTTGGGTTCTGTCGTGACGTCACTGGCCGTACCTGCTCTTAATTAACCACACTGCCGTCACCTGTATGTCAAACGAAAAAACAGAAAGACTGGACTAATATGTAATCTCATTACCGTGTTTGCACCACCACCCCGGTCCTTTGATAAAGTTTCGCTATTTTATGCGATATCTTTGTGTGGTTCCTCTCTGTGTAAATGCACATTTTCAAGGAATAACAGCCAGCAGACTCACTGTCACCTGGGTTCAGCAAAGCACAGCACAGTCACCGGCTTGGTGGGCCGATGCTGAAATTTCATTTTACTTTTCGAATCCATCTCGGCACATGTCAGTTTGAGCCAACTTGGCAGCATGCGTACGGACCGACGACCACAATTACGAAATTCACACCTATATCCAGATGGGTTGGTTGGTTATTGAAAGGGACAGTGCTTTCACCTGGCGGTGATTTCGCACTATGGGGGAATGGGGTCCTATTATTAACCTATGCACTGACAGAACTACCAGAATGATAGCAGCAGTAAGATTGTCAGTGCGGACAGGAAATGTAATGTACGTGGAGATGGCCGAATGGAGTTTGGACAATGTGCAACTGAAATAATTCTTTGTCGCTTTCGAACCAGCAGCCTTCCATCTGCTAGTCCGCAGCACTACCAACTGAGCTAACCAGGCCCCACCCTATATCCAGATAGGATGCAAGACTTCTAATGGTTTGTCCGAGCAAAAAGGGAGGACATCGTCACATTCTCGAGGGAACAAATCAACGAGCATATATACAGAGCCTGCACGCGCGCGCACCCTGAAATGCACCCATAGGTTCTTCAGCAGCCGCGCGTACAGGAAAATGCATAGACGCGTGCACGTCAAGGAAATTCCCTGAGATGGTTTGGTTTCCTAAAAGGAACACGAGCAAATTTATCTCCCCTTATCATCTCCCTCTTTTCGCTCCCTAACTCCTGTTTCTCGCCATTCCCTTCTGCCTTTCTCCCGCCTGACTTCCTGCTCTTCCACCCACCCTCTATTTCATCTTCTTTTCCTTCTCTCCCATCCCCAACGAAATCTCTTGGCTCTTAGCCAAGTGATAAAAAGTCCACATTAAAACACATTCACGCGTTTTGGGGAAGATACTTCCAACAGTGCATCTGGTTATTTTTCAGCTTAAAAAGATCTTTTATTAATGTTTTCTCTAGTTGTACTTGTCTTACTGAAACTAGAGAAAAATGAGGTATAAGCGTTGGAGCTCTATGTTTATTGTATAAAAAGGGTATTGTAATGTTTTTAATTCTATCTAGCAAATGTAATATATCATTGTGCCAAGTGGCCATGTTTTTACACAGCCAAAAGGCGTAAAACGAATTCTTTTTCGGCACGCGAATGCACCATGAGTTTTGCTTGGAAATTATACAAAGGCACGAAATCTATCTTCACGGACGTGTGAAGCCTTTTTGTGCATCTGGCATGCACAGTTGATGGTTAGTGCAAATGCCTGCATTATGTTCGCAGTGAAACTCATTAGCAGTGTAATGCTGACAGAGAGTTTAAGATGAGATTTTCTTTGTATGCCTTGAGGTCGGGTCACTTTTTCTCTGTTAGTGCCGTATTCCTGCGCTAGGTCTAAACTTTAAAGTTTAGCGTAAGAATAGCAAGCACCTGTAAGATCCGGATTTCAGCGAAATTGCCTTAGTCGATATCGATGTATACATTAAAGCCCATCAGACACACACATATATATATAATAGTCAAGAAACAGTGAATACATAGCCAGAAGATTTTGCGCCTTATAAATATACGTGAACCCTCCCTAAACCTACATTTTCCCTCTCTCGTTCTTTTTCCAGTAGGAGGGAAAATGGGACAACGGACTTAACAGGATTTTTGTTTTATGTTGCATTAGTTTTGTTGCATTTGTATACCAAGGGACGCACATCCAGAGTTTTATTTTATGTCCTTCTGTTTGACGTGCCCATATATTGTTGGTTATATTGTTGATAACAAAGATGCCTTTCGCACATTCTGTCCACTGTTACTGCTTATTGGTTTGATCCTTCCTAAAAGCCAGAAGATGCAGCATTTCAACAACAGGTTTATTCAGAATTAACAATGCCCACACATTTTCCTGTACAATAACATGTATGCTTTTTGTGCTGACAAAAGCGTCCACATGCAGGCATATAATATATACATATTTTTGTACACGTTTCTTTTCAGTAACAACGACTGAGACAGAGGAATTGAAAGTATGAAATAAATTTCTGAGATTAGTAATCTCAATAGAAAAATCACAAAATGGCTTACTACGCTTTAAAAACCTCAGCTGCTTGACTAAAATGATTCAGTTACTACAGCGGTAGATGTTCTGCTCTTCTCTGTTCGAATCTGTCTGTTCTTACAGCGTCCTGTTTTTGTTTTGTTTTAACTTATTCTTGTTCAATTTTGTCCTGGTCTAGTCTGTTCTGTTCGTTACTTTCTGTTCTTTCTGGTTTTTCTCTCTGGTTTTTCTCTCTTACTTGCTACTTGACATAACAGCAGGTCTGAGAGGAGTCAAATTTACCTTTTGTTATCTGCCAGTAGAGAACAACAGCGTGAGAGTTCTCGTCCCTGACAAGCTTGTTTTTCTACTCATTCGTGTGAATTTCTATGTCGAATGGAATAACAAACGCAGGACACCACACAAAGCAACAATACCAACCGATGAGAGCAATGCACAGCGCCTGCAGAAAATATTCAGTACACTCAACTCTAGAGACGGCGTAGCTAATAATTTTCTAGTGGTGACAGCGTCGAATGTTGAAAAGAAATCGGCTGTTCCGGGACAGGATGCATCCTTTTGAACTGTTTGACGACTACGAACTATTGAGGAACGTTTTTTTTTTCAGAAGGTAATATATTTTAGCACTTATAGAAGGAGTAGCACGTGAGACAGCTGTCACCAATCGGAACCCTAACTTTCAATCATGGCATTGTTTTGCCACACAATACATCTCTGGGTTTTGAGTTTAACCACAGCTTCGATTGAACACTAATTACAACTGTATATTTAGCTTTTAATACTCTCCGCGTGTCATTGAGTTCTTGGACAATCCTCAAAGCCAGCGATTCGTGCATCTGAAATCCGGAAGGCCACGAATGGCGACTGCGTCGCGAATAGCTTTAGCTATCATTCCTGCCCAGGTCGCGTTAACGTTTGTGTTTACTCTCCACGCGTGCAGATGCACGAAAACTGCACGGGATGAATGGGCCTTGTGGCCGCTGTTATAAACGGAAGTGCAGATACAAACGTCTATGCAACTCAGTCCTAGGATGTCTTGCATGGGGATTCTTATCACTTGTCCGTACGTAAAAGTGCTTGTAAAATACACAGGGCGAAAAGACCTTACGATCGTTTTCACGACCACCAATTGCAGATATGAACGCTCATGCAAACCAACCCAGGTGATTTGCAACTAACTAGACTGTGCAAGTGAGGATTTTTCTTTCTTTTTTTTCCTAACGTGGTGTTGGAGTGGCCATGCTGCAAGTTAAGAAAAATGAACCTTAAGTATTAGTTGAGTACCATGTTTTCTTATATATATATATATTATCCCATCTATATATATGCAAATGCATTTACATGATACAAATAATGAGGCAGATCACTCTTCTTCGTTTTCATCGATCATCGTCAGTATCAGCAACTGCTAAATCATTATCATCATCGCATCGTCATCGTTGTCGTCGTATGCATCATTTTTACAGCCATTACAATATTCTCCACGGCCTGAATTGTGTACACATTGGCGCGCGTGCATGAAGAATCTCACAAGCCTTTCTGTCGGTTTCAGACGCCTCCACGCGTCGCCACAAGCACCCACAAAAATGACTTTCACTCTAGGAGTTCAGAAAGTCCCCTCCAAAAACTACAGAATCGCAAACACTTCAGACTTCGACCAAAAGTGACAGTTCTCGCAAGAAGCTTCACGTGTCGTGCAACGTGCTGAAGGAAGGGTCAGCGCTGCTGAGTGGGGTGGGGTGGTTGGGGAAAATAAGGCGCGCCACCCTTGTGACGTCACCACTTGGAGTTCTGGGTAAAAACTGATCTCTACTCTTCATCTACAGCTGTATCTAGTGTCGTCTAAGATCCACTGTTTTATCACGATTCTCGTTTCTTCTTTGTCTTCGTCTTCTTGGAGTCGTATTTAACAATAGGGATCATTACACTACTTAACGTCTATCCCGTCTTGCGGGAAGCTCTGCGCAACGTCTTCAGACTTTTACAGGTAAAAGAATACGTTAACAGTACACCTACACCCCCACCCCTACCCCGACAAATCCACCTTTTTTAACCTTATCTGTATCTCTATATCGTGTGTGCTCCAGTGTTCAAAGTACAGCCAAAACGTAAAAGTCTTGTTAGGTGTTAGTAGAAGATCGCATCTTTCATTACTTCATGTATGGTATGGTATGGTATGGTATGGTATGGTATGGTATGGTATGGTATGGTATGGTATGGTATGGTATGTGTGTTTGTATGGTATGGTATGGTATGGTATGGTATGGTATGGTATGGCATGGTTTGTGTGTATGTACGTATGGTATGTGTGTTTGTATGGTATGGTATGGTATGGTATGTGTATGTATGGTATGTGTGTATGTATGGTATGGTATGTATGTATGTAGGTATGTATGTATATGTGGTATGGTATGGTATGTATGTATCCATCCATCCATACGTGCGTGCGTGGGTGAGTATATGTATGTATGTAAATGAACAGGAGAAGATAAGGTGCTGTGGGATGGATGGATAGACGGACCTGTTAAGGGTGCTGGCGTAAGCTAAAAAAGTAGAAGAACAGAAGCGACCCGAGAATTGTATAAAGCCTGTGTCCGTGGTGGGCATCCTCGGTTCCCTTTTGAAGCAGTTTTCGTTGCCTATGTGCGTAAATGCTGTTAACAAAAGCTATTTCAATACAGACGTAATGTAACTGCGTTGTCTTGTGCCAGCAGAGTGTATATTTTCTTTAGTCAGACTCATTAAACTCTCATCACTTCTTTGGCAACTCAGGTTAGCTGAGTTTACAACTGCAGGTTAAAAAGCCTTTTGCCAACAATGCTTTTGAGACTGATTTCACGCCAATGTCGACAGCATGCTGTAATTGCTGCCCTCCCAGGAGGCTTGAGTATTTCGCCAGTAGACAAGGCAGATCAGCACTCATTCAGGATTTTAATCACAGTCTGCTCGAAAGTGAAAAATAAAAATATAAACATAAGCAAAGCAGACCACAGAATATTGAGTTCGACGTGTGATAGCATTTCTTTTCCCCAAAGCCCTAGTCAATGGCGGTCATTCTTCCCTTTGTTCTTGACGCATGCGACGTTCTCGTTTCGGCCACGAAAACCTTGGATTTTCCGTCACGTGCCATTAGCTGCAGATTGGTGGTAGGGCAGAGGTTTTACGAAAAAGAAAAAGAAAAAGGACAGCAAATTGTAACAACACGGTTTCCTGACGAAAACAACGAAAAAAATGGAAGAAGGTATTTAAAGGCTTTGTCCAGGAGCTATATCAGCAGGAATCTGACTAAGGAGTTACACGGCGTAATTTCTCAGAAACAACCTGTACTGAAGCGCTTCGGCGCTCTCTAGGGCGGGAGGAAGGAAAGCAAGACGCGGAGTAAGTCGATTTCCGCCTTTCCGGAAATATCGATGGTTTCCTGTCGAGCAGTTCGCGCTACCTGACTGAGCAGATCTCGGAAGTT
Organism: Lanistes nyassanus; assembly: GCA_004794575.1. Taxonomy (NCBI): domain Eukaryota; kingdom Metazoa; phylum Mollusca; class Gastropoda; order Architaenioglossa; family Ampullariidae; genus Lanistes; species Lanistes nyassanus. The sequence goes on from SMGT01005969.1 coordinate 209,007, forward strand.
TCGTGTCGAGATCCATTTATTTCTTTAGTGGTGGCCGGGTTATGAGTGGAAAGGTTGGTCACGAGAGAGGGAGATTTAAGAATATTGGGTGAGTAGAGTGCGACGCACAATTGCAGACCGCGGACTGTCGTGTTGTTAGCGTGTCTTCGCGCTGTTTAGCTTCGCGCGTTTAGCCAGACACTAGAATAAGATCTCACATCCTCAGCTCCTCGTTTTAGAAGGGAGGTAATGATTTCCAGTAACGTTAATCTAAGAAAAGGGGCCGCTGCCTGCTAGGGGCCATTAATCTGCTCTTTGAAATTGAATGCTTTTCACAAATCGAATTTCACTTCTTGCAGCTAATCTAATTACGTTCCACTGAACGTAGTCATCATTCAGTTTAAAGAGAAAATTTCGTGCGAGAAAAATACTACAGTTTAACCTGACCTTCTGTTCTTCCTCCCCTCCCCCCCCCCATCCTCATTTGCTCTGTTTTCTCTTTAATTTGCAATGCAAGGAGATTTGACTGCAATGTGCAATATAAGAATGAGTGTCGAAGCGTAAGCAGGAACACTTCTTGGTGAAAGAATACACGCTTTTCTTTCTGAAACATTTAATAATTCCTTACAGCCTTGCTGTTTTACATACGTCAAATCTGCTGTGTCCCACACTTTTCTGAGTTTTGTTTATTCGTGGCTTCTTTCCATGAATCCAACACAAAATAGAAAATAATTTTTAGAACAGAACTAGGTTTGGAGGTTGCATTGTATGAGCTTCCGTGTCTGCATTTCCGGTCATAAGGGCGATCGTGAGCCCCGTTCGCCGTTTTTAACTTGCACCTTTACCTATGGACAGGAGAAACGAACATCCAACCGTTGGGCTCAGCGGAGGACCCTCGTCCACGAAATCTGTTCTTAAAAGTGCGCATGTTTGTTTTTAGCACAACTCTCGCTGATTACAAGTCTTCCTGTCCACAGAATTCGAACGAGAGGATTTATGTACATTCGGCCAGCAGGACATGTACAAATCGGTATAGGTGGAAATTTTAGTTCCCAAACCGATCACAATATTAAACACGAGTAGAATCAGTCGTACTGTCACCCATAAAACTGACTTTTGCCCTGTCCATTTTTTTTAATCTGCACTCTTTCTGGGAATACATCGGACGCCCTTTCCCTCAAACCCACGCGACATGCGTTTGATACATAAACCCTCCACAGACGTTAAGATAAATCTTCAGGTCAGATCTCTAGACCGCATTGTTACCAAAGCTTTCACCAAGCTAAGGTGGACAGATCAAAGTTAAGCTCCAGAACAGTGGCGCCATAGATCAAGGATTCAAGACTGCTCCAGTGCCCAAGACCGATAGCTTCACGCAGGCGATAGCAGATAAGCAGTAAAACTATAGGTCACACTATCTTTTATCTGGCTGAACAATTTTATTTCAGTCTGAATTAAGGTCTCCGAAAAAAAGGCTTTTAGTCTTGGGCAAAATGAGTATTTTTGAGGCACAATTATTACACTCGTGCTGTCTTCAGCGAAGCATGTGTCTTTGACGTCTCCTTGATTATATAGTTTAATCAAGCTATCGAACGAAAAAAATGTATTCTAAAAACACTGTATATATGAATTGTATACGTGAGCTGGGTTTTTTACTTCAAGCATTTCGGTGAGGTCTTTTGTTTGTTTGTTTTTTATTTTACTTTTGTTTCATTGTGCGTCCCATTGTGAATGGTGACTTGGTTATCTCACGGATATGCCTAAGAAAACAGTACAAATGATTGTCTAGCTCCCCAGCAGATTCCGTCGGATCAGGGCTGGGTTAAAGATCTTCAAACAGTCGTGACAACGGGTCTGGGTGGGGCCGCCTGGTTCTTCTTAAAGCACCCCCTGCACAAGAACAGCACGGCGCGTCGGAAGCTGCGCAGCGCGCACGCGTAGAGAAAAACCTTGTACACGCCACTCAGTGGTACGATCTGCTCGAAGATGGTCATCAGGTGAATCTCGTACACAGGCAAGGGCAGGCTACCCTCCGTCCTCGGCGCGAAGTCTGCCCACGAGCGGAGGCAGGCCGAGGGCAAGGTCAAGCCCATGAAGATGAGGCCGGCCAGCACGCACACCAACGTCGACCCCGTCTTCTCGGTAGAAAGGTCGAGGGTCGTGACCTCCCTGACCCGCTTGCTGTCTCGTTCCTTCTGTTGCCCGTTTTCCTTGCCGGCAGGGGCAGCGCCGAAGGCCGTCACCTGGCCATTCTCGGAAGGAGGGCAGTACTTGTTCGAGGAGCGTTGCGGGTTGCCCCCCTGGGACCTGAGGGACAGTCTGGTGGAAGACATTTTCCTCCGGGACCTCCTCTGCAACGTCCTTGTGATGACCTTGTAGGCGAGCGCCACGTCCACGCCCAGCATGACCAGCATGGGCAGGAAAAGGGCCAGGACCTGAGGTGACAATAATTTTAAAAACCAGATAATTTCAAACACGTCTACTCCTCACCATTAAAGGTTCGAGGTGGAGAATACGCGAGGGGTTGCTGGGGGTGGGGGCGTAAAACAATAAATCCTAATCCAGTACAAAGACTCAAATCACTCAGTATGTAATCGTTAGACCAGCCATACAGAAGACAGTTTATTTCTTTTTAATTATTTTACCGCTCGATGTTTTTAACCAATTGCAATTGTATTCAGTTGTTGCTCTCTTCCTTTTTTTTTCTTTTTCTTATTCTTCTCTTGTTGCGTTATTTTAATTGGGTTTATAGAGCTCGTGTTCGTGGTTACAACTTTATTCTTTTTTCATCCATTCCTCTTCCTCCTTCTAATGTTATATTGATAATGATGTTGTTGTTGCTACTTCTGCTGCTGTTGCTTGCTTTCTGCTTTTGCTACTGTTGTTGTCACTCATGCTTTTGCATTTGCTGCTGCTGTTGTTCTTGCCGCTGTTGTTCCCCCTCCTGCTGCTGTGTCACAAGTTGTTCCTTTCGCAACGCTACTCTACATACTTTCAATGCATACGCCATATATGTATAAAAGCATGCCCCAGTAAATAGTTCCGTTCTGCGGAAAATGCAGGGGAGAAAACCGCAAGGGAGTGAATGGAGAGCTGGTGTGTTATAGACGGCGCTGCGAAGTCACGCGAAGTAATTTTCTACGAAGGGCACCAACCGATCTCTGTTACGGCAGGCCCAGAAAATGAGACCCAGTGCAGAGCTTCCTCCTGGGTATTTTCTGAAAAGATGTGATGGCATGTCGGGGAGTCGTAAAGCAAATGAAAATGACCGAAATTTTTGGAGAGTCTGGCAAGCAGATTGAGGTGTCTGCATCATGGTTTCATAATTTCTCTCTCTCTCTCTTTCTCGTCCCACCCAACCCCTTTTCTCTTTTTTCTCTGGCCTCCTTCGTTCTCTGCCTCCCAAAGTACCTTCCATGTCCTGCTTCACAGCTTTGACAGAAATGATGGAAAACTCCTTCGTCGACCTAGAAGATTGGCGACAGAAATTTATTCGCCATAAATTTGATGGAAGTTCTGTACTGCATGCCTCCATCTGGCTAGGGAGTTGTGCTTCTCGAACCATACCTCCGAGACACGTGATCGACAGCCGAAAACAGAAATCCAGAATTTGTAGCGCTGACAGCATGACAGGAGTCATAGGTCAGTGACGTAGTACACTATATACAATCGTTGCAAAAAATATACTACTGGCATCCACGTTTTAGATGTCATATTTTGCTCAGACTGACTGATGTTTATGCATAAGGAGGGGGGAGGAAGTAGATGTTGACTTTTATTAACTCATATATTATGTTATTTTCCTATTATATGAAACTAAAACATGAAAGTATTTATGTGGAAAAAAAAATACAGTGGAGGGTGTTGTACAGAGCCATGATTCGACTTTAAAGTCTCTGTTGTCTCCTCTGTGTGTGGAAGAGGATGCTGCCTTTTTTCAGTTCAGCCACCTGTTTCAGCACTTTCTTGGGCCGTCCTGCGCTGGGTTGCCACCTATAGCAGATCAGCTCTCCCTCTGGTCAAAAAGGGTTTTAAGGACCAGCCATATGGACATCTTTATGTGTGAGCATCAGATACGATCAACAACGTAACCCTGTGATTGATTTCCCTCCACATAAAGCACAGGCCCATAGCGTGCATTTAAAGAAAGGGGGAAAACAACGTGCATTAATAAGAAATGGTGGCGATGTGCCTTTTTCCTATCTGCGAAATGCTTCTTTTCATGTTTTGCGTGTTTGTTTCTAAGGTTGAGGGGTTGATGGTAAAAGTTTGTATTTGTAATATCCTATTTCAATACAGTAAAACCTCCCTTATAAGACCTTCCCATATACGACCATCTCCAGCGTACGACCCAAAAATTTCTGACGGAGACCATTTACTACATAAACGACCTCCCATTTTCGACTCCCTCCTATTTACTATTTACTACCTTGACTGTAAGCTCAAGTATGTGCTGCCAAAGATCTTTGGTTGGGTTAAGGACTGATTTCAAATTTAGTGCTAGTTTATATTATAGTTCTTCTTTAAGGTTTCCTCTTTCTTTGTTCATTAGGTTGGACTCTAACAGTACTCGCTATGTGTTAAACCTATCACCACAGCTACAACAGTGGATTTTTGTACATCATGTGGTATTCGCCGTTTAATCTCATTCTCCTTATTCTTGCCTGGTTTGTTCTAGTAGATTTCCATAATACTAGACTTTTACTCGGTAGTTCTTCTATTTCCTTCATTGTTCATTTAGCTTCTTTTTTGTAGGTCTCTTCCCATCTTAGTTTGATTGCTGGTTTAATAGCTATTTTCTTTTCTTCTGCTGAAATAGGCATGTTTATTTGGATAAACTTTATGTTAGGATTTGGCTTTATCGCTTGTCTGTCTGCTTCTTTATGAGAAGGGGCCCAGAGAAAGTTTACCCTTATGACGTTTTTGTGTAGTGTATTTACTTGAGATAATATTTTGTACACTAGATCTAATCTTTCTGATATTTCTGCTGTAAATATTGATGCATGATTTGGAAGTTCACCTGAGATGGCTGCTTTTTTGGACCCATAAACTCCTATGCCTGTAGCATGAATGGTTGGGTCATGCGAGCCATCAGTATAGATCTGGGAATTATCTGTGTATGTGGTTTTCAACTTCTTATTCCTGAGAATCCAGGTTTTGAGGGATCTTTAGTTTTGCGTTTTTCTATTTTACTAAGTAAGGTTGTCATCTGCAAATTGTTTGACTTTAACATATTTAACGCACTTGGGGAGGTCTGCAATCATTATGTTAAATAGCAGGGAACTTAGCACCCTTTCCTGGGGTACTCCGTTATCTCTCTGGAGATTTGGTCTTCTACCCTAACTTTGATTTTTCTGTTTAGCATGAATGATTCTAATAGTTTAATTAGACTTTTGGGGTGCCAATTTGGTATAATTTCTGGATCATCCCATTGTGCCAAAGTATGTCATATGCTTTTTCTATGTCCAAGAAAACTCCACATAGATTGACATTTTTTTCAGTTTTTATATTTATGATTTAGTGTTGTCGAACTGTTATATGGTCTATCGTGCCACGTTTTTTTTCTCCAAAATCCACTTTGTTGGGGGTGGGAGGGGGATGTTTTTGGTTTCACAAAAAAAGTTTAGTCTATTTTTGAGGATTGTTTCTAAGGTTTTTCCTAGCTGAGATGTGAGTGCTATTGGTCTGTAGCTAGAGGGGCTGTCTTATTTTTGCCAGGTTTGAGGGTTGGTACAACAACTGCTACTTTCCAGCTACTTGGAAATATACCTTTCTCAAGGACGTCATTAAAAAGATGTAAGACTAATGTCTTGATACTGGTATGACTTTTCTTTAACATCTCATCAGTTATGAGGTCGGGGCCTGGAGCTTAGCCTAATATTTTAAATTTTAGTGCTAGTACGATTTCTTCAACGAATATTTTCTCAGCTTAAGGAGATCATCTTGAGTTTTTGGTGGGCTAAAAAAAATTTCTGACATTTCTTTGTGTTTAAAGTCGAAGTCTATATTTAAGTTTGAGCTTACTTCTTAAAGGTCGCTGCCAGGAGGTTAGCTTTCTCTTCATTTGTTTCATACTTTTGTATGTTTTTTAGTAGGGTGGGCATGATGTTCCTGGGATCGTTGTTAAGTCTTTTAATTTTTTCAACTCTCTTTGAGGTTTGAATTTAGCTCTAAGGTTTCTGTGAGCTTATGCCATTCTTCTCTTTTGGCTTGTAGTATAGTGGATTTGGATAAGGATTTTGCTTTTAAGTATTCTGTCCTATTTTCTACATTTTTATGTTTCTTCCATAAATTTAGTTTGTTTTCTATTTATAACAGCTGGCTACCATTCTTTATTTCACCAAACTTGACCCGCAAGATTTTTTTAGTTTTGTTTATGCCTACTGATGTAGCCATTTTAATTGAGCTTGTTATGGTTTCTGTCAGCTTTTAGTTTTGGCATCTGCATCATCTTCGTTTTCCCATATGTCACCTATTTGAGTTTCTGCGTACTGATCCCAGTTGGTACGTTTGGTATGTAGTCTGGTTGGTTTATCTTGGGGTTTGACCGCTTCTGCTTCTAGCATGGAAATTAACATTGGAAAGTGGTCGAAACTGCCAGCTAGGGTTGGGGTGCATAATGTTAAATCTATTGTTGACATTTGGTCTGAATTTCCCTGACAAAAGATGTGGGTGGGTTCCCCATTTTTTAGTAGCACTAAGTTTGTGTTGTCTATACCCTCTTTTATCATTTTTCCTCCCTTATCGGATTTGGGTTTGTTATGGTCCCAGAGCGGATTTTTATTTGTTAGTTTGCGAGATTTACGCAGTTAACTATCTTGAGCTTTCTACCAGATGGCAATGTTAACTCAGTTATGGCCATCTCTATTTCTGGGTTTATTCTGTGGGTTATTTCCATTTCCCTTGCTGTGATGTCATTTCTAGCATATATCGGTACCCCCTCCTCCTCTTTTAGATGTAGGTCTAGGTTTGAATATTGGGTGATATTTATATGCACATAGTGGGATGGGGTCCTTGGTGAAGTTTATTTCTTAAAGGGCAATAACTTCAGGCATGTTATTTTTGATGAAGTTTAGCAATTCTGTTTGATTGCTATTTAGTCCCCTGTAGTTCCACTACATAAACCTCAGCATTTGAACATCCATTTTAGATCAAAAGGATCGTTAATCCTGACAGTGTTTTTAGCATGCTAGTTAACAATGACATTTTGGGTTTGAGGTAGAAGTTATCATCCTGGGTGATCTTGCTTATGTATTTGTTTATTTTATCCATTAGTGTCAAGACTTCTGTCAACGTCTCTATTTCGTCTGGGTTGTCAGATTTCTTGGTCTGTGGTCGGTTCTCAGTCTGCGTCACTACCACTGGCACCACGTTACTGTCAGGAGTCGTCGTGGCCTGGGTGCTGTCGTTAGTCAGTTTTCTGGGGCTGACCGGATTGTGTTGCTGGAGGTGGGCACTGGCTGGGAGGCGTTGCAGGGTTTTCCACTACCTGGGTAGGTGCCGGTCCTTCGACACGGGCAGCCTCTGTGTCTGTCACTGTGGCCTGCGCCTCCACAGTTCACACATGTGAATTCCCCTGTCTCCTGCACTGTGCACTGTCTGATGTCGTGACAGTCACCACGTCGTCGACATATTACTTTCAGTCTGCAACGTTCGGCTATGTGACCAAAACCATTGCAGTTGAAGCACTGCCTTTCGTTCTGGTGAAACTGGTCTACTTGATAAATTTTAAATCCTATTTTCACAGGCTGGGGGTCTCACTGTCCAGGAACTCCATCAGTACTGTATTACTAGGGATGATTCCTTCTTTTGTTTTAATACTGAATCTTTTTAAAGCCCTGACTTTTAAGTTTTTTCTGTAGGAGAGAGTTTAGGGGAACGTATTCAATTATTCTTTGCCCTTTTTTCAGATTTTTCTTTCGTTTGTCACTCTGAGCGGTCTGTAGCATGTGACTGCCACTCCCAAGAACATTTTTACTTCCATCGCTATGTTCTTTTGGGCTGAGTCTCAGCACCCTATGATTATTTTGTTTGCCCTAGACTGCGTAACTTCTTCAACATCTCCGAAGATGGCTTTTATCTCTTTGGTTAGCCTACCAGACCCTGCAGTTTTTAATCTTTGATCGTCTTTTAGTTTTGCTTCAATCACGACTGGGTACCTAAACTGATTTTCTTTTGGGTATTGTTTCTTGTCAGTTCTGGGCTGGAACTTTCTTTCCCCTGTTTTCCTCGTTACAACTTGGAAACCGTCATCTGAGTCTGAGTCGGAGCTCAGGTCGTTGTCTCTTACCGTCATCATTGTGTCTGCTGCTGACGCTAGAAGTCTCGTACTGGTCGTTTTCTGGGTCATCGTATGTGCTTTGCTGTCTGCTAGCGCTACGCGTCGTTATTTTTTCGACGCCTAGCTCTGTCCTGAAAGCTTTTAGTCTTAGGGGTCGATCGCCCATTTTTATGTTAGGAAGGATCTCTGTCCCCTAGTTAGATTAGACTTTTAAGCTTTTTCAAAGATGTTCGCCGAGAAACGCTACATGTCGACCCCAAATCCCATGAGAAGCACAAAAGAGCTTTTTTAAATCTAGAAACTACACTGAAAGTGCTCCTAACAAAGAAGCAACAAAGGGAAGTCAGCAATAAATATTGAGTTCGACATCCATTTACGACGATAGGGCTAACGGACTGACGGAAGTGACGTTTTTGTACAATATTCGACTGATATGTTTCTTCGAAATTTCCCAGTAGGAAAATAGTTTATATCCCAGATTTTGTTGTAATTCATTCCTGAAAGTCTTATTTCGTATTCTATTTCTAAGCATTTTGTCTGAGCCGATTTGCCGCATTCGGTACCCGCAAGGTTAGATAGACACAGTTACGTCTCGTTCACACTTTCTAGCCTAACGAAGACTATGTTAGCCGCAGGTGTCCAGAATTTATGTCTTTTATATGTAGGCCGCTGGCCTGCAAGGATCAGGTATCGCTTCTTTGTGATGAAAAAGGCGACGTGACGCTACATGCGCCAGTCTCGGAAATCTGTGATTTACAGCGTCAGAGTGAACTTCAAAGCGTTTGATCGGCTGACCGATTTTGCGCAGTGTACGATTTTTGCTTCTTTTAGACATTTCTGGACACGACAAATAATTTACATCGTGAACTTTGTCATAATTCATTTCTGAAAGTCTCATTTTATACTCCACACAGTAGTTATGCCTCAAGAAGTCTCGTTCACAATTTCTTACAACTAGTCTAGTGACGGTCACAACTGATTAGCATACATATACGATCAGAACAGAGAAGCTATACCCGATTCCTGCAGCTCAGCAGCTTACACATGAAACAAAGGCTGGCCTGTCAGAATAAAGTATCGCCTCTCTGTCGTATCAGAGAAAGAGCTTAATGTGATGTAAGGGTTTAGAGTAGACAACAGAGACATCAATGAAACGCTGTTCGCAACTTCATTACTTTTTATATTACAAAATTTCTTTAATTCGTAAGACCAGAAAGAAAGTTTTATTAATTATGTGTGGTGGGATGAAACTAGACATGATGAGATAAATGAAGTCTGATGTGTGATAAAAGTACGTGTTCAGTAATTGAGAAGCAAAAAGAACTTTTTTCAACATGTAGTTCAGAGGCAAAAAAAAAACAAAATTTTAAAGCACATGTTGCAGTTGGCTGCCATGATAACATACATGACGGTACATGTACCTACATGTTGTACTAACAGCTCAGTGCAACTAGTCCTCCCTTATAAGACCTGATTTTGGCTATTTTTTCAAAGTCGTATACTGGAGATTTTACGGTATTCATTACTTTTCAAGATACATTACAGACTTTTGGTCAGCCGAATAAGAAAATAAGAACAGAAATGGATCAGGCTGCATATTATACGAACCCCCCCCCCCCCAAAAAAAAAAACTCACGCCGAAAGCAAATTTCGTATCTAGTGTGTCACAGTTAATAGTAATGCTAATTATGAAGAGATCACGCGATTGTGGAAAAACAAGGCTGCCAATGAATGTGCTAGGTGGTGACGTCATAAGCTAACAGTCAACCGTAGGCTTTCTGGCGTCGTTGTCTGGCTTCACTTGTCGTCTTCGTCACGGAGGAAAGTTAGAGAGAGAAAAAAAAGATTAGAGATGGGGCTGGGGCTGGGGCTGGGGCTGGGGCTGGGGCTGGGGCTGGGGCTGGGGCTGGGGCTGGGGCTGGGGAGGGTAACAAAATAAAACACTGTGCGAGATGCCTCATCGCCCTCTGCCGCACACATTTCTGTTAATATGATGAAACTTTTGCTCAATATTAACGGCTATTCAGGCGTCGTATTTTTTTGTCTTCGGGAAATCGTTATATAGGCTTCAACGTTTTGTTTATTTCATGGCCTTATTATAGAAATACTGAAGTTTTCCTTTGCAAACATTGCTTATGTAGTCCCTGAAGGTTCACTTGCGATGTGTGTGCTTCTTGAAGCCCGTCTTTCATCTCCATCCCTCTCCCTTTATCCTATGATTTTCTTCTCTTCCCTGCTGCCACGCTTTTATTTCTTACCGAAACCCAAGCCTCAAACGAAAGATCGCCGAACTAACGACTGTGAATGGGTGAGTAGTTCTCGAGTTCTCGATTAACCTGGGTTCGGTCTTCAATATTCTCCAGTATAAAGGCTTCATTTTAAAGATGACTGATCATCTTTTCAAAAGATCTCTCTTTAAGATGATCTTTTTAGTAAATCCAATTGGCCATCCAGTGACGTCAAAAGAAAAGCAGTATATACTTTCTTTTCCATTAAAACCTTCATAAACCCTGTAATTATTACCCCCCCCACACACACACACACCACCACCACCACCACCACCACCACCACCACCACCACCACCACCACCACCACCACCACCACCAAAAAAAACCCCAGTCCTTCCACCGACGTCACTGCTGGCGAGGTTTACACGGCTCGATTAAATCGGCTGAAAGCAGTCGTTTAGAAACAATTAATCACATTTCGATGAAGAGTTTATCTCCGAAAATGTTTACTTCCAGATTAAGTACGAACATGCGTCTGTAATGAATAGTCAATCCAATTTTTTCTTTCACTAAATTATGTTTTGTTGGAAATGAATGGACTAGTTTCTTATGGCTGCTTTCATCCAACTTAGTCAAGCCGTGTAACCTGAACCCGGCATTAGTCGCGCCGTGTAACCACGGCATTAGCCCCTGGTAGTCGGGTCCACATTTTAAGACTTGGTGTACTTCGCTGTGAAAGTATCGTCTGCCCACTTCATTTCCCTTCAATGACGTCGTTCTCCCCTCAGTTTCGTGGTGTTGCAGAGCCTGGAGGGGGAAAAAGGCAAGTCCCCCCGTGTTGAGAGTATTACTGTCGTCTTTTTGTCAGGGACTTTAATTTACACTGTCAGGTTAGCGCCCAGTTTCTTCCGTTCCAGCAGCTGACATATCTACTCCCAGCGCGATCACCCGATAGGATTTTATTCAGATGGAAACGAAATGAACCGTTCGCAAATTACCCTTCCAGAGAAGCATAAGACACACTTACCACCTCCACTTTGCGAAGTCGGTAAAAATGGGGGATGCTTTCGGGCATGGGCATGCAGGTCATGTGACGGGAATGCAGCATGACCACGTGACTCCAGACGTAGTGCAGGCAGGCCACGAGAGAGAAGATGAAGGCGGACAGGATGACGCACTTGGTGCGGAACACCGTGCACCAGCGCTTGGTGCCGGGCCGCCCGAAGTGGATGAGCAGCCGTTCAAAGTGCGCCGCCAGCAGGTACCAGACCACCAGAAACCTGCAACAGCGCCAGGGAGACGTTAACAGTTTGGCGTGAAGACTGTATCCTCTGTTTCATACGCGCCTGTCTGAGTGTGCGTGCATGTGTGAGTGTGTGTTTGAGTGAGTTTATGTGTGCGTGTATTTAAGTGTGTGTGCATGTGTGTGTGTGTGGAGTGAGTGTGCGTGCCTGTGTGTGTGTGGTGTGAGTGTGAGCGTGCGTGCACGTGTGTTTGTGTGTGTGTGTGTGTTTGAGTGAGTGTATGTGTGCGTGTGTTTAAGTGTGTGTGCATGTATGTGTGTGTGTGTGTGTAGGGAGTGAGTGTGCGTGCCTGTGTGTGGTGTGTGAGTGTGAGTGTGCGTGCACGTGTGTTTGTGTGTGTGTGTTTGAGTGAGTGAGTGTATGTTTGCATGTGTTTAAGTGTGTGTGCATGTCTGTGTGCATTTGTGTGTGCATGTGTGTGACCACATTTATGGAGTGATGATGATATGACAAAGAGAGATGAGATGCAAGTCCAGATCCTCAGACATCACGCACAAATCACAAGGTCACGCAAGTACATGTGAAAATAAAAATCCACATAGAAGCCCACGCATGTCCTCACGCACGTACACGTGAGCGCACACGTACACACACACACACACACACACACACAGAAAGAGAAAAGAGAAAGAAAATGAAAGAAATAAATAAGGAAAGAAAGAAAGAAAGAAATAACAACGTTCAAAGAGGAATGGAACAAAAGAATAAAAACAGACAAGCAGGTAGGACGGCAAACAGACAGGCAGACAGACAGACAGGAGAATAAAGACCAACACAACGGATAGCTGAGACGCTTTCCACACCAGCCCTTATTCTGAAGAGAAGATGCGTATAAACCGATCTATTACGATTTCGTTCAAAGACCCATCGGCCGACAGTTGTTCCGCCGTCATTATGATATCCGCAAGACTGCTTGTCGTCAGTCCGTCGTTATATCGATATCCACCCAACTACTTCTTGTCAGTCTGTCTCGTCTGGTCACAGCTAGCCAAGCCAGATCGATAATCGATCCATTGCGTTCCAAGTCAGAATGAGCTTGCGTGTGGCAAGATCTAGCTTTGCAGAACGCTCCAACCGATTTTCGTGACGGTAACACGAACGTTGAAAGCAAATAGCGCAGAAACGTGATGTTTAATGTAATCTTCAAAGTAGAGCGCTGGCCACCAGTTGTAACGACATGTTACCGTAGAACTGTCGAGGGACGGGAAGACTCACGTGAGTAAATACCCTCGCCTACCCAAAAATGTGTTCATTTCCTGCACCATTCGCATTTCTTCGTTCTCTCTCTCTCTCTATTTCTCTCTCAGCAGCGGCGATGTTAGACTTTGAAGTCTCACGGGGCACTTTCCCCCGTGACGTCACTGATAGCGTCACGCCGGCAGTGAGAAACCTGAGTGAGGCAAAGCGCATTAAGCCAGTCGGTTAGCCCGGACACCAGTAGAAGACCTTGAAAAAAGCGCAAAAAAAACTGGAGCTAATCAAAATAATATCTTACGTAAAATATGCCCATCTCTTAGGGTCACCACTAAAACCTTGCAGTTTCCTGAAAGATATTTGCTGCCTATAACCCCTCACACCCCTCCCCTAACCCCCACCTTAACCCCTACCCCTAACCCCCACCCTAAACCCCACC
>SMGT01005969.1:223714-264155 GCA_004794575.1 Lanistes nyassanus
CCCGCCCAACCAAAAAAATAGAGAAAATTTTGTTAAATCAACCCCGACGAACTGCTCACGTTCTGTGTATGATATAGTCACGCATTGAGGACTGTGTTTTCTATATGTTTTGCTTGTGTGCACGTGCAGTTGTGTGTACTCCAGGGTGGGAATCGAGTCGAACACATAAAACTGTAATGAAGCACATTTAAATCTTTCTTAACAGGATGAGTTATGCGTAATAAGTTCGCTGAACTAGGATGCATATTCTTCTTGTTAAGAAAGGTCTTAATCCGATCCCTTACCCCTTTTAGGTGTTCTGACCTACCCTTGACCACCCTACCCAAGTGTTCACCTCTCCACCTGATCTTTTCCAAAGCGATCGCTGGCGCTAAGAAATTTGTGTCGGGAGAGGGAACACAAACAGTCATACAACCGTCTGAAGGTGAGTTTTACAGCCACAGCTGCGTTAGTGAAGACAAATTAAGAGACAGCCTCTAGCTAGACTCGCCATTCTGGCGCCTTTCAGACCGCCTGGCCTCTCAGGCAAACACTCAGGCGAGGCACGCGCTGCCGTAAGGAGTCGGGAAACCGTTCACAGCAGGTTCAAAGGCAGCGAGAATAGGTGTTTGCCAGGCAAATTTGTTCTCCAGAAACATGGAAGGTCGTGTTCTGCCGACTTACTGTGAAAGTTTTTATCTAATCATGTCTGCGGTACAACTTTGTGACTGAAACTTGCTCACTTGTCACTTTTATCTAGAGTGACTGGCAAGAAGTTAATGAGCTCTCCAGCGAGACGCTTTTACGCCCACACAAACGTCAGAACGTCGGATCACATGATAACAACAGTAAATATGCAAAGGTTGGGTGAATCCTGAAATAAATCTGGCTTCTGAAACTATACAGATAGATGATAAAAACGCAAATGCAACGTGACTCTATGCGTTCGTAGCAGCTCTTCCAGTCATAAGGGTTGTCGCAAGGTCCATTCGTTCTGTGTATTTTATGTGCAGGAGATAACAGGAGATAAGAACGCTCATGCAAACGCGCCCCTGGACTGAAAGTGGCTGGCGCTGCATCTCATGTCGTCGTCTGCATGCTTGCGTCTTCCCCGCCGCTCTTGCTGAGCACTTTACAGCAGATGTTTCCATCTCCACCCCTTCTGTGGTCCCGATAAGTTTTTAAAAGACGTAGTTTTTTTAAAATCTTTTTCCTTTAAGGCAGAAACAAATGTATACGCCATGCATGTTTGCACCGAATCCCTTTCTCCTAGTCAAATCTTTTTTTTTTTACTTTAAAATTAATGAATTAATCAATTAATGCAGTGATAACAGTATGATTTTATACAATTTGTTAGTAAACTTTTGCAAAGCAATGGTTGTTCACAAAGTTGGCGCAGTGGTGAAAGTCTGTCACCATGACAGTAAGAAATGTGGACTATGTGAAAATAGTAGTTCCTCTGTACGTAGTATTCTTTACAGGGTTGTTGGTGTACACTGACATACCCTCAGCCGCCGATTCGGCGTAAACGGACCGACCGACCGACGTATCGTATTGCGCGATACGAATTCTCGGGTAAAAACATGTCCTCCCAAGAACAGCCATTAGCACCTGACTTTGCTTCAGACATATTCGTTGATCTTGCGAGAATATATGTCAGATTTGTCAGGAATATGTGTCAGATTTGTGAAGATTCTTCACTACCGAGGCCTAACGAGTGACCTGCACGAGGACATGGAAAGCTGAAGACACGCGCAAACATTCCAACACGTGCATGGCCAACAGAAACCCTTCCGGGACTTGGCAATATCCTTTAGATCGGCACATAAGTGTAAAGAAGGCATCGAGGATCCTCGTGACCTGCAGGGAAGTCTTAAAATGAATTGATTCTGTCACTGGAGGATGGAGGGGTGGTGGCAGAAAACGAAACTTGTCAACGCGTTGTTCTACCCAATCGCCGATAGTTCTAGTCTTCACGCTCCACCGCCATCGCTTCCTTTATCAAACGTCCTCAAGAACGAAGCATTATGGGAGTTTATTTCCGGTCTGTCCTAGACTAGACGATTTATGTCGCGTTTAACAAGCATGAAGCGAAAATGGCAGCTCCAGAACAGAGTACAGCGTCCACTGGCCGCCCATGATTAAATAACTGTCGATTTATGACCCCTGCTGTGGAAGTAGGGCTGGGGTGGGGGATGGGGAGAACCTAGAGGCGTGTGTCTGGCAGTGGCAACGTGGAGAGTACTTCTAGACCGTTTGTGTGTTCGTGCCTGCTTGTGTGTGTGTGTGCGTGAGCGCACGTGTGCTGAGGTGGGGTAGTGTGTGCAGGGGCGCTAGGGTGGAGAAGTTTACGCTAGAGACGGTTGTTGTCATCGTCGTTGTTGTCGTCGTTGTTGTTTTTTGTTGCTGTTGTTGTGCTAACAAACGTGAGTGTTTCGTTCAGTCAAGTATGACCTACGCTCAAGATCTGTGAAAACGAATGGGTTGTTTTGCTAGCGTTCAGGTAGCTAACTCGATCATGGGATCTGTCCTCCAGCCGCCAGGGAGCGAAAGTGTTTGAAGATGTAGCGACTGGCAGCTTGCTTTGTTGACATGGTAACAACGCAAAGTTCTTTCGGTATTTTGCTTCTCACTTCTCACAACCTCGAATCTTCATGAAATGGCAGTAAACTATGGAAGCTGGACTTTAGACTCGTTAAAAGCTGAACTCGGACGACTGCATGGAAAGGTGTCAGGGCGAAAAGATCTGATAAAGAAATAAGTCAAGATCTATTCTAGACTACGACAGTCACAGCAGACCCTTGACCCTAGGACTCTACTAATTGTAATGCCAATTACTGCTCTGGCGCTTGGTTTGCTAAGAATGAAGTTGTAGTACTAAAATACATCCATGTCATATGCAGTGTTATTGGATTATGTGTAGTGAGACAACTTATTGCAGTGTTATTGGATTATGTGTAGTGAGACGACTTATTGCAGTGTTATTGGATTATGTGTAGTGAGACGACTTATTGCAGTGTTATTGGATTATATGTAGTGATACGACTTATTGCAGTGTTATTGGATTATGTGTAGTGAGACGACTTATTGCAGTGTTATTGGATTATGTGTAGTCATACGACTTATTGCAGTGTTATTGGATTATGTGTAGTGAGACGACTTATTGCAGTGTTATTGGATTATGTGTAGTGAGACGACTTATTGCAGTGTTATTGGATTATGTGTAGTGATACGACTTATTGCAGTGTTATTGGATTATGTGTAGTGAGACGACTTATTGCAACGTTGATCTATGAAAGCTTCTCGTTGTTATGTCTTCGAGCGTTTTCGTCACCTGGTGGCTGGGTCAAGGACAAGAACGGCCCATTCTAGCAGCAGTGTTTTTATATATTATGTCCTGTCCTCTACCTGACAGTCCGAGCCAGGGGGGCATCACTGCAGCTGCGTGACCCCATAGGCAGAACCGCCATCTGGACAGAAATTTATTTTGATGTGACACCGCCCAACGCGATGTCAGCGTTAGTCGAGGGACTCATACACATCACAGTAATAGAAATGTTATTGTCTTCGTTATGTTCACGTGGTGTCACAAGCTTTGTTCCACTGTATAGCACACAATCCTTTCTCCAGGAAGTCTTGTTTCTATGAGGCGGTTTTACTCGAACAAGCTCTTCATTGGGCTTCATAATGCGAACAAGCTTTGCATTAGGCTTTATAATGCGCGCATTTTCGCATTTGTGTCGCATTACACAGAGCTGGTAATCTGCGAAGAAAAGTGAGCACAACATCTAGTGGTATGGAATAATTTCTGATGACTCCCACACAAGCTGCCATAGCCAGTAAATTTCATTTTGGGGCACAACATGCAAATTTTTTTTTTAAAGAAGAAAACATTGTGCATCTGAGAAGAGAGAGAGAATAGAATCTATTGCATTATGTGAACCAATAGTTCTGGTGGTGTATCTCTCTTCATCCCCAGCGTTGCTGTAATTTGGCTTTGAATGCTTTTTACACGCATGCGCTTGCAAACATTACAAGATCTAAACTCCATTTTTAGGACATCATGATCGAATTTTATGATATTATTACATTTAAAATCTGGGGAAGAAATGTTCTCATACGTTGCATGCTTCGGGAAGCACATTAGCTTGGAAATGTTGATATGGCTTCATTTCTGAGAACGATACCTTAAAATTACTTTCTGGAAGCCGTTTTTTAACGTAGTGCTGCTGAAAGGCTTAAACTTCTACAGCCAGGAACCCCTGCCTGTCTTCGCCTCCTGTCTTCCCTTCCCGTCTTCGCCTCCTGTCTTCCCTTCCCGTCTTCGCCTCCTGTCTTCTCTTCCCGTCTTCGCCTCGTGTCTTCCCTTCCCGTCTTCGCCTCGTGTGTTTGCCTCATGTTTTCGCCTTTTGTTTTCGCTCCCTTCTTCCTTTCCTGTCTTTGCTTTCCGTCTTCCTTTCCTGTCTTCGCTTTCCGTCTTCGTTTCCTGTCTTCGCCTCGTATTTTCGCTCCTTCTTCGTTTCCCGTCTTCGCTTCCTTTCTCTTTTCTCTTCGCCCTCTCTCCTCTGCCTCTCGCTTTTTCGTTTCTCTTCTGTTTCTTTGTCGTTGTCTCTCCTGCCCTATGGCCCCCCTTCTCTCTCTCTCTCTTCTCTCTTTTTCTTCTCTTTCCTCTCTCCCACTTTTCCTCTTTTTTACTCTCCACTTCCCCTCCCCCTCTCCCACTCTTTCCTGTCTTCTCTCTTTCTCCATGTACCCGCTCTTCCTCCTTTCTCTGCACAAAGAATCTTTATGAAGATTATAAACACTAGGTCCAAAGAATGTCATTCATAACATTTTTTGCTGCAATTGACATTACCTCCGACCACAGTAAACACGGACTTCCCGCAAAAACACATCTCAGGACAGTCTGAGGAAGATATAGATATAGATATAGATGTATATATATATATACTGATATATTGTAGCCATATTCTCAGTAAACTTTCACCCGCTGTGAGCTACAGCTTTTGTGTAATAATCTTTGCTTCCTGGTAGCGATCGAGGTGCCTCGAGGTAGTGATCAGAAGTAAATAGATTAAACAGTAAAATTTAGTAAAGTGTTTTTCCTTTCCTTCCTTCCTTTCTTTCTTTCTTCGTTCGTTCGTTCGTTCGTTCGTTCGTTTGTTCGTTCGTTCGTTCGTTCGTTCGTTCGTTCGTTATTTTGTTTGTTCGTTTTCTGTGGATTGGGGTGTCAGAAAAAAATTTTCTCAAGGCCAAATTTGCAATGTCGCCATTTTCTCTGTTTCTGCCTGGGTTTCCCCACCCTACAAGCGGTCGGATACCCACTCACATTTGAATGAACTGCGGGAGATATTCTGTAAATGCCGCTGCCTCATAAGGTGAACCATCCAACCGACGAATCATGCTTTCTGCACCATAACACGGCAATAGACGTCAGTGCTCTAACACGCCTGTGCACTGCTCCACGAGGCTAATTATGTGTCCTATCCGGCCAGTATAAAAATTAGCTTGCAATGTCCACGCCCGTCAGTATGTAATAAACTTTAAAGTCTTCACTCCTGCCAGTATATAAAACAGCTTACAGTGTTCACTCCTGCCAGTATGTAACAAAGTTTACAGTGTTCACTCACGCCAGTATGTAACAAAGTTTTACAAAGTTCACTCCCCAGTATATAACAAAACTTTACAGGTCCGTTCCAGCCATTATTTAACAAAGCTTTACAATGATTCCTTCCTCAGTCATTTAACAGACCTTTACAGTGTCCCCTCTAGCAAATATGTTAAAAATATCTACAATGTCCGATCCCAGTCGTATTGAACAAAGCTTTACAAATCTTCAACTCATTTCCATTCCTCTTCCACTCCTCTGCTACCGCCTCCGCATCCTCTCTCCTTTCTTTTTTCCTTCTTCTGTCTCTTTTCCCATCACTACCCTACAGTTACCTCTTGATGCACGTAAAGTTCTATACAAAAGGTCAACTATTACATATAGTTCTACCTACACCTATTGCCACCCTTGTTTGCTGACGTATCATCAGCAGGACCAGCTTCAACAACACTGCTACCCTCGGCACGACATACTCCACCACGCAACCACCACTACTTTAGTTTCTGTGGCAGCATTAAACCGCAACACCCACCCACCCGCTCACTGGCTAACCATCACCACAAGTCCGACTACCTCAAAATGATCGATCTCTTGCTGTCGGCTTTTCAGCGGGAGCGAGGTAGGTTACAGGTGCCAGGAGCCTGGTCTGTCATAAGGACACATCTTCGGACACACTAGCCAACCCAGTCCCGAAATAGTGCCATCACGAGTGACAAGAGATTTTACACTTTTTAACTCCTGTCTTTCTACAAGATCGCTTCATTGTAGGAAAGGGTGTAGCGCTGGCTAAAGGACCTGCTGTTCGCTAAGACAACGGCGTCTAGAATGTCGCACACAACGGCAAACCATTATTGTGTGAAAGTTTTGATCGATTTCACAGCGTTTCGATATTTAAAGTGCAACCCAGTTTTTAATTTGTCTGACTCGTACTCTTGTTTAGATTCAAACAACCTCTGGACACCACAAAGTTGTTTTTTTTATGTTCAGCAGAGATAATGTTGTTTCAACAAGCAAAAAATAAAAATTTGTGAACAAGGAAATGTTAACTGTGACATTATAAAGTAGTACTTAAACCGTCATCCAATCGGAGTAACGTAAATGTTCAGGGTTTATTTCTTATCTTATCTAGTGTGCTGAATTTACGGCACTAAAACCTATCAGAAACGCGTGAGCTCGCATTACATTGCTTTGATGCGTCATTCTGCATTGAAATTTGAAGAAAAGAAATGATTTGGTTATGGGTTTTAGACATATTTATAGCAAGAAGACCTAAAAAAAGATGATATGTGGATGAAACCGACTGAGTCTTACCGACTATAAAAGTTTCGAATTTCTTTGTGCTGTGCAATTATTATCAGTGAAATGGATTCTACTTCCTGCATTTCATTTGCACGGATTTCTAAAGAAACAAAACAGATGGAAAGAAAGAAAGAAAGAAAGAAAGAAAGAAAGAAAGAAAGAAAGAAAGAAAGAAAGAAAGAAAGAAAGAAAGAAAGAAAGAAAGAAAGGAGAAAGGAAAGACCAACATAAGGAAGAAAGGAAAGACACAAGAAGAAAGAAAGGAAGAACAGAAAGAAAGAGAAAGAGAGAAGGACAGAAGGAGAAAGGAAGGAAGGAAGATAGGGATGGAAGGAAGAGAGGCAAGGAAGGAATGAAAGAAAAGAAAGAAGAAGAAAAGTTTCAGGGTTAGTCAAGCTAATAGATTTCGAGTCTTTCGTGTCTGAACTGTTGTGACTGGACAGGAGTATGGAGCGACGGTAACCAGACGACTCGTGTGTCAGGAAGATTTTCTCTAATGAGAAGCGTGGGATTCTATTACACGCATTATCCTTTATGCCTTTAGATCGGCATTGGCTCGGAGTTGGCACAGCGCGCCGCAGCGCGCCGCAGAGCGCACGGCACGCAAAGGTCACGACCCCGAAGAAGACTTCAGTGTATTGAGACCAGCCTGCAGTGGCAGAACAGTCGATGAAAGGAGTTAATGGCAAATGATAATGGTTGAGACGAGGAAAAAAAAAAGAGCATTTACTTTTAACATGGCCCCTTTTCAAAACAGTCCTTGTTTGATTACTCTGGTTTAGACCGACACAATGTTGCGGTCATTTTCTTCGATTCCTTCAAGGGCTACACTTGGAGATATAGGAACTGCAAAAAAGCTAATATTGGTATATGGAAAGAGACAACCAGCGTTACATGGCATCACCTTTTCTTCAGGGCAAGTTGGATCGTTGTCACTAATAAACGCCGCTTGGTGGCAATGTTTGGCCTTTTTTCCTTGTTTTGTTCGAGGCGGTGATTTGGTCATCCTGTAAGAAGCTGCTAAGATTGAAACCTTTAAGGTATGGATCAATCATTTTATAACGCATTTTGTAAGGGGTGCAGCAATCATTTCATCCTAGCATGCAAAGCTGCTGCTACAGTAACTCCTTAAGAGGTATCCTTTATAACAATTATCGAGCGAAATGAGAGCTTCCCAAAAAGAAAGAAAAGAGGGAACGAATTAATGTTTCCTAATAAGCTGACTTCTTTTTATTGCTAAAACATAACAGTTGTCTGAAGGAATGTCCTGGTAAATATTAAAAAAAAACCGTGTAATAAAATTTCTGGGCTCTTATCTGGGAAAACGAAAGCATCGGAGATGAAAAAGTAGCAGAAGTGTCTGGCCACGAGTGTGTGTTAGTGCGCATTCGTGAGCTTACGGGGTCGGAGGCATGGAGGTCGAGTTTCTTGGGGTTTTTCTAAGGAAAGCTGGGGTGAGTTGGGGTAAGAGAAAGAAAGAAGATAAAGAAAAAGAAAGAGAGGAAAACAGGGATAAAGACAGAGATACAGATGGATCGAGAGATAATGTGAAAAAGAATAAGTGAGAGATAGAAACAGAAAAGGCAAATAAAGAAAAAGAAAGAGAGAAAGTAAAGGGAAGATAAAAAGAAGGACAAATGGAAAGAGAGCGAAAGAAAAAGAGACATGCAGACAGGGAAAAAGGTGAAACAACATCCGGAGTCTGTCGGCTAATGTTTGTCCTACTGCGCACAGAAAACTCGACGTACCCCCGTGACCTCACAGCCCCTGACACCCACCTAAAATTATTAGCACGCCTGAAAGACTGATTTCTCGATGAGAAATCTTTCTGTTAGCAAAATCGTACCACCACAGTCCAAGTCGACAGCTATCTCGCATCATGCATACCCCAAATTACGTGTGGTCTGAAATTATGATTAGCCGTTGCTAGCAGCCCCAGAAGCACCGCGTGATTAAGGACAGGCAAGCAGGAATTATTTTCTCGGCACTGTCATAAAGTTGGCCATTTTTCCCAGACCTCTGTTTTAGAAAGGAAAATGATCAGGGAGGCATAGCGAATAGGCAGTTCTCAGAACGAGAGAGCACTCCGCCATGCTGGGCAAAGCTAAAAATGATGGTGTAGCGAGGACATGGGACAAAAAGTTCCGCTGTAATAGAGGTTTCGCTGGATATCGAATTATTTCAGCATCTAGGAGTTTAAAACTTATTGCGTAACGGAAGAGCGGGCTTTTGAAGGGTGTAGAGTTTCTGTGCGGTCTACCAGAAAACTAAACTCTGCTCATTAAATGAACTTCGTCCGAGTCTTTTTTTTTGGGGGGGGGGTTGTTGTTTCGGTAATTAATCGTCCTATCCTTCTAAATCCTGCACACCTAAAATCACTTATGTTACTTGAAGACAACCCTTGATTTTATTCTAATAAATTGTTATTTTGAGACACCCCCCACCCCCGCCCTTCGTTTTTCTTTAAATCGTATGCACCCTTACCATTCATTCATTAACGTATCCATTGTTCCCTTTTAATCACTCAACCACGATTCCATCCTTCTAACGCTGTTTCACGAGTGATGTTTCCATTTTCCCTTAATATTGCGCTTTTTGATTTAAATCAATCAATTTTACTGCGAACCGCACTCTTCCACCTTTGATTACCCGTTTGTGTACCTGTTTGCTTACCCGTTTGATTACCCATTTGATTACCCGTTCGCTTACCCGTTTGCTTACCCGCTTGCTCCCTAACCCTCCACTTTTCTTAAACATCACTTACTTACCTTTAAGCCATCTGCCTTCTCTTACTAATGTTAACTTTTGCAGACTCCACAAAATTTCTTGAACAAGATTTCTTGTCTACGCTGGGCTGCATGGGTGTCCGTATCTGCTTTTCTGATCATAAACGTGGTCGCAAGGCCGGTTCACCCTGAGTATATTAAGATCATCCTTACGTATGGACAGCAGATACGAAAGGGCATCCAGCTCAGCTCAGGTCTGGTTTTTGGGGAGTCTGGTTTTGCCTTCTGCTAAGATTACACCAAATATGCAATTCCCTGTTTGAAGCCATGGCTGCTTTGCTATTTTATATGAAGATTTTGCTTAGTGATGGACAAAAGATAGACGTCACAGCACTTTCAGGTTTTATTTTTATTTTGCAGGTTGTTTTAAGAAAAACATTGTAAGATGCAATGACACAAGCTTTTTTTTTTAAAAAAAACTATAAAAAAACAAGTATTCGCATAGAATTGTTTAAAATATAATCCGCAACGATTATTATGTAATTTGCATTTTTAGGGATATAGAGTAAAAACTGTTGAATAGACTTCGTTATGTCATTAACTACGTGCCCTTTGAACAAGAAGCCTGGGGATATTGCAAATTCGCTTTCCATGTTGAAAATAAATTGACTTTAAATAAAAATCTATGATCTAGCCAAGTTTTGTATATTTTTCTGCTATTAACCGATCAGTCAGTCAGTTAGTCAGTCACCCAGCCAGCCAGCCAGCCAGTCAGTCAGTTAGTCAGTCACCCAGCCAGCCAGACAGCCAGCCAGTCAGTCAGTCAGTTAGATAATCACAGGGTGAGTGCGTTTGTCCTTCCATCCATCTCTCTCTCTCTCTCTGTTTTGTCCGTCACTCTTTCCTTCATTCATTCGTTCCTTTCTTCTGTTTGTCCCTGGCCGCCTCAGCATTGTGACTTGAAGCTGTACACGTACTGAAGTACGCATGTACCACGGTACACGAATCATTTTGCCTACTTGCGCCGATTCTTCGCCCTTCAGGCAGGAACAGAACTGCTTCTGGATGTAACTGTAATTTATACATGTAATTTATACATGTAATTTATACATGTAGTTTTAACGCACCACCATCGACCAGTGCCATTTCCATTTCAAGCGGCTGCTGCCTCTGTCTTGCTTTTAGTTCAGATCCCCCCTGCCCCTCCCCCTCCTTCTTCCGTGCTTCTTGTGTCTCGCAGTACTTACGAGATCTTATCCTTTGTCGTCTGAGGCGTTCTCGCTTTACGCAGAAGACACTGTTATCGCGCATAATCTACAGTATGTGCCATTGCCATGCGCATACAGAAAACCACATTCTTCACCTGTCCGTCTCCTCGCTGTTCGATATTTCTGTACGCCTGGACTGTGGGTTTTAAGGCGGCTTCTTCAGGAGTGAGGAGAGACGATCATTAAGCGTGGAGGCGCTGGGGGCTTTCCCCCCAACCCAGAGAAAGAGAGATTTCCTCATTTCTTCAGGTTCTGAATCTAGATCACTCTTGTTTTCCTACTGAACTTTGGTTTGGCGTACTGCCTTGTGAATGTATTTTTCCGCCGTTACTTTTGTTCAAACTGTAGTACGGCTGTGTTGCCGTGGACGCCGCTTGCGTGTTATGAAGCTAAGGTTTTCTTGAACAATTGTTTAGAATACCTGGCGTGGTATATTCGCAATTTTCTGGTCCTAATTTAGACCCCGAGCAAAGGGCTCTTTAACCTTCCAACCTTCTCTTTCTCTATCCCCGTCTCTTCATAATTCGCAGCCTTCCTCACATGCACACGCACAAGCACACTCACTCACTCCACACTCATTCACTCTCATACACGTACGCATACACACGCTCGAGTGCACACACTCACGAATACGAAAGAGAAAACGCATAATTTACATAAATACATGATCGCAATACACGATCACAATACATCCCTTTAATCAGGAACAATCCTCAAATCTACCTCCGTAACTTTCTTCTCTTTCTGTTGGCGGATCTTTAAAGATGCCCGTGACAATGCACTTTGATTATCCTTGAGGCCGCGCTGGATATTAAGCGAAATGCGCACAAACAGCCTGTCAACATCCGTCTTAGAATGTTTGAAAGGACGGAGAAAATCTCGGACACGTCTTTGTGCCATACTCTGACTTGAGCGACAGGAGTCGATACTTCAGCTTGCCAGACAAAAGGGACGTTACTCTGATGAAAACCTCCTCTGCTGTCCTCTTTTCCTGCTGAAGAACCCCCTTTTCATCCAAACGTCGCCTATACTTTTTTCTTCTCAAAGTTTTTTGGCCTTACTTGTCTAGAGAGACCTCTGTTATAGCTTTTTTTAGGGTTTTTTCCGATTTTTTAAATCTTTGTCCTATCCTTATCCTGTCCGTTTCTTTTGTCGTTTTAAGGTAGTTTAATATCTTCTCTGCACGATATTTAAGATCCGGCAACATTCTTTTTTCTGTCCATTCAGGGGACGAAAGTGTCAGTACTAACCAGTTCTGCGCACTAAGATGCAGTGTGCGATGCATAAAAAGGATTAGTTGGGTAGAATGTGGTGATAACAAAATCAATTTGTCTTAAAATATGACAACAAGTTTCATACTACCCAACGCCAATAAAACCGGGAGCTTATGGTGCCCTGAAAATGCGATTGAATCATATATTGAACGAGTAAGATCAGTTTCAAAGCAATGAACATTTTTCAGTATGCAGAAAGTTAGGGGGGGTTTTCTACTGAATGGCGTAAGAAGCATGGCCATAGACCACACGATGAGGCGGTAACAAGCCAGAAAGCCTCTTTCTGCAAAATACTTTGCGAGACAATTAGAGTCTATCTGTACTGTCTGTGCCAAAAGGGACCAATTCTTTTTATGAAGCCTCATTAAATTCTTACGTCCTTCTTTGGCATCTCATCTTTTGTTCGCATCTGCAATTTAAGACCATTTTGCCGATAAAGCACTTGAAAATGGCTTCATGTCAAAGTTAACAACGCACTGTAATTACATATATTCCTCTGCCTAGCGGATGATGCATTTAGCAGGTACGTAACACACGTCGGCTGCTTTACAAACTGCTCTCTCTCTCTCTCTCACACACACACACACACAGGTTTCTAAAATATGCCCAAATTGCCCAGTCAGCTGGAAGAGGAAACACTTCTCATTAGAATGCACACAATATCAAATTTTATATTTTATTTTAATATCAGAGTGAAGTGCATTTACAAACACTATACTCATGTCCATGTGCCAGCTCTACCATCCCTGCTTCAGAATGAAAATTCCTGGGTGTCACGATCTGAGCCTATGTTCATGTTATTCAGGCAAGACGATGTTTCCCCAAGACGATGTTTCCCCTTGTCACTAGTGAATGGTTTTGTTCTTTTGTGACATTGTTTTTACTTTGTTTCTGCGGCGCTTGAACTATTTGTTGTGAATGGTTTTGACCTGCATGCCTACAGGGCGGTGGCCTTGCATTACTGTTCCGACTTCCGAGCTCTCTCGATTTTTTCTCTCTCTCACACACACACACACGTACGCGAGCGAAGGGGAGGACTAAAGGTTTATAAAAGTCGATAACGAGGCAGAAGCGTTGTCTTTCATGGTGCAATGGGCGCTGTTAATACACCATCGCTTGCAGGCCTTTCCACGGTCCTCTCAATCATTCACACACTTCCACAATTTTTTGGAGGGCCATTGGTCTGGCAATGATTGCCTTAGCTTCAAATGTGCCATGGTCCATTTGCGTCTGGCGACTGTTTTTAGCTCTGCTCTGGCGACATAGTTTGATATTCTACAGAGAACTAAAAAAAAGGGGGGAGGGGGAACCAGCAACAAGGAAACAGCGGTCGTCCATCAGACGGAAAGAATGGGGAAGATTTCTGTTTTACTTTCAGCGACAGATGAAATCCCGATAAATCAGCTATACAATCTGGAGCAGAGACTTAATCAGTTTTAGTGACGCATGATTACAGTAATGAGTCAGCACATTCTTGTTTCTTGCCCCCCGCCCTCCGACCGTAACCGGAATTTCTACCAGTCGTGGGGAGACGCAGCGAGGGATTTGGCGACACGAGAAAATCCTGCAAAATCGATTGCATTCCATTTAAAGTTTAACTTTCTATCTGGAATGCACAGAGATGTGATCTGGAATCACAGATTTGATTTATAGGGCACTTTTTGTTGAGGATCGCAGCTGTCACACGCATTATACAGACTAAACCTTGCAACATCTACTCACTCCCCCAACCCCCCATCCCATCCCCCCACCTCCCACCACAACACACGTAGCATGTCGCATAGAACGGAGAGCCTAATGTGTCGACAGTTAAATGAGTAAACAAATGAAAGCCTCACAGGACAAAGCATGCATGTTGATCTTTAGGGAATGCCAGTCCCATAGACACACGTGCCAGGCCAGTGGAAATATCTCCCTAGCAGGACGCTTGTAATGTTGGTTAGGAACATAATAGAAGCCGCACCAGACAGGCAACAGGAATAACAAAGCAGCACTCGGGGCGGAGGTGCGATCCAATCTGTTGCACCAAAAGCTTCTGGCATGTCTAACAAGGATTTCCAGCTCCGTGGTTTGCAGGAGCGTGATAAACCAATTTAAAACGTGATGTTTTCTAGTCGAGATGGAAGCTATTTGCGTTTTTTAAAATGTGTTCCTCTTTATTCTTTCTGCCATGGATTTGAGACCACCTGATCGGTACAACCGTTAAAGTTCGATTTGTGAAAGCTAATGTTTGAGATGGTTGGATGGGTGGGTGGATGGATGAAAGGGTGGGATTAGCTGGATGGATGGATGGATGGATGGATGGATGGATGGATGGATGGATGGATGGATGGATGGATGGATGGATGGATGGATGGATGGATGGATGGATGGATGGATGGATGGCCAATTCTGAAATCGCTAATTGGCAGTAGGACAACAGGGAAAGTTTGGGCCCACAGGGGCAATTCTGAATGCACCAACTTTCCCAAATGTTTGGGATCAGACTCTGCTAGTATGATTTTTCTGACGCGAATACCTAAAAACGTGGTAACTGTTTTTTTTTTCTCCGGATGGCATGCAAACATATTTTAATGAATCGATGGATAGGTGGATGGATGGATGGATGGATGGATGGATGGATGGATGGATGGATGGATGGATGGAGAAAGGAGGGTGGGGGAAAGGGCGGGCATATACACAGTTCACGCGATCTTCCTGGTGATAGTTGCACAATCACCAGTGGTACTGCTACTAAACGATACCTGGATGAATGGAGGAAGAAATCGGGGAATAAGAGATGTGTAATTAACTCAGTATTGCAGGTGAAAAGCTCGGCATCGTCAACACCATCTTAAGCAGTAAGACAACAAGGAAAGTTTGTGCCCAAAGGGACAATTCTGAATTTTCTAACTGGCAGCAAGAGAAAAGGAAAGGTTTGTGCCCACAGGGGCAATTCTGAATTCTCCAACTTTCCCAAATGTCTGGGATCAGAATCCTCTAGTATGATTTTTCCGACACAAATATCTAACAATGTAATAACTAGCATTTCTTCTCCGAATGCCATACAGATTTTTTTAATTTTAAAAAATCTTGAATCCTCATCTCTGCAGAATGTCAGACCAATTTGTTCTATTTTACCAGACTTTTCTGAGAAATATTTTTTCAGGTACTTCTATTCCCATCTCACTTCCATTCCCATCTTACTTCTATTCCCATCTCACTTCTATTCCCATCTCACTTATTCTTTGGGGAGGTGTATCGACAAGCTAACAAACAGGTGAATGGATAGATAAATTAATTACTGATAGATGGCAGACAAGTGAAAGACGAATACGGAAGTACAAGGAAAGGTTGTCGATTGGAGAGATGGACACATGGAGACACCGACGGACGAATAGAAAGGTGGACAGATCGCTGCAAATCTGATGAAGCTGATGACGAATTAGACGTATAAGATGCATCCCTTCAGTGATGTGATTTTTGAAGCAGAATACCGACAGATAACTCCAACAAAGATACTGGCAGCGCTCAGCATAGCCGTATGCAGACGCATGTGACCAAGGGAGCTTACCGTACCCAAACACGTAGCAAAGAGAGGCCCGAAAGAAAGGAACTTGGCAGATCCATTTGTCATCTTTATGTCAGTCATCACGCTCTGTGCAAAGGTTCTTTGGTAAATTTACGACAGCGTTTGGCTTTTAGTACTTAATGCTTTGAGCACAAAAATAAGACCGAGTTTAAAAGATACAATCGCTGGCACAAACTTCTAAAAAATAATCTATTTTTAAAAATGTTTACTGCACCAAAATACACCTGAAACACGTCTGATGTAGCTATCTATGGAAAATCAATGTCCTGTATATTCAGCCTCATTACATGGTTCTAAAGTTGGCTACATTAAACGGTATCTGAAGGTCAACAACATAAGACGGTTGTTAGTAAAGGTCAGCCACATCTGATGGTAAGTTGTATGAGATCATTATGTGCCTAAGCGGGGACGTGGCTCGTGTTCCTACTACTTGAGGTTTTAATTCACTAGTCGCTGCTCCATTTCAGGGAAAAGATCTGCTTACAACAAGAAGGAAAAAAGGGAATCCAGGTGGACAGCTGCCGGGCCGTCTGATAAGCTCTTCGATTAGGTTGTAAAATGCCGTACGATGATAACATGACTAGGTCAGGCCAGAGTAGACTGCACTGGGTTTTCTGCAGTACATCGCGCATTAGCTAATGAGGGCAATGTTAATCGAGAAATGTTCCTAGAAGCAGCTTTCAGTGAATGACGCAAGGGAAGACAAAAACAAACATGATCGAAAACAGCTTCAATGAATGGTCAAAGGTCAAAGGTCATTCTATACCGACTTCCGGCTGAAAGAAAAGACGTTTAGTGACTGAAAACGACTTGACTTGCAGTGGGTTTCTTGGCGAAAGCTATCGTGCATTTGGCAAAAGCCATCGTGCATTTGGCAAAAGCTATCGTGCACTTAGCGACAAGCTATCGTGCACTTGGCGAAGGCTATCGTGCACTGGGCGAAAGTTTCTTGTGGTTCCCGATTTCTCAGTAGTGACCTGCATTGCTAAAATGGCAAAACTGCGACTGGCATTAAGCAGAATTTACATTACATTAGATATCGACTTGACAAGTTGAAAATGATGACCCGGGAGTAAAACATTAATCACCTGTTTGTACAATAGATAGCGCGCTCTTCTGCAATCATTTGCACACGTGTGCGAAGCCCTGTTAACATATCGCTGAAGATTCTATTAATGGTCCGGGAAGTTCTCGACCTGGGTAGCTGCTTCGGAGAGATATCTGACTTTTTTAAAAGATGTTTTAGTTGGAGTGGGTGAAAGAGAACCAGACACGCGGACAGCCAGGCAGCCAGGCAAGCAAGCAAACGCACTCTCTCATTCACTCACTAGCTCAGCTACTCACGCAATCACTCACTCATGGACACTTTCATGCCAACATGCAGGTATGCACGATCGCCGATCGCGTTTTATTTCTTCCCGGCATGCACACAGACGGAGAAAGGGAGGACAATAAACAGAACACCAGTTGAACGATGGGTCGTAGGTCTACACATATGAGAGCAGGCATTGAGCGAGCACGCAGAAAATGTAGACTGTGCCTCGCGCCTACTCAGGACTGCGTCATGGCGCTGCCACAAGTTCTCACACCTGAGACTAACGTGCAAGTCGTCAAGACGAGACATGATCCCGTGATCCGCGGTACTCATTGCCTAATTGGCAAGCGCCTTGCTGCTCAGCAACCGTGCAACCTCTCCAAAGACAGGATAAACCCGAATGAAATGGACATATGAATTAATAACTTCTGAATGACCATTTATTTTTGGACCTTTTTAAACGTTACTGCTGATGCATAGAACAGACAAGTCTAAATGATCGTGATTTTTTTTCAAGGACGCTGAGAGGGAAGGAAGAGTGAGAAGAATATGTTTTGTTGGCAAATGAAGTAGTTTGTTCCTGAGAAAGTGTCAGATGGAAAGGAATCGGGGAGAAATTAGGAAGCAAGAGACAGATACACGGACAGATAGGGAGGCCCGCACACACAAACACACACGCACGCACGCATGCACATGTACACGCACACATACACACACGCACACACCAACGCACACATGCACATGCACACGCACGCACACGCACGCATGCACATATGAGAGAAGAGGTAGAGAGATTGAGCCAGATGGAGATAAAACAGCTTGCAGATACTGAACTTTTAAGGGAATGAAATAACCTAACGAGACAGCTGGATTAAAGATTTGTAAAAAGCTGTTAAATGATTTCCTACCCAAACATAAAGACATTTAATTCACTACGAGACATAAATACTCAAAGTCTTAGCGAGTAATCTCCCTCTGTGTACGAGATTCAGGCGTTCGATTGTTGACGTTGCCACAAGCGCATTGAAAGAGGTCCAAATTGTGAGGTCAGTTAAGTGCCCGGATGGGTCTCCGAAGAGTTAGTTCCTTTCTCACCTGCTGAATCTTGCTTTGACTGTCCAGACGTACCCATGCGCTTAAGTGATGTCACAGTTTTGACTTCTTTGTGGGCATGGCAATGGTGATGAAAGGTTTTGTATCTATTTCATGAAAGGGCGGGAGTACTCGCTCAGGTTTTTTCGCCAATTTTTCTTTTTATGTGGTAACGAATTATACAAAATTTTTGTCGGCTTCTTGTCTTCCCAGCAAATTCGACGGAACTAAAGGAACAAGATCGAGGATTATTTTGTTCGTTGCTATCGCACTGTTTACAACTGGAATATTTACTCAAACAGAAATAATAAGTAGAAAAACTAAACTGAAGATCAATAAAATGTCATTTCTCTACCTTGCAATTAAACGCCGGACCAAATTTATTTATTTAAGCGTATCTCTATAGACCAGTTCCCCCGGAGAGGTCAGTGCGCTTTACAACGAACAGATACGAAACCAGAAAAGAATATGAAAAAAATAAAATATAAAGTTCAAAAAATATAACAAATTACAACAATGTGCAGCCACCTAAAGGGCAGGCACCTAAAGAACACTATCCCCAGTCCCCCTTCCTCACACACAACTCACACAACCCACACGACCCACACAACCCACACGACTCACACCACCCACACAACCCACACGACCCACACAACCCACACAACCCACACGACTCACACGACTCACACGACCCACACGACCCACACGACCCACACGACCCACACGACCCACACAAGCATGAAACGGACTGAAAGGAAGACGTCAGCTGCCTACCTTGACATGAAATGCGAGAAGGTCGTGACCTGACACACGCCCACTTTGTTGTAGATGTTCCAGCCGTTGAAGGACACCCACATCACCAGGCAGGCCACTTCGTTGATGATCTCGGTGATGGCCAGGGCGGTGAGGTAGTGGCTCAGGGCGTTCTTCTTCAGAGGCGTCAGCATGAAGACGCAGGCAGCCACGATGTTGCCCAGGATGCCGATGGACAGCGCGGCCGGCATGATCTTGTTCAAGAACCTGTGCACGGCTTGCACGTTCTCCAGACCGGCCAGCACGTTCCCGCGCCCAGGTCGCAGGTCAAGGCCGCGGGTCCAGGCCGTCAGCTCGGTGACGTTGTCGCTGAAGGTCCAGTTCAGAACGTCCGACGCAGCCCCGTACGCCGCTGTCACGACACTCTCCCACCTCCCGTCCCCCCGCAAAAAGGTGACGTTGGCCGCGTGCATCTGGGATCGATGGAGATAAAGGTCGCTGACCTGTCCCGCTGGGCTCGTCGGCTGTCGCGGTGCTGAAGAGTTGAGAAGTAAAAGTCAAGACGACACTGTGGTGTCGGCGCCGCGTGAGTAGGACTGACAGCAGCTCAAGTCTGATATCACGAATCGGGATCTGCAAGGCTCTACATCAACAACCATCAACCAGAGATCCGGAAATGGAAGAACGCTATTTACACTGCCCTGGCGTTTCTATCAAGGAGCCGCCTTTCTGCCCCTTTCTCCGCGTGTTTCACATCCTTCTGACAACAAAGACGAAAATCTTCTGGCGTACTGCGAGGAGCAGTTTCTGCAGAATTTTGTCCAGTTTCCTGGCAAGTTTCAGGCCGATCACTGCAAATACTGACAAAGTTTCTAGAGAATTCCTGGCAAGTTTTCTGGCCAATGTCAAAGCACCACACTTTGAAATTTCCAGCAAACCTTCTAAAGTGCATGGAAGAATCCGAGAAGGGTTCTAAGCCGAACAGATGAATGAATGTCCGTTCGTCAGTTCCATTTATTGTCGATCGCCATGTTGAATTTTTTGGTCAGAACGTTTATGCGTTTTCCTTTTGCCCCTAATTACTGACAGTAAAAAATATGTTTTCTTTAA
Organism: Lanistes nyassanus; assembly: GCA_004794575.1. Lineage (NCBI taxonomy): Eukaryota > Metazoa > Mollusca > Gastropoda > Architaenioglossa > Ampullariidae > Lanistes > Lanistes nyassanus. Next base: position 243,710 of record SMGT01005969.1, read on the forward strand.
CAGACGCAATATGTCATTTCTTGTACTGCTCTCCCTCAGAAAACGTTTTTATTAAAATAAACACACAACAGATGTCAGTACTTGACCGCCATTTAAAGGAAGGTATTAGAATTTGGTGTGCAGGACAATGCTTCCGATAACTTGTCCTGCTTATTCACCAGAAAGTCTGATTTCCCCTTTTTTGCTGTTATATAGCAGAAGTAAATTTTCTCCCAGCAGTTGCGAGTATATCTGAAAGAGAGATCAATATATGAATAACTAAAGTTATCAAATCACCCAGTAACATAGCAAAGTTATAGTGGCACAATATTAAGAAAAGAATAAAGAAAGAAATCTGCAGTCAATACTTCATTAAGAGCAATATTATTATCGCTCTTTACATGTTGGTCATCGATCATCTGATTTCGGTATTAAGTCACGATAATGTTTTCGCTGCTGTTCGAAAATATTGGTAAAAAACTGAAATCACAAAATATGTTCCGATATAGAAGGTCTCCGTGTTTCTGAAACGAAGTGTAGTTCCTCACCTCAGAAGCGACCGTCGGTGACACCAGAAACAGGCGAAGGTACGGAACGGACACCCAAAGACAGGGGAAACTTCTTTCCGTTTCGACACATCAAGAGGGGCAAGGTCGGCATGCGCGTTACAGAAGCCAGACAATTTCGCAGACTGTTAAATCGCTCCCATTTTCTGCTTCCTTAATTTGCGCTGTCCTCCCTCACAACTGGGTGCTGGCATCCTTAACACACCGTCTTCTGTGCGCCAAATACCGGCTCTTGGAGTCAGACGAAGCAATTAGAAGAGCATACATCCACCCCGCAGGGAGCAAAACGCCGGAAGGATTCCCTTGCAAATTAAGATTGATTTTCTCACAAAATTTCTCAGTCTTCCAGGACCTCGACACGAAACAGTAGAGGACTAGCAGGAAAGCTCCAGCTTCTGGGCTTCTTGGCCAGACATCACACTGATAGGACACATCACGCGATAGGATAGACCGCCTCGCTTCGACCAAGACTTGTGTCTGCTTTCAAGCTAGTTCCTTTAGATGTTTCTGTTGTTTAAATGCTGGGCTTTTCATATGCATCTGTTATTATATTATCTTTTTCCATGGACCGGCCTCACAGGAAGCGAATGTAGAAGTCGTCTCAGCTTTGTCTTGAAGATGGAAAAAAGATTTAATGTGGTAAGTCAAAAGAAAACAAACTTCACCAAACTGTATCCAGTAGATTGTTAAATGCTCGTTTATCCTAAAAGTGCTGGTCAGTAGAATGTTTAGACCCCTACGCTGTCATCATAGTCGTCAAAATCTCCTTTACAATCTTGCGTTTAAACCACCCCAGTGACTTTCCTGCACGAATTCTGCGCAACAGTGTGCAGTTTAACGCCCCTTAAGAGGAAATCTTAGTACGGGAAATCCAGCGCGGGACACCGTTACTGTCAGCGACAGAGCCAACAAGTCCTGTTGCACGTGCAGCTTGCAGCTCTTTTCGTGTTTCGTTCCGAAACAAATTGTTAAAGACTCAAGACTGGCGAAGCGCCACCTCTTGAAGCTGTGTGGAAGGCGTGTTCTCCTGTGTTATCGGCCTCCCGCCAGCAGCGTAGGCAGGGCTGCAGGTGAAACTCGTTGACCCAAGCGTATCTCAGCGGGCGCCGCCACGTCAGATAGTGGTTGCCGCAGCAGCAGGAAGGCCCGGCAGCTGCAGCAGCAACAAGAGGAAACGGGTGTACGGCAGAAGGTTGTTACTGCAGAAGCAGCGTGGCTCGTAGAATTTATACGGGGCGCGCATGGCAGTGAGCGCCTGTCCTGTTGGAGTTTACAGAGTCGTCTTACCTTGGTGGACGGATGGTCGCATCGCTGGCTGCCTCAGTGGCCGGCTGGCTGGCTGGCTGGCCTCATATGTCCACGGCAGCCTGGTAATAGGATGCTTGAGGGGCGGGATGAGACGAGGTTTTATATGTGAAATAATTTACTTCTCTTACACCTGTCAGGGGGGATCTCCCTGGGACTGGGTGGGAGCTAACCCCCAACTTTCATTGTCTGTCTGTCTCCTCGCCTCCCTCTTTGGACTTTTCCTCCAGCTTTTACCTCCCTCATCCCCCTCCCTCGTCCTCGCATGCGTGTGATGTAAGCGCCCATCCTTGCGCTAATGGTCGGGAGATGGTCTCTTATCTCTCTCTTTCTCTCTCCCTCTCGCCTTGTTCTTATGTCCTCCCCGTGTGTGCGCTTGTGCGTGCGTGAGAGAGAGAGAGGGGGAAGTGTGTGTGTGTGTGTGTTTGTAGATGGAGATATGTTTGTGTGTGGGGGGGGAGGGGGAAGTGTGTTTGTGTCCGTCAGACTGGCTAACCAGTTTGCGTGATGTGTTTGTAGAGGGAGATATGTTTGTGTGGGGGGAGGGAAGTGTGTGTCCGTCAGACTGGCTGACCAGTTTGCGTGATGTGTTTCTTGGTTGCTTTCTGTCCGTTTCTTTAGTTGCCTTTTTTAAATTAATCCTCTGCCTTCAGACTCCATCTTTCATTCTTGTTTCAGCATTTCTTCAGCATTCAAAAGTGATCTTACACAAACCGACGATTTTTACTTTAACATGTCGAGAATCTCGACCCAGGCCGAGACAGGAAAAAAACAGCTTAAATTTTTGTGATGCTATCGACAATGAATGTGACAATGTGTGACAGGGATTTCCTGTAACGTCGATGAAGAGATTTCACCACAAGAATTTTGTCGCCATCGTTGAGGCAAATTTGCTATGCCCTGAAGATACGATCGAAATGTAACGAAATTATATGATCGCTTCTGCAGTTGTTGCCGTTATTATCGGTTTCGCTGCTGTCGTCATCCTTATCGTATTTGGTGCTGTCATCATAGTCGTTTTCTTTATTTTGGTCGTCGTTTTGTTAATGCTTTTGTTTTGGCCGGTTGTTGATGTTGCATCATGTTGTTGGCGACATGTTGTCATTTTGTTGCTGTTTATCTCGATTTCTTTTTGCTGTCCGTTGAAGGTTTTGATATTTATAGCTGTTGCTTTCATTTCTGTTGTTGTTGTTGACGACGATGATCCACCATTGTTGCGCTATTAAGTTCTTTCCCTAAAAACTTCCTTAGACTTTGTCAAAACTTCCAGTTCCAGTAAAACTGCAGTCAAGATTCCAAACGTTGCTGTAACTTTGATCCAGCGGGTTCAAGATTAATATCTGCGGATGCAGCAAAAGATGCATGCCACAAAGACCAAACATTACGCTGACACAACAAAAAGGAATAAGTACGGTGCCCCTCATTCTCTGGGGACATAATCTAAATCCACATCTTCCTCCACACGGCTTATGATCAGAAGAAAATGTAAATGTGTATGTATGTAGGCCCTAAATATTTATGTAAATGTACATACAAATCAAAACGAAGCAGAGGTGACTTGTCCACATTCTTAAGAAATCTCCGTTGTTGCTGCGTGTATTGCCGAGAACGACACGTTGGTAATTTAAGAGGAACATTCCATCTCGCGGTGATTTCGCAGCATGGGGGGGGGGGGGGAACGAGGTCCCTTACCTAGGCTATTCATTGAAGCAACCACCAGACTGATAGTAAGATGGTCCAGGTGAAGAGGTAGCTTAAATATTCGGGGGATGACAATGTTTGACTCCAGAATATAATCCTTGGTCACTCCTGGATTATGAAATCTATGCGTAAATTACATTGTTCTGACTTAAACATATTTCTAAAACTTTTTGACTCGCAGATTAAACCTGTTCTCACCTACGCAGCAGAAATCTGGGGCCTTCATGATATGGAGCAAGTTGACAAGATTTAAACGCTAGCCCTTAAGTTCTTTCTCAGAGTCCCCCAGTGTTCATCAAACAACATGATCTATGGTGAGACGGGACGGTACCCGGTATCAGTATGTGCGAAGATGAAGTGTATTAGATACTGGATAAGGTTAACTCGACTGCCAGCAAGCAGAATATGCCGTCTAGCATATGAAATGCTCGTAACGTTAGATGGCCAGGGTAAATGTAACTGGGCTACCGAGGTAAAAAAAACACTTTTTAGTCAAGAAAGGGTTTGGGATCGTTTGGGAAAACCAGGGAGTTGGTAACAAAAGATTTTCTTGTCTGAAGTGAAGGATAGGCTTGTAGCCATAAACGCACAGCGAGCAGAGAAGTACCTTTCCTATATTTTAAATCCAAGACTCAGAAATTGTCTACTAAGATTCCAGCTACTTGTCTCCCAATTTAAGAATCAAAAAGCGTGGTACTCTGTAGAAGACGGAGAGAATGTAGTGTGTGCTGCATGTGGACTTGAGTTGGAGAGTGAATGTCACTTTATTTTGGAGTGTCAGGCATTGCATGACATCAGGATTAAATTTTTACATCAACGCCATTTTAACAACCCAACATGGAGTCAGCAATCCTTACTTTTACAATCTGAGAATACTAGAGAAATGGTTAATCTAGCTAGATTCATCCACTTAGCACTGGACAGAAGTCAGAGCTCATTGTGAGGACGAAAGCTTTCATGCAGTTGATCGCTAATGGCCTGCCGCACAGCCAGCATATAAACAGGTTATTATCAAGACTGTTTCAAAGCATTGGAGTACGAATCACGTAGCTTGTTCGGTCAATCTACTGACCACATCTAAATTTCGCTTCGAATGTGAAGTTGAATGGATGCGTTTGAATGGGAAATTGAATGGATGCGTATGCAATGTAGTTATGTAAATTTTTTTCTAGTCATCTCCACCTTGGTAAAGGACAGTGGTCTTATGAAAATAAAGAAATACAATTTTTAAAAATCGATTCCTGGATTCGAACTGACAACTTTCGACACGAGAATCCCATGGTATGAACACTATAAGCTATTCAGCATCCATTTGTGCTGCTGAAAAGAAAGATTTGGGAAATAAACGCGCCCGGTTTCAGTTTCTCCTGCTCATTTGACTGTCGAACCGGTGAAGACAGCTTTAAACGGAGTTGTCACAATACACAGTTCCTGGTAGGTGACGTGTCGTGACGTAATTAGAAGCTACACAGTCGTGTTTTCTCCCAGTAAAGACTAACATAACGTGTCCGAATGTGTACGTGTCTTTTGTCTCTTTTAAACTCAACAAGCACGTGGGATTTTTTCTCTCACTCGTAGGGAGTCTGGTGAGGTGCGGTGTAGGACCACAGTCCCGACTTGGGTTACCATTGTGTTCTCATATCGACTTCGGACCAACTGAAATAAATGCTGCTTGCAAACTACCACAAGTGCGGTAATCTTCTTTACGTATTTCGAAAGATCAATTTTTGAACATCAAAATAATTACAAAATGTTACTGAAAAAAATTTCAAATAGTACTTACTATTTAATGTTTGGTTGAGTCACTGTATGCACTTTACGCGCCTAGATGGTTTTGTCGCATGGATAAAGCGAATGACTTCACGTGGTCTCTATGTATCTTATTTTTAAAAAATGCAGAAAAACTCTGAGCGATAAAAACCTAATTACAACGCAAGCTGAAAGAAAAATATAAAAAGAATAAAATGATTCCCACCTGAAATCAATCCAGTGTGAATTCTGAGTAAAACCCTGCGTTGAAAAGGATTCCAGCGGAATTCAGCAATTGTCTCTCAAACTACTAAACGATACCGTGTGGTTTCGAGAGCACAGAATTTATTGGGTATTGCGTGGTCTAATGGAAGGAACTCGATAGAAAAATTATTCCACTATGAGAAAATACCAGTGACATCCCTTGCCGAAGAACCCCCCTTTTTTCAGAAAAATGTTTAAAGTAATTGTAAAAACCCTCCCCAAAGCGCCTTCAGCCGCAGCAGATTTTTATATTGGCGTACCGTCACCAAAGCGACGAGAATGGGTTTCTTTTGTCGCTTTTAAACTCTACAAGCACGTGGGATCTCTTCTCACACTCACAGGGAGTCTGGTGCCGTGCAGTGTACGTCTGTATGGTGACGGGGAAAGTTTTTTGCAGTTTGACCCTGAAACTGAGTAAGTCGTCAAAAGATGCTTAGATTTCTTTTTACCAATAAACCCAATGCATGCTGTCGTGGCTCAGTGTCTGGCCTAGTGAACTGTAACGAAAACATTGTAGGTATCAGACTGTTGTATCACTGGCAATTTTTTCCTCAAGTTTTTTCCCATTGGACAACAAATCGGCTGGCATGGGAGTTTTCCACGGACTAATAGACCTACTGTTGAAATATTAAGGGCAAAGAATGTTCCGTGACCTTAAAAAAACTTTTAGGTGGTAGGGAAATGGAGGGGTACATGAGCCCCAGCCCATTCCAACTTTTCTGTGGGACAACATCGTGCCGGCGCCAATCTCCTCTCCTTCGCTGCCCTACCTTCTCTGACCCATTGGTCAGGTAACCATTCCTACCGGAGAAAGTATTCTGAGGAAAGTGTCCTGCGTATCACGGGTATCGAACCAGCGCGTTCGTGTTCGAAGGTAAGCGTTTGAACCACTCGGCCATCGGCGTCCCCTTGAAGTCCCAATCCTATGACAAATGGCTAGGGAATAACACAGAGCTAGTCTTTTCTGTAGAGTCCAGGGAACAGGTGGTTGTATCTATTCATGCATAAGCCCAAGGTAAACTCTCGGAAAATTCTTGCCTCAACAAACATTTTCTTTTTTCAAAATATTTTTAGACGCATTCCAAAGCCTATGTATCTCTTCCTACAACTGCAATTATTCCGTGTGATTCACAGAAACATGCACTGGATCAACAACAACAACAACAAAAAACCTTCCAACCACTCCAAAAAACCAATTTCGTAAAACTCTTTGTGGTAACCAGTGGCCGTTAAAAACTTACTTTTAAACCTCTTCCTCATTCTGCCATAGTGACTGCTCCATTTAGCTCTGAAACATTCTCTGAAAAAAATAGAACCTGGTTGAAGGTCCATGTTTTACCCTACGACACCCGATGAACTCAGCCTTTGATCGAGGATCGCATATCTTGAAAAGACTCTCACTGCTCCTGTCGCTGATAACTCTTTTTTTTTTTAAATCTTTTATCGAAATTTTGCGCATGCGTTGTCCTTTCCTAGAGGACGTAAAATTGCCTTTTCAAATCAGCAGCAGAAGTCATTACTGCTGCCAGCATGATTCATTCTTTGAGCGCGTGTCATAACGGCGCCTTTTGTAATGTGTCGATATCCTGCAGTAATGTCAAACTGCTCCTGGCGCCATCAAGCGCTGTTTTTCCGGTCCTTGGACTGACGTCACTGGGTGAAGGTCTTTGATCTGTCCGACAGAGCTCGCTGTTCTCTAGTTTTGTTTTCTAATCCAGCCACGAAGTTTATCATCCCCATTCAGTTTGTCATGCATGGTCTTAGACCGAACTCTTAAAGGGAATTTGGTTCTTTGAAAAACAAAACCAAAGAAAAGTTTATACTGTGAGTGATAGACAGGGGGATAGGGGAAGACGTGGTGCCTTCCGTCACTCTCATAACCTGGATCTCTGACTGGCGAAAACAAAACCAAGTCAAACGCAGCAAAGAAGCTCCTCTATAAAATGTTATTCAAAAAAGAGTCTTCTCTTGCCGGAATACACAATATCTGATAGTCGAGAAACAGGATAGATACTTCCAACAAACTACATTCGAGCATTCATAATAAAGGTCATATGCGAAGGTGACAGATCAAAGGTAAAGTGTTCAACGAGATCTAATCACACTCTCAATCAATCTTCTACCTTTATGTTGCAAAAGTTTTAGCTCACTCATCACCGAGTTACGTTGACACAGGCACAACAAATCCACGGTATGTTTCGAGTCTTTCCACTAGAGTTCATAAAACCACTGAGATAAAATGTTTCGGCGAGTCACTATAAATTCCACAGGACCACGTTCATTCCCCAAGGTGCGGGAGGTGCGGATCTATGTGGATACCGAGTTCTCGAGTTCGCCGGACAAGTTCTAGGTCAACGTTTGGCTGGTGAGACGATCTTTAAATATCACAGTTTCTGTTTTTTTCAATGAAGAGACTAGACTTCACAGTCTGACAGGCTGATGGATCTTCTTCAAGCCTGGAGTCACAGAGCGTAGGTTTCTTTCCTAGGGCGCGACAGCAACTATACGACGGTTCTCCTAACACCGGCTCCAAAAATGACACACTGGCCACATTCAAGACTTTAGTCTCGTCATCAAAGTACCCTCCCTGGTTCACACATTCCGCCACCAATGGCGCGAGAAACTAATGCCCTCTGGCATATACACAGACTCTCCTCAGTCTGCCAAACAATTCCCCTTCCCTAGGGGACTTCTAGCTGCCCTGACTAGGCAAACAGAACACTAGGTAGACTACACTGCCTGATACTACAGACCAAAATCTTTGCCTCTCAGGAAATCACTCCCCACGTCTTTGCTCTTCGATGGTTCTCTTGTGACTGACGGATCTGGACGCTTTCTGCTCACTCGTTTTGGCGATCACATGGACACGTGCCTATTTCTGATTGGGTGGAACAAGTGGTGTGAGTTTCTGGTCGTCTGCAGAAGCTTCTAGAACTAGAATGTTCTAGAAGAAAAGTGCTTGGTTTGCATGTCCTTGTCCTAAAATAGCATGCTGGGTTCGTAAGACCTTGAGCGAATTCGGCGCGAAATCTACACGCTGATCTTGGAAAAGAGCGGGAAATTAGTGCGTTGGGCTCAAGTTTTCCTAGATATTTGTGTATAGAAAGCAGAGAACGTACTGATTAAAATGAAGTCCTTTAATAAAAGATCGTTTATTATATGCGAAATGCATGGGAATTTACTACAACTTCTGATTGAATTAACAAGTCTGTGTTTAGCAGGGCTGGTCTACTCAACTTGCGACATTATGGCAACAACGGGAGACAGTGAATGGAGATGTTGCCATTTTGTAGTTTAAAGTTTCCGTTTGCTTGCCATGGGAACGCTAGAGGGGGGTCGTTTCCGTGACATATACCTAGCCCACACAGTACAATTAAGAGGAAGGAAAACAATTTTCCTTTTGCAAATCCATTGTGTCCTCTCCACCCCACCCCGTCCGTCCTCATTCGCTCCCTCTCGATCTTTCTTTCTCCCTCGTGTCATTTTCTCATGCTGTCCTGTCAATTATTACGCCCCAGCTTATCCCTCTTTTTTCTGTTCGTATTGCTGCTTCACACCCAAGTCTTTGAAACCTTCCGCCTGCATGTGACATGTCTGCCCTTGTGCCACCAAGAAGATCATTAAAAAGAAATATCTCTCGCTGTTAAAGCTGAACTTCTTGTTCAAATGCGAAACTGGAGTTACCAGGTCTAAGTGCTTGTTTGAGCCATCTGTCATAGGAAAATGTCTAGAACTAAAAACGAACTGAGCAATGTCCTTTTCGCACTGCCATAAGATAGTTTCGCTTTATAAGCTGGGACCTTTATTCGTGCAAACTTCAGAAAGTTGTGGCCGGAAGGCCAGAAAATATCTGGGGTTTTTTTTTCCTGCTAATGCAGAACAGCGAGAGTGGGAGTGCGTGACGTGTGTAAGTGTGAGCGCTGGCTTTCGTGTGTGTTGCGCATGTGCACTTTACTTGGAAACCCTTTTATCAGAATGCCTGCCTGAACGCATTCCTGCACCCTGAGCTGCTGACATTGTGGCTGTAATTTTTAACATTTACTTCCGCAATCTTTTTTTCTTTAACATCCTGGGATCAGTAAATGCAAATTTCTAAAACTTTGGTAAAACATTTTGTGCTGGTGCGTAACAAGACAGACAGACAGACAGACAGACAGGAGGGTCATCATCCACCATCATGATCATGACGATGACCAACCCGAAATGTTGATGTAGTATACACACTTCGACCTGACATCAGTGTCATACACCAAGACTCACGAGTCGAAATTGTGGATTTGGTTTTGATGTTTCTTTGGAAAGGTGATCAACGCCAACTGCCGTTACCTGTCATCAGCGTTTGCGCTGATCTCCTACCTACACTTTCTGTCCAGCAGGCTCGTTCTGTCATCAACTTCTGAAAAGCATGGCAATGCTGTCTTTTGCCGTGCGCCTATACTCTGCTGATCTGCAGCAAACTGCGGACCGCCCTAACTGGACGTTGCGTGTTTTCAGCAAAACTGTCATCTAATCGCTGGGATTGCCTTCCTCTTGTTGACATGCGAGGTGGGGATAAGGGCAGCCGTGTCCAATAACTCCACACCAAGTTTCGTTCTCATGCTGCGCAAGAACGAGATCTGGCTATCAGGTCTAAGCCGTCGCTCCCGTCCCACACACACATTTCGTGCCAGCATCGCATGCCTCTCTGGCCGCAGCTATGTCAATGTTTCATCTTGACAGGTCGTGACTCCTTAACACTGCTCCTGCATTCTGGACTGCCTGCCCTCGATCCCCCGAGTTCAAACAGTTCCCCCCTACCCCTCACCCCTAGACGTTCTAGAGCTCCAGACTGCAGGGGTGTCCTTTCTGTCTTTATGTGGCATTGATGGTTTTTTTTTCTCTCCCTACCAGTCACTTCTCTGCATCCCGTGCTTCAGTTTCCAGAGCTCTAAGGTCCACGAAGCTTGTTTCCTTCATAACAGATTTTTTATCATAAAAACCCTTAAGGTTTTTTTGGCAAATCGTACCAATTTTCTTCCTTGTTCTCTATCTTCCCAGTTTTGTCCATCGTACTAGGTTCACTTTTAAGAAGCCCATTAATCTGAATGGAGCAGCAATGGACTACCCAATAAGACAAATTTGGAGATGTTGTTGTTGTTGTTGTTGTTGTTTTAAAAGTTAGTTTCGGTTGTTGTTGCAGTTTCTTGTTTTCGATTTCGATTGATTTAGTCTACTTTAGCCTAATTTAGCTTATATTAGTGTTTGGTTAGTTTAGTGTTAGTTCTGTTCAGGAAAAGGGTTAGAGGTCCACAGTCAATCAGAGGCAGCTTAGATTGTTACACGCTCGTGTTTGTCGCACACAGTGTAAATAAAATCTTATAAATAGGGCTACAGTGGCGAACATTCGAAAGTGAACTAGTCAGAGCTAATCTCAAGAGAAGCTATCTTCCACTGGCTGACCTGAATATTTCAGTGAAAGTAAATCCTTTGTCAAAATCTGTCCAGGGGGCAAAAAAAAAAACCCCACATGTCTGTTCGGGATTAAAGCTTATCTGGCTCCTAGATTCAGCGGCTAATGACAAAGAAATTCCCGGGAAGATATTTGGAAAGTGACAGACCCAGCATCGCAAGCACCAAGCAGGGATCTCGGACCAAACGTCGTCTTTTGTTTGAACACTCAGAGGACGTCTGCGTCAGACATTGGCAGAATATGATCCACCTCATTAGACCTTATCAGAACACTATCCCATCCCCACTCCCGACTCAACCTCAGACATCTCTTTTTAACTACACTGGGACTCGCAGCCATATTTCAATCCACTTTGCATTCAAATCGGTATTCAACGGTTTTTGTAGAAATGCTTTCTACAGCGTGACACATTCATTTGATAGAATCCCGACTCCCAGACTTTCACTCACCACCCAATTCCTCCCCCCTCTTCTACCCCCCCCCCCACCACCATGTATTCCTTCTTCTCGTCCTCTTCCATCCCCCCCCCCCCTCTATTCTATTGTCGCTCTCTATTCGCTTTCACTCGAGATTCAAGCCGATAGCGTGGCTAGTTACATCGGAAGAAACAAGGGGCCACTGCAGATTTGAAACCCTGGATTAAATAACAAGAGCGCTCTATGTTATTGTGTGGAGAAATAACACGAGCGCTCTATGTTATTGTGTGGAGAAATAACACGAGCGCTCTATGTTGTTGTGTGGAGAAATAACACGAGCGCTCTATGTTGTTGTGTGGAGAAATAACACGAGCGCTCTATGTTATTGTGTGGAGAAATAACACGAGCGCTCTATGTTGTTGTGTGGAGAAATAACACGAGCGCTCTATGTTATGTGTGGAGAAATAACAAGAGCGCTCTATGTTATTGTGTGGAGAAATAACAAGAGCGCTCTATGTTGTTGTGTGGAGAAATAACAAGAGCGCTCTATGTTATTGTGTGGAGAAATAACAAGAGCGCTCTATGTTATTGTGTGGAGAAATAACAAGAGCGCGCTATGTTATTGTGTGGAGAAATAACAAGAGCGCTCTATGTTGTTGTGTGGAGAAATATCAAGAGCGCTCTATGTTGTTGTGTGGTTATTCCACAACGCCTTCAGTTCCGGGCAGAAGAAAAACTGAGCCTCTAGCTGGGTAAAAAATATCTCTCACTACGGGATAATGTGCGTTCACGCACATCTCGCGTAAATACCTCTGTGTGTAAACGCACATCTGCGCGCATTACAAGAATAACTGCGGTACAGATCAGGCTAATTTCACTTTTCTCCATCACGCTGTAGACCAACTGGAAAACCTGTTTTTCCCCCCATACGGTTCATAGATTTCTTTTCTTCTTTCAATACCATCCAACCACATGAAGCCCTGAAACTTCTCTCGTACAGTATTAGCCAAGACTGGTCCAGTGTGTGCCCAATTTCTTGTTCATCGAACTCAGGCTGTTCGTTTCTAAAATTCTCGCTCGTCTACGAAATATACATCTACAGGATCCCCTCGAGGCACAGTCCTTTCTCCGATATTATTTACTTTGTACACAAACAATTTCCGTCCTTCTGAGGCCACCCCTGTCATAAAATATTATTGTGATACTGTTATTATCTATCCAACTCTGACTGTGTCTATTTCGCTGACATTGAGCGTTTTAATATTTGGTGTGACGGGAACTACATGGACATTAATGTAAAAAAAAAAACCAAAAGTTTAGTTACTGATTTCCGTAGAAATCCCGCCCCCACCTCTGGCCCGCTGATTGATGGTGTGAAAGTTGAGCGAGTGAGAGAGGATACGTATTTCGAAACTTTCACTTCGCAGATTCAGCCTTTTGTGTTACATGTTGCGAGTCACTGCACCTGAATTTCCATCAAGATGAGAAAATGTTTGAGTCCTAAATCTGGAATTATCTGGTAAACATCATATCTTCTTTCCTTACATCAAAGTACCTGTAAAAGGCACGGAGAAGCTGCATGGCCCTTTATTAGGGAACCATGAAAGCTTACATAGTTCATCCCACCTCTAATTTGTTCTAAAGGAGGGTTTTCCTCGTTAGGGATAAATGTTTTGTAACATCAAATGATTCCTCCAGGAAGCAAGGCACTGAGGCTGCTAATGAATAAGACTTTCAGAAAGGAAAAACAAATCTTTCTCGGGTGATTAGAAACTTATGATCACACCTCAAAATATTTTGGGAATGTTGTGGTGGCGGCACGCACGCTTATTATACCTTCTTGTTTGTCTCGAGTTGTTTGTTTCAACATCACTAATATGCGCACTACGATTTTTCAACGCAACGGGCATTTTCTTTATTTTTACCCTGTGAATCTTCAAGCTCTACTCACTAATAAACTTCGTGTCTTCTTCCGATGTAGGGAGATTGCGTCTCTTTTACTTATGAGCTCGAGAGCCTCCAGCTCACTGCCCACACTTGCCAAAGAATGAGATAGTGATTGTAAAACTTATGACACTATTTATGTACACCGAAATATTTGAAGCTGCTATAGATTGCTTTCGAATTTCTTTTTGCACTTATACAATCATGAGTCAAAAGAGGTTAGTAACATATCCACCTCATCCACCCATTTTTAATTGCTGCATACCACTCCCTTTCCTACACTGCCTTTTGATCATGCATCGATGTACAACAAACAGCAACTTTCGCAATACCGACAGTTCGTTGTCGACTTGCGCCTTGGGATTTCGACGCAGACCCCGGGGTCCTGTGCGTATGGATCCTGTGATGGTTATTCTGGGCTTTTGGCTCCTGGAAGACGACGGCCACTGCACTCTAGCTGCACTCCGATCACAATGCACTAATAGCACGAGGTCCTCAGTTTGTGTGGCACACAATCATGCAGATGAGGTACACAGTCCTCCAACCGTTCGTGTATACACGATTCACTTGTGTTACGATGAATATCACTTATCGCAACACAGTAATTCACTTAAGGTTGCACCTCTCTCTGGTCTTTCGGGTTGCCTTACATCGGGTCTTGTGAGCCAAGTCGTCTGACAGTTCACTTCATACTCCGCTGTCATGAATGTATGCGAACCAGTCGCATACAGACCACGGAGGTCTAGACAGCTTACGTTATGCCACACAGCAAAGCTTCCACGTGTGGGAAGGGTCAAGGTTTGGAGGAGCGAACGAAAAATATCATCTGGTGCGGCCAACGTCAAGGGTGCTATGACCGCTTTTTCGCAAATCTGTTTACGTGAGTCTAAGTGGCGAAGATTGGAAGCTTACAGCAGCAGGAGGAGGAAGGTCTCAGAAGGCGACGAGAAGGATGATGACGACGACGATGACAACGATTGTTACTTTTGTTGAAGTTGATGATGGTGGCGTCAGCGCCATCATCGTCTTTTTGTAGATCTCATTTCGGAAATATTTCAGGACAAAGGAGGGATCACGTGTTGCCTGTGTGTGCTTCCTGTGTGCACAGTCTGTGTGTGCTTCCTGTGTGCACAGTCTGTGTGTGCTTCCTGTGTGCACAGTCTGTGTGTGCTTCCTGTGTGCACAGTCTGTGTGTGCTTCCTGTGTGCACAGTCTGTGTGCTTCCTGTGTGCACAGTTGCTGACTAGTCGCATTCCAGATCCCAAACATCACGGAATCCTGTGTCTGTGTTCAGCGTGGCTCAATGCCCCTGCTGTCACCTGACCCCAAACTTGAAATATTTCAGGTCGAACCTCACTCCTCCAATATTGGGCTTAATTCAAATGGAAGCAGGTCCAGTCGATTCTGTTCCACTAATCCCCCTACCCTTACTCTTTGTGCCTCAAAATATGCACTTTCATTACCTGCTCTCTAAAACGTGGTTTCCCGAGCACTTCCATTGTTGCAGGGGACATTAAAAGCGGATTGAGGTCCGCGGTTTCTGCAGATCAGGCTTTCTGCCGTAATTGACGAATTTGTTGAAGGAGTAAAGCCCCAACTGCTTTACGTTTCGAGGCTGGATGCAGGCTGGTCAAGCACGCTCCAGTTCTCGCCGCTTCCACCGTTCTTCTCGGCAAAACTTCATGGCCTGGCACGAATCGATGTCCAGCGCTATTAACCGCCGGCTTCTAAACAGTATGGCGAGGATGAGAAAAGCTATTTAACGCATCCGGTAACAGCCTCTCCTTTTGATTGGTTACGGCAGTAAACTGGGACAGGTTCTGGGGGTGCCGCGGCCATGTGGTTTGGGTCCTGACCTTGTACAGATCAATGCGCGTGCCGGCGACAGGGAAACGCGCTGCTGAACACGAGATTGGGTGCCCGGAAGTCGGCGGGTCGCTCTTTCAGTGCCATGCTAGTGAGTGGTGTTCAGCGAAGTCAATACGACGAGATAAAAGGCCACTTAGCAGGCGAAAGGTTCTAGGGTTACTGAGTTATAAATCTACAGATAAATCCTTTGAGATGAGAGAACCACTCTGACACACTGAAGAGTGCAGTCCAGCAACTGCATTAATTCAGACTTTCAGTCACCCTGAGGCAGCCAAAATACCTCTCGAGAGAAGAAGATGTGACTTTTGCGTTGGCCGACCTAAATGTCTTAGTGATACTAAATTTTTCAAAAAACCTTTGTGGGAAAATGGACCGGTTTCAAAGCGTAACTTCTAGACACCACCGTTAAACAGTCGCACAAAGGGGTTCGAGAAAGTTAAGTGTTTGATTGGGTATCGAATACCATACCCATACGCACACGCGCAATCCCTCCACCTCCTTTCTCTCTCATTCTCTCTTTTCTTTTTCCCTTTCCTTCACTTGCGCATGCAAGCGCATGCGGGCTCGCGCGCCCGCATAAACACACACACAAGCGCAAGAACCCCTATGATCCTCCACAAAGAAAAAATAGAAACAACGTGACCAGACACACGTGTATGTGTTACGTCATCAGTAGATCGTTAACACACGAGCAAAAAAAATGTCAGAAGCATGAGAACTGCCACAGTCCTTTGTCGCCTTCTGATCGAGCGCACGGAGGGGATAAGAAAGTTTCGTAGCTTTCCTCACATACAAGTGCAGGTAAACAGCCAGCAGTGGTTTGCATGAGCGTTCTTATCTCCTGTTCATTCGTAAAGGTGCACATAAAACAGGGCGAATGAGCCTTACGACCACCCTTATGACCGGAAGACCAGCTACGAACGCTCATGCAAGCCATCATAGGTCAGGTGATCTTAACGATAAGTGTTAAAACAGACGCAAAATATGTGCTGCGTGTGTACATAGCATGTAAGATGTGTGCTACATGTGTTCTAAGTGTTCTTAGCATGTCCCTACTTTACTGAACACTGCTGGCACACAGTTGGAATATTATCAGAACACCATTTATAGGTTTTCCAGACATTTGAACACTTTCGAGAACACAGACCAGAACACTTTTTACACTAGTTTAGCACCAACACATCTAAAGCGCTCTAAATCCATGTAAAATGCGTTCAGTTTTGGTAACAAAATGAGTGCTCTGACTTGAACACTTCTTGTTTACAGCGCACCAGTTGAAATGGACAAACAGACCACGGAGCGTTCACATGCCACACACAGACACGCACGGACAGACAGGCAGAGAGATAGGTATGCGGGCAGCCAGACAGACCACTGTCGCAAGATAACATGTTTTAAAACAGTAGACCTAGATAGAAAATAGATTTTAAGACTGAAAATTGTCATCATATTGGTATCGTTCTCTGTAGTTGAATATTGGATCCAGAGTCTTTTAATATGCAGGCTCCATCAAACCAGCTGGCGCCATCTGGTGTACTCTGGGTTTGCGTGTGTTTTCAAAGTAAAAAGTGTAAAGAATATTGATAATACGGAAAACTTATTAAAGATTCACAAAGAATAATGAACCAGAAGTGAATCGGTCTTACTTGTAGTTGTCACAAAAGAATTCCTCTAGTCAAACAAGAGCATTAGGTGTAAACAGTGGGTTGAGTGAACCCGAGGGGATGACAGGATGTGAACCTTGAAGACAGAAAGCTGGCGGACACCTGTGTCGTGACAACGACAGTGTCAATCGTTCACGGCAAATTCGACTGCCGTACAGACATGTCATCTGTTTAAATATTCACATGACGGCAAAGTTCACAAAGTAAAAGTACTAAACTTCTGAACCCAAGAAAATTATATGTACGATACAGCATCGAGTATGTGTGACATTAACGTACTTTTTATGGTGGGGGGGGGCTGGTTATTATGAGTTGAGTACTTCCTGTTCGTTTCATTGTTTCCCTAACATCCTGATATGTGGAAAAATCACTACCATAGTTTACAACAGTAATATTACAATAGTTTTAGCAAAGTATTTAACGTATGATTTTTTCTGACAATCGAACTCTAGCGAATGCGTCATGAACTTTAAATTAATCTTGGTTTTTCATTTATAGAGACAACAAGGCATTTCTCCATCTCTGGTTTCGCCCTCACAAGCCCCGGACTTTCTAACTTGGAAATGTTACACCGCAGGGCTTTTCCCATTACAGCATGCAAAGCACGTAGAGATTCGATCAAATTAGACTCGGTGTTTAGGTACATCGATCCCTTCTGGCAAATATTAAACTCCAATGGAAATGAGATATGTAAAGTTGTAGCAAATATTTTATGTATGTATTGCTGGGGGGTCGTTTGGGGGCCGGGTGGGTAAGTGATGGATGGATAATTAGCTGCAAGGTCGGTTTATTGTTTGAGGATGTTGGTTTGCTTGTTTTTTGTTTGTTTGCTTGCTTGTTTGTTTGTTTCTGGTCTTTTGAAATTGTCAGATTTTTTAGATGTGTATAACTCTCTTGCTAGAACGCCCAACGGAAATCGTTTTACTCTGACACAAAAGTCGACGTGCAAATCATCTTTGGGACACAAATTGAAAAATATTGGTTTAAGAGGATGAGACTTGACGCAAGAGTGTCACGGGCCCTGCTTTGTCCATGATTTCTCGGTAGGCTTGCCATAGACTTGGCGCACTGTGCGGCCCTCTACTGATATATGATCGATTTCTCTCTCCCCTCTCTCTCTCTCTCTATCTCTCTCATTCTAGCCCTCCTCCATCCCTTCCTCTCGTTTCCTTTTCATTACACTGCAATTTACACCGCCCACACGCGCACACATGCACGCGCAAGCACGACCAAACACGTTTATTTATTTGGAGACTCCCCGGGTGTGGTTGTATTAGTCCGAAACAAATTGTCGAAAAAATGAAACGAGCAGGGAGGAAATGGAAAGCAACGGTTAAGACAAAAGGGAAAACTGCGGGGAAATATGCACAGCCAAAACGAGCAGGAAATAGTGCAGGAAAGCATTCCAAAGCAAACGTGCAAAAGACATTGCGTCGTCTGGATACAACACAGATGCGTCAGACAAAGGTTTAATTTCCGAGATACAGGGCACTGCAACTAAGATGAGACCCATAATTACCAGCAGCATAATGGTTATTGTTTATACAGACGACAACTGCACGTTTAGCGCCAAGAAACAATGCCTGTACAAAATCAAATTTTCATCTCATCAATAGTAAGCAAAACTAATTAATTAAACAATGAAAATTACCTGTATTATTAGTAACATGGAGTCAATCCGTTCTTAAAACCAGCAAGTAGTACTTAATTACACCAAGGCCCAGTACCGTGGGTGAAAACCATCACCATCCCTGGTGAATTACCAGTAAAGAATGTAACGGGTCTAACAAATGTCATAATTACTATAAGTCGTGGCCTGGATGTATTTAATTACAAGGACGAGAGGAAACTAGTAAAAATTTAGCGAAATTGTAAACGTGCACAAAGTCACGTTCAAGTCAATGTAGAGGGGGGATGCGAAATTATACAGGAAATCTGTAATAAACACTAGAGAGCAAACTTCTGTTTCAGACAAAGCTGACGTCGATGCCTAACTGCGAGTTAACGATCCTTACCGGCGCAGACTTAATTCTTTGTCCAAGGCACGCTGATGACGCCAGGCGAGTTCTACAGGACCTCTTGAGTTCCTTCACATCCATCACAGCCGGGACGGTACCGGGACAGCGCATGCTCCTTGAATGCTAACGAAGCGGTTTGAAAAGAGAGGGCGTCCTGGGGAACACTGTGCCCCCGTGCTAATCGCATGAAAGCTGGCTGCTGGGCAGAATTTAAATGTCCCGTGAACAGGTAGCTCAGAGTCAGCACTTGGAACTCAGGCGCTGCTTACCTTCCACAAGACGATTGATCACGTTCTACCTGAAAATGAGATGCCGTTAAATGTCTTTGCTGTCGGAACTGAAGTCTCAATGTCTGAGTGGCTGGCATATACAAACACAGGCATACGCAAACCCTCACGCGCAAAACCACGGACACGCGCAAAGGATTGTGGGAGGGAGATGGTGCCGGGGGAGGGAGGTACTGTATTTTGTTGCCGTGCCGTCAGCAGCCATAGCCACATCAAGTCAAGCATCCGGTCGTGCAAACAGGTGCCACATCCAGAAATTCTGTTTGAAAGCCTACCTGACGATTTATCTCTTTTAACGTGAAAATGAGATCCCGGTAAGTGTGTCTGCCGTTGGAACCGAAATGTCAATGTCTGGAAAGGTAAGGTGGTGGTGGTGGTGGTGGGGGTGGAGGTACTTTTTGTTGTTGTTGTTGTTGTGTGTCGTCAACAGCTAGCGGCTGTCGCAGTAAACAGGCACGACAACCCCGGATAAATACAGCTACACGAGACGGGGTGCGGTAGGCAAGTCTGCTTTTCCCACGTACTTGTGCCACGCATGTGCAGACCACCTTTCAAGGTTGTGAATCAAGGCGAATTCCTTGAAGTCCACTCTCGCAAGAGTGCGAGACGCAATTTCTAGCAAAAGATCGACTCCAGCATCGCTCTTGCCCAATTTCCCTCTCAATCCTTCTAAAAAAAATTTTAAAATGTAAAAAGAACGTCCACGCGCTAAGAGTTTCAGATCTCACTGAATACTATGAGAAAAGTATAAGGTTTCGACATGAAAAATTAATTCCTTGTGCGTGAATATGTGGACCCCTGTTATAGACTATTTCATAGACTGTACACTCGCTCGTACGCCATCCCCTAACTCCCGCTCCTATACCCCGTCCCAAACAGTTTTTAAAATGTGGAGGTGGGAGTGGAGGTGGAAACTGTCAGGCTCAAATCACCAACATAATTTCCAAGCGTGGCACAAGTGTGCGGAAAAGAAGACTCGCGTCCGGTTTGGTTGTTCGATCATTTAAGGGTGGAAAAGGTGATAACACGGATCTATAAATGATGAGGGAAAAGGAGAACGGTGAGGAAGGGGCGGGGTTTGGAGAGGAAGGCTGAGTATCTGAAGATCCCCCCTCTCCCCTCCGACGGCCAATTAACCCTGTCTAACCAGACGCCGCATCGGGAGAAAGTGTTCCGTACAGGGGATCCGGGCAAACACAGCAGAGAGGAGGACTGAGCCCCCCCCCCCCCCCCCC